>CACRXP010000311.1:300239-324580 GCA_902702965.1 Spirometra erinaceieuropaei
CTTTGTGGGTCATTTGGGACGAACCCATCTGCGACCATCTTAGCATTAGCTTGCCATCGTAGAAAGAGGGACGAGGGAGGTGAGAGGGAGAGCCACGGATGCTGCGCAAGTTTGCCTAACAGTCGCCGTCCCTGTCTCCATCGGTCTGGGGGGCGAACAGTGGAATTTCAGTTTACGAAGGTTAAATTACCATGGTTAAGATTGGAATATGAACTAAGGTTTGAATAAAGGTCACTCATAGGGTTAGGTTGAAGGCTGAGTTTACGAGTTAACTTTAGACGTGCAACCTTGGTAAACATTATAATCAGAAATAAAGTTTCAGTTTAGGGCTATGGCGCTGTGGTTCGACTTACCTCTGTATTCTGGTCACAATTATGCATGAGTATGGTTGATTGGTTTCTATTTGTTATTAACCCAGCGTGTATTTTTGGCATATATTTCTATTTTTCGCATTTTGGCCACCGTAAGATTACTAACAGGGTTACTACTAACCTACCCAGACATGCAAATTTAACGACTCTTTGAAAGATATACCAGGCTTCTAGGTAATAGAAATCTGGTTGGGACCTAGTATTCAAGTTCGCATCCGGACTGCAACAATTGAGGATTCTTGCATTTCGGTGGAGACGTTGCCTAGCAATTACACGGAGGAATGCGAGGATGTCCCTTATTAGGTCTAATATGCTGATTTGATGTTAGCCGATATTAACTTCCGACAATATCTTGCCCAGGCTCTATAATAGATGGGCTAACTAGTGAAATGTAAAGCAAAATTCCGAAATGCGTTTTCGTTTCGAGAAGATTAATTGGGTAGGGTTGTAAAACAAATCATCAGGCAACATAATTCTATAATAATTCGGTTACCTTAGGACGCCAGCTATCGAAAAAACTTCCCCTGGACTGCATACAAAAACTACACTCGATAAAAAATAACTACTTAAATAGCATGCATACTTCTCATTGATTATCGATGCCCTTAAAAATTCAATTATATTTCATGGGAAACACGCATAAAATATTCATTCTTCTGCACATTCGGGAGAAAACTACTTCTACTTTCAATTTTATACTCGCAGGAAAAGCACGATTCGATTTTGAAAAAGTTTTTAAGTGTGAGATTTTTACTACCATAAAATGGCCGTTCATAAAACATCGTGTTTCCGCATTTACCGATGTGGCTTATAAAGTTAGCGATGCGACTAAAATCCACTGCTGAATTTTACAAACGTCGTATGGTCTCCTCTTAATACCGTTGAGAAATGTATGGTTTTCCGTACGCCGAAAATACGCCCTGTAGTTTGCAAACCCCGAATGCAGGTGTTACGACAGGTTGGTTTCCAAGTTATTCTGGAATTGGAAACGTTTTTTAAAACTGGATTATACACTTTCTTTGAATATAAAGTTGAAAAAAGACATTATTTCCTATTGCATAAGCAAAATAATGAATATTTTTAGGCATTTTTTCCATGAAACATGATTGAATTCACAAGGGCGTCGAAAATCAATGAGACCAATGCGTGCTACTTAAGTAGTAATTTGCGCGGAATGTAGTTTTTGTATGCAGCGCAAAAGAAGTTTGTTTGATAGCCGGCATCCTGAGGTAACCGAATTATTATATAATTCTGCTGCGCGATTGTTAGTTTTACAACCCTACTTGATTGATATTTTCAGAACGAAAACGCATTTGGAAATTTCGGTCGACATTTCATGAGGTAGCCCACCTACTGTATGTGCCAGTTACGACCCTAACGAACAGTCATGATTGAAACTGCTGACTTTCACCCAGTTATTCTGCGTGGATGAAAGCACAGTTCGCTCTTCGTCTGTAGCCGAACTGGGATCAGCTTGGCAGGAAACTTCAGCCAATAGCGGTCCACTTTCACATCATCGGAGTCGTTCGCAAAGTCATCGGCTCATCTTTACCACCGTAGTCGCGAATCTGAGACTCTACTGCCCACTTTAAGTGGGGAACTGCGACTGCACGAATTTTCTTGTTTCCGTGCACTTTGGAATCCGAAGTTTTGGTATTTCCGCTGACCCTACCCATAGAGTCCAGATTTCTGCAGAAGAATTTGTAGGCCGTGTGATGTCATAACTAAGTGTCCAGATAAACAGCGAAATTACATTCGGCACTGTTTTCGTAGGTACAGACTTAACAGCAAAAATGAATCAGCTCGACTTCTCTAGACGCGAGACATTTCGCGTTGTCGATAGAAGCGAACAGACGAGTTCAGAAGAAGAAGATGCGGCCACTGGAACAAGAAGAGAGAGAGGAATTCGCTTTATGTTGAAATCGTAAGTTCAAAATTTTCAGCAAAAAAAATTGGCTCCATTTACTGTGGGCAGTAAATAAGTAAGAGATTATTCAAGAGTCAAAGAAACGATTATTATGGGGATAGTTCAAGTCTTAGGTTCTGTATTTCTGTCTCTTCGCACGTAAGATAGCGCGCTAGGAATGGCAATACAGAAGCTCGATAAGCCGATGTGCGACAGGATATAAGTCGGAAGCTGCGGCGCATCGGGCGGGAAGACTTTGCAGTAATAAGATCAAAATGCAAGGGATGGGTAACGTCATCTATAATCCGACCAGCAAATTGCTTGACTGTATTGAAATGTCGTTGTAGGATAGTGTTGACTAAAATAAGATAAGAAACACCAGCGGCAGAAGAGAGCATTCGAATGACTCGTTTAAAAATTAAAAGATCCTTTTTTAGCAAAGCAGAAAAAATGACAGGGGAGCAGTATAGGATAAGAGGAAGAATGCAGGCATCAATGAATCGCCAGACTAAGGGTTTAGGTGTGTGATAGGAACGTAAACGAAGTATGTAGTAAAGAAGTTTACGAACTTTTATAAATAGGGACTCAATATGGAGGGAAAATGAAAGATTTGAGGATAAAGTAACGCCGAGGTACCTGAAAAAGGATACTTCGTCAGGAAGAATGTCAGAGGAATCAGGATTAGGAGAGGGCCGCAGTCGAAAAATACACTGAACGGATTTTTGGTTGTTAATTAGGAGACCATTTTCCTCCGACCACGCTAGGACATGGTTTAGGCCATCCTTTATAGACCGAAGGTGTGTCTGACTTTTGAGAGGGTGTCCAACAACCACATCGTCAGTGTGGAGGGAGAAAATGTGAGGGGATAGAATGGAACCTTGGAGAACACCGCAGTCATTGGGAAGGATCGAAGATTTCCGCTTGCCAGATTGGACAAATTGAGTTCGGAAGGTAAAATAATCTCTAAGCCAAGAGACGACCCAGCCTGGAGAGCCGCATGCGGAGGTTTTGGTAAGGAGAAGAGGGCGCGGGACGGTATTGAAGGCAAAGGAATAATCAAGAAAAGCGCACGCATACTCGCAGCAACCCTTGTCTAATGCTTTTAGAGCAGAGTGGACCACAAGAGCGACAGCATCTAAAGTACTCCGTTTGGCTTTATATGCAAATTATAAAGGGTCGGAAAAACTGAAAGAAAAAGGCTTTATGATATCTAGAGCAACTCTTTCAGCAAGCTTTAATGTTGCAGAGGAGCAGGCAACTGGACAAAAAGATTTAGGACCAAAGTTAGCGGGCTTTTTAGGGATGGGAGTGATTCTCACTGTACGCCAGGCGTCGGGAATCTTGGACTCCGTGAAAGACATATTGATTAGGTGCGTTAAAATAGGGGCTATCTGAGAACTGCAAGATTTAAGAAGAAAAGGCGAGACACCATCCGATCCGGCAGCAGTTGATCCACGAACCTTTTTGAGGTGTTTCTCTACTGTTGCCAAAGACACGGGTTGGAATGTACTCGATGATAGGGGAATTTCATCTAAGGGAAGATGGAAGTCATTGTGACTAAATATAAAATTTTCATTTAGGGAGTCTAAATCTGCATCCACATGCACCACTGTGTTGCGATGGTCAGTGAGACGCTTAAGATTTTTCCAAATCTCAGCTGAGGAAGGGGGGAAAGGGGGGAGGAAGACGAGGAGAAAAGTTGGCTGACAAACAGGCTATTTAGCCTGTCAATCTCTGTTTTTATTAAGACGGTAAAGTCCTTAAGGTTATCACGTAAGCCTAGCTTGTAAATGAGTTCTTTTTTACGTCTTAACGATTTCAGATAGGGAGAAGAAATTCTATCCGGTCGTACCATAACAGTATCAAAAGGGCAGCAAATATCGAAAATTTCCTTTAAAAACGCTGTCAGGTTGGAAGAACAGGATTCAACATTCGATTGTTCAAGCAAAGTGGGGCTAGTAAGGGAAATGCAAGTCTGAAGCAGGAGAACGTTTTGGGCGGACGTGTTGCGAACCTTAACTTGGCTCTCAGGCTTGGCAAGCAATGCACGTTTAGAAGTGGAATAGATTTTTGGAAGACACAATAAAGTGGAATGGTCAGAACCTGACAATGGAGCCCTATTTTTTACGCAAAATGCTTGCTGTGATTAGTCAGAATATGATCAAGAGGGGCATCTGCGCGGGTATTAAAGGAGACAAGATCATCGAAGCCCGAAATGTAAGGGGACGTAAATTCACGCGATTAAAATCACCGCATAAGAGAGTAAGATAGTCGCAGGATAATATAGCAAGTTTTTGTGAAAGAAAGTCGAAAAAACGGGTAAGGGCACCTTCACAGGAAGAGGGGGAATATAAATACTAACAAATATGTGCCTTAAACATTACTTAACAAACGGGGCTTACATAAAACAGCAATTACATCTATCAAATCATCAGAGTAAGAAAAAAGGGACTTACAGTCGCTGCACCAATTTTGATTAACGAAAATGGCAACGCCTCCACCTCTGCCACAAGATAAAGATTTTCTATCTGTTCGAAAGCAGTAGAAGAATGAGGGGGTAATAAGTAGCGAATCAATGTCACTATTTAGCCACGTCTCTTGAAGGCAGACCACTTCAGTTCTGCTGTGTTCTTTTTTCGACAAACGTAGCTCCAAATCATGGGCTTTGTTGAAAATAGAACGACTCCTGACGATTCCTGCCGTGGCAACGGATTTTTCGGCCCCATGACTTGGTGCCTGATGGTTGCTTCCGGGAGTCAGGAGTCGTTTACCGGATCTGGTGCAGTTGTGGATAGAGCAACTACGTCGGAGAAACTAAGAGATTACTCCGGACGCGCATGGCTGAGTACACAGCAACCGTGAGAAGGAAAGACGCCAGCTCACATGTAGCAGCTTACTTAACGGAACCCAACCATATTTTAAAGTTTTAAGAGGCAACCGCATTTGTGACCGGTCGGATGGTAACTGTTGAAATTCAGTACTTGCGTCGCGTTTGTCGCTTCCCTGAACCCATTGGTTTTTAGGCCACCAGAATCTTTTCGTCAAACGAGGACATCCAGAAAGGCCAGCTGGTTGTAATCCCAAATCCAAATAGAGTGAGAAAGCGGCTGACGGCTTCCGAGACATTCTTCACGTGCGGAAGCGTTCCCGAAATTTATGGCGAGTTTCGAGAGGTCGGAATCCTTGCAAGCGCCCAATCCACCAACAACCACAATGACCTCCGGGCACCATACTCTGTATTGAGACATTCGTTGAGAAGGGGAATCAGTCAGGTGGTGAGGGTGCGGGTGCGGGCGCTCAACTATCCTGGTGACAGCGGGCCAAATTGTCGAATAATCATCACGTCAACATCCAACACTGATAATGGAATTGCGGCAATTAGCAACTCGGACGCGGACTGACAAGCCAGCATCGCCTTAATTACGACCCCCAGCGGTGATCGCGAGGGCTGTTTATTCTAGTACGTATGTGGTCCCACGGCAGCTGCGTCCAATAAATGCTGCAGTCTTTGTGCCTCCAATTCCTTTATCTGCAACAGTTCCTGATGATGGGATCGGGTGAGAATCCGAAGCACCAGGCCAATAAACCTCTTGTTACAGTTATCGCATCTTCTTCTGCTGAACATTTCGCGTCTTTGGACTCCCCGCCTCGTTTCACAAATGGACTCATGCAAAAACGGCGATTGTTCAGACGCATGCATGGCAATATGCTAAATGAAGTAATGCTGGCAGTACTTCTTGCTGGCCATTATTAGGAAAAACTGTTGTAGTTCCTTCAAAGCCTGCGTGTCATTTAATTTAATGCTGTGTCTGGGGATGGAGGCGGATGCAGTACAGTAGATGTGCTAAATTATGAAATGTTAATCGAAATTCTGAAAGGCGTCTTTCACTCGAAAGGATTACTTAATTAGGGTTGTAGTATTAACCACCATACAGCATAATCTCATTTTAATTCAAGTACTTTAAAATGACGACTTTTGAACGAACTTCCTTTCGGACGCCTGCAAAAATTACATTCTGTAAAGATAACTACTTAAATAGCACGAAATGCTTTCCGGTGCCCTATAAATTCATAATATTTGATGGAAAATATTGCGTTAAAATATTTACTATTTTACTCATTTGTTAGAAATCTATGCCTTCCTAAAATTGAATACTTGAAAGACGCGCATAATTCGGCCTTAGATCGTTTCCTATCGTGAGGTTTTTGAACACCGTGAAATTCCCGTTCATAAAGCATCTTGCCTCTGCATTTTCTCCTCTTGCTTATAAAGTTTACAGTTTGGCTCAAATCAACTGCCAAATCTTATGAACTTCATATGCTCTTCTCTGAACACCATAGAACAATGCATGACTTTCCATACACGGATAATGTACAGCTAATCATCTGGACACCCCTGAATGCAAGTGTAACGGCTGATCAGGTTCAAAATTATTCGGAATCGAAAAAGTTTCTTGAAACCGAATTAGGCACTTTCCTCAAGTACGCAATTTAAAGGAGACGTAATCATCTTCTTGACGTAATCATCATCTTGAGTAAACGAATGAATATTTGATGCATCCTCACGTGCCTGAAATATCCTGGGATTATGCTGCATTCTAATTAATGTTGCACTCTTACTTAAGTAGTATTTTCGGATCAAAGCGCACTTAAGAATTTCGACATACGTTTCTTGATATAGCACATCGGATGCACTACCAACCCTAAATATGCGCATACTACCCACCTAGTATACAGTAAATGCCAGAACTAACTCTTCACACATAGGTTATTCCAAAGACCTGACAACTACTAAATCGGACTTTTGACTGCAGGTTAAAATACATTACTCCTGTCGAATTTTGCAAACAATTTCGTTCTGGGAACTGAGGTCAATATTTCAAGCCTGTGGCCTAGCTAAAACAACCACGCTTTTCCTGTCATGATGCAATCTTGATAGATTGCATAAAATTATATTCATTCGAAAGCAGCCATCGAGTGTTAAATGTCGTCAAATGCCTTGCTGCAGTAAAATTCGCAATAGACGGAGACCAATTTAGGGGAAGCACTCTGTTCCGGATGCATTAACCGGCGATAATTTATATCCGTGGAATTTTAGGGCCCTATTTGATACGGAGTAATGAAGTCGAATTGAGTCAGATCTCAGCAGTTGTAGTTGCCGATGAAACTTGAGGAAAACAAAAATATGCAAAAAGAATAGTAAAAACTGGGAAAATTGATGTGGCCAACCGGACTAAAGCACCTTTTATAGATTTGATGTTTTCGTACTCCTAAGCAATTTAGTCTGTTATGGCAACTTTACACATTTAATATAAGTCTCAGCTAATATGCCATTCTTTCCTCCGTTGATCTGTAGTTTTTTACTTGCATTTAAGATAACATGTCAAAAAAGTATTATTGAAGGAAATTTTTATTGAGTAGGTTATGCTCGGGCCTGATAGTTCAGCCACTATGTTAGCAATCGGGAGATGGCATCCAAAAAAAATCCGTTACCTAGAAATAATACATTTACCAGTGGACTCAAACGCCTTCAGGCCATATCAGCGGTTGGAGGCCTACTTTCACGCAGTACCTGGACTTTCGGCGACGGTCTAACATGGGCTGGCCGAACGAACATCGCAGGAGGTTTCATGGACGATGGTCGCTGTTACCCAACCTTCCCAATCGTTACACAGGTACACCTGAATATACGGCATACATTCGCATTATGGCAGTGTGTGGACCAGGGGGGGTGGAGTGGAACGTCAAGGTGCAGACTCGACCGTGCCATCCACCTGCGCTCTCCCCCGCCTCCGGTCTTCTTGAATCTGTCTTGACACCGGACCCAGCTGGGGAAGGAGAGGGTGCGGTAGATGCTGTGTAAGTCTACAGTAATTGACCGATCTCATGAAATGTTGGCTGAAATTCTGAAATGCGTTTTCGATTAGGAAGGATTACTTGGTCGCGGTTGTAATATTGATTATCTTAAGGCATACTCTTATAACATTTCGGACTCGGCAGGATGTCGGCTTTTAAATGCACTTCTTTCCAATCTCCTCTAGAAAGCGTGCTCGGTAAAAAATGACTACTTATGTAACATTCATTTTTCCCATTGATTTTCGATGGTCTTGGAAATTCAAATGTATTTTATAAAAACCATAAACAAAAATATGCTTTCTTTTGGTCAATCAATAGAGAATCACGTCTTCTTTAAATTTTTACTTAACGAAGAAGTATAATTAGTTTTTAAAAAAGTTTCTACTTATGAGACTTTTTAAGACCGCGAAATGTCCATTCACATAGCATCGTACCTGGCCGTTTACCACTGCTCCTCATGAAATGTACAACATGATCCTCATCCATTGCAAAATTTTATGGACTCTGTATGATACCTCGTTAATGGCATAGAAAAATATGTGATCTTCTTTACGCGGAATGCATGCACCTCGTAGAGTGAAATCACTAAGCGCTTATGCAACGAATGATCAGGCTCCAAATGATTCGGCAATTAGAAAAAATTTTGAAAACCTAATTATACTCCTTCCTTAAATATAAAATATAAAGAAGACTCGATTCTCTATTGACTGACTAAAAGAAAGCATATTTTTGTTCATGGTTTTTATAAAATATATTAGAATTTCCAAGACCATTGAAAATCAATGGGAAAAATGCATGCTACATAATTAGTCATTTTTTACCGAGCACGCTTTCTAGAGGAGGTTGAAAAGAAGTGCATTTAAAAGTCGATATCCTGCCGAGTCCGAAATGTTATAAGAGTATGCCTTAAGATAATCAATATTACAACCGCGACCAAGTAATCCTTCCTAATCGAAAACGCATTTCAGAATTTCAGCCAACATTTCATGAGATCGGTCACTCACTGTACCATCACTGTAAACTAGTTTTTTGCACAAGTCACCGTCCTTGCTCCCACCCTGCTCCCTCTCACCCGGTAGACATCGCCGAGACCGACGGTCGACCTGTAATGTGAGTTAAATAATTGATTGTCAACTGGGGCATAAATTCTTTCAGCAACTTTAAATGCGCAGGTCCAGTTAACGATTTACTATGTCACTGACTGAAAAAAAACCTATACATGGAATAGCCTTCTTTGTTTCTCCGCCTAAGAGACCTTAGGAGGGAGGCTTGCGTGCATTTCCTGTCAGCGTCTATTCCTCCTTTTGGTACACACTAAAATCGTGCCATCTTCCGGAATAAGGAGTATACCAGCTCATTCATGGAAGTAACGTCAGCTGATTGACTTAAATGCGTAATTAGTATTTTCTACTTGACCTTAAAATTACGAGGGCAAATTCTACTTAGACCGCCGTACACCTGCGAGCAGGGAGAAGAGGGACTGAGGCAACCAGATTGACTTAGTAGTAGCCGTCATCCGCCAATTATAACCAACTCTCGGTTATGGCAGTCGGGATAGGAACCTGAACTCTTTCATCGTCATCAAGCGTAGACGGACTGTCTAGCCATGTGCCAGCACCCATCTGCGCTCGTTTTGGCACTGTTTGGCCATCGAAGCAGTGTGGGTAGCAGTGCAGTAGATGCGGCGAAGTCCGTTTCGCTATAAACTAATTCACGCGCAAGTCTTAACTCGGGCCTCCTCTTTTTGTGAAGTTCAGTACTCTGTTATAAGGTTACAGACACCCTCTCCTGTCATATAAGAACGGGAACACTGAATAGTGGCAGAAGGTATCTTGCTGACCAAGTACACTCCAGAAATTATTCCCCCCGGTATGGCTTAAGATGACACGGAGCCACTGGCAATGATACAGGAATGAACACCGACACCGACAATGGTCACCTCCATTCAGCTCACTCCAAACCCAGGTTTGGATAACCTCGGATTTGGAATCGAGTTCGTTGGTCCTTAATCTTAACTCTTCTACCGGTGAGCTAGGAACCTGTTGTTCTGTCGCGGAAAGGGCGTTTGCCAATCAGGTCATGGAACCTGGTCGTACCCTGGCGCCTATGGGCTCAGTCTTGAACCCCCCCCCCTCGCAGGCAATCGCATAGCGACCACCTATATATGCAGGGAATAGTGCCAAGGGAGGCAGGGGATACTGAAGTGGCCAGTACTACCCCGACGTCAGACCTGCATCTGCATTTCCCCGATAACAGTCGCCAGAAGGCCGGCCCATCTTTCCAAGTGGTTGTGCGTTTGCCGCAAAAACTGTCCGCCGGCTGGAGTTCAGATCCCAGGTGAATGCATGCGACGGGGATATGGCAGCCTGCTTGGCTACACCATGCCAGTTGGAGACTGCCATTCCCGTTTCGCTTTTCTCAGCCAGTGACATTTATCTATTCTCACTCATTCTTAGCCTGTAGTGATTAAGTGCGAGATTACTCACTGTGCTAAATAGCGCCGCCCCAACTTTCCATACTCTATTCAGGCGGAAACCAATTATATGGCGATGACAGTAATGCCCTTTATCTGGCTACAGGCAACACTTTTGGTGTCTCCGTTCAGGGAGACGTATGAAACGCTTTCCGTAAGTAACGCGACTTTACCCGTTGACACGAACGTACTGTTTGAGCTTTTGACTACAACGATGCCAGGAAGATACATTGCACACTGTTTTAATCCTTCTCGCCTCTTTAATGCAAGTAGTCTCTAACGTCTACCCTATATCCGTGCTAAATACTTCTTACTGGAGATCCATGGCAACCGCATGAACACCCAGAACTTAATATCTTGCACATTAAAGGTTTGGTTAGTCTGATTTTAGCCTATACGGGTCTATCATCCGTCCGTGAGGTCACTGGCCTTCCAGTAAATAATTACACAATGCACTTGGTTGTGAGACAGGTGTGGATCATAGAAACTGAAATTCTAGCGCGCGTTTCCTCAAATCAGCGCCTGGGCAATCCTTGGCAGTAAGATTCGCGGCTCGTTGTCGCCGAACCTTTCATAGGGAGGAAGTTAGGGCGCTCTAAGTGTTTTCCCCCACTGTAAACGCTCGCGCGCTTCTTGCAGAGCATGCATGTGCCAAACAGTTGACTGAAATTTCCGCACCACCTTCACGCAGGCTGCTCGACGGATAAGCGAACCAAGTGCAGCGACCGGGGACTGGACGGAAACGGGAGCGTCCCACGAACCTCAATAGGAGGGGTCACTTTTTCCGTCACTGTTAAACTATCCCCCCCCCCTCTCCTCCAAGGACAAAGTGATATTTTGAGCCTCGCCCAGGCCTATTCTTGACCTTGAGAACTGATGACCACTCTAGGATGCATACATCATGTGTATGCGGCTCGACAAGCGAGGTCCCCGGAGGTCGGATGGAGCGGCAGCTGCCACCTCCGCCTATCATAAGCAGCGATCGGGCGAAGTATGGTCTCTCACATCATGACATCGTCATTCACATGCATCCCACCGGATTTGACGCATGAAGTCTTGTGCAGGAGTGTGGAGGAGAAGGATTGACCAGTCCCACGAGGTTTTTCGCATTTTGTCAAAACCGTTACTTGGTCTTTGCTGAAGAAACCTGTGCGCAGATTGAGGGGACACCAATGGACCCCCCGTCGATCTCCGGCTTACTGCTAGTGCTGGTTCTACAGGAGCTAGAAGGGACTGCTGATAGAAGCGAACATGCTCGAAATCTACCAACAAGCGCAATGACCTCCCGGTACCATGCTCGACGCTGAGACATTACCTGAGAAGGGGAATCAGTCACACGGGGAGGATGCGGATGTGGGCGGTCAATTATCCTGGTAACAGCGGGCCAAACTGCCGAGTAATCATCACGTCAACATCCAACACTGATGATGAAATTGCGGCAGTTAGCAACTCGGACGCGGACTGACAAGCCATCATCGCCTTAATTACGACTCCCAGCGGTGATCGCGAGAGCTGTTAATTATTGTACGCACGTAGTCCCACGGCAGTTGCGTCCAATAAATACTGCAGTATTTGTGCCTCCAATACCTTTATCTGCAATCATCTCTGATGATGGGTTCAAGTAAGAATCTGAAACGTCAACCAATAAACTTCTTATTCCAGTGAGCGCATCTTCTATCGGTCTTTTGGCATCTTCACATCGACGACGCGTTTGCTGTCATCAGAAAGGGTGTACCGCAGAATTCACACGACCTGTCCGGCAAAAAAGGATTTGAATGCACTGGCGAATTGCGGAAAAATTAAAGTGCATACCTAAACTATTTTTTTTACTATGGGAGGCACTGTCTTTTGGATGACAAGGTTGCGACCCCGCTGCTGCTTTGGGCGCCCTCTGTTTGTTCGATGTTCGTTTTGCCCAAAAAATTGCTTTGCTATTATTTAGGCCTGAATCAGGTAAGAAAGCGTAGTCTCTCAGCCATTTTGTCGATTGGTGGGTTTCAACTCTTTGAGCTGGACTTAGCCATGATTGTCCGGCAGATGATGTTTTCTGTTTATTCCGTATTTCATGCTTTGGTAGTTGCATACCGCCCCACAAGGACGGTAAAGCAAAGGAAATTGTTCGTTCGTCCCCCCCCCTTTCCAACCCTGCTCGACAATGCTCTGAAGTGCTCAGTGGGATTTGTTTCGAAAACCACAAATGTGTCCTGGATATGATAAGTTTAAAAAATCGACTGGTATTTACTCCTAACAGCAAGTGCTCTAACCGTCATAAACGCACCACGGCGATCAAGTTTGACAGGTGAATTGCCTCTGATTTGTCTATAAGAATGCCTACCAAACTGAAATATGTCCTAAGGTAATGCCGTAGAAACTTAAGAGGTTTTTTAGAATCGCTGATTTGTCTTTCGCGTCATAACCCACAGTCTGAAGCCCGCCCACACAATCCATCGCTAGTTAACTAGGAGCGTTTCAAAACGGCTGCATTGCCGGTTGTGTCCTATGCATTGGCAAAGGTTCCGCGTAGGATATAAAAGCAGGGGTATATTTACAGTGCTTCCATTCCGTCAGAGGGTCTTTCAATTTACCATCTCTCGTCTTATTTCGGCACGATTCTCAAATGTTCAAATGAAACTTGTATGAAATCCTATATTTTTCCCCAATATTCACGAAAAAGATACTTAGCTTTGCTTTGTAGTTATGAGCACCCTTTTTGAGGTTAAACGTTTTTCAGTCCCTCAAAGGACGCTGTTTTTTATCTTTATTAACAGTCTTCCTTTAATTGCTGTTCTGAAACAAAAAAAAAGTTCAAAAAAGTTCCAGTTATGATACTTTTTAAGACCGCACGATGTCCATACACATTGCATCGTATCTGGTCCTTTACCACTGCTCCTCCTGAAATTTACAACATAGTCCGCATCCATTGCAAAATTTTATGGACTCTGTGTGATATCTCTTTAATGACATAGAAAAATATGTGATTTTCTTTACGCGGAACGAATGCACCTTGTAGAGTGAAATCACGCAGCGCTAATGCAACAAATGATCAGGCTCCAAATTATTTGGCAATTAGACATTTTTTTAAAAACCCAATTGTACTCCTTCCTTAAGTATAAAATATAAAGAAGATGTGATTCTCTATTGATTGAGTGAAAGAAAGCATATTTTTATTCATAGTTTCTATAAGATATATTTGAATTTCCAAGACCATCGAAAATCAATGGGAAAAATGCATGCTAATTAAGTAGTCATTTTTAGCGAACACGCTTTCTAGAGGAGATTGAAAAGAAGTGCAGTTAAAAGCCGACATCCTGCCGAGTCCGAAATGTTATAGGAGTATGCCACAAGATAATCAGTATTACAACCGCGACCAAGTAATCCTTCCTAATAGAAAACGCATTTTAGAATTTCAGCCAACCTTTCATGAGATAGGTCACTCCCTGTAATTATACGTCTCTCCGTAGTTAGATTCGCGTGCAAGTATGTAGACTTTCTAGGACTGTTTAGCCTAAAGAATGTTAAAACGGTCGGATCTTATTTCGTAGCCACACCTGAAGTAGACAAGCCTCAGCCGTCTGGCATACGGGACCGGTGGTAATAGGGTGTTTAACCCCAACACTAACTCCTAACACTAACCTATAACAGGCGCGATTAATAAATAAGATCCTAACGTCAAAATTGAGTTGAATGATGGTGGTAGCGATTAGGGACTTTGGCTGTGTCTTTTCGTCATAAAACGCACAGTCTGATGCTCTGTAGACTATTGGACTGATTGTAGCGCCAGGATGCCCCGATTTGCTTGCTGCGTTTCGTAGACAACATTCCTCTCACACATAGCGGCAAATTTTCGGGCAGGAAGCTAGGCCACTTCTCGCGCTCATGCGTATCCATGCGCGCATCTCCAGTAGAGGGCACCACTCTAAATAAGTAGTGGTTTGCGAATAATCATAATTATTAGCCTTAAAATTCAAATTTTTGCTCTGAATCATTCAGTTGAAGCCAGACTTGGACAACTAAGTCAGCAAAGTCCTTTACTTAAGAATTCTGACCTTGTACTGGGATAAAATCGCTCCCCACTCTGAATTAAATTTCCACACCATATCCTGTGAATGCAGCAACCATCGTTACCAATCCGGCGTTATCGTTGAATGCTATTCCTGAGACCTACAAAGGCGACACCAAAAGACCAAAGGTTCAACAATCTCCCCAAATACTATCGTGTTCATCCCTTACTATGCCCTGGGTTATTCAAGCACTGGATCTCGCCCAATAAATTACATGCCACTACTCCCAAACTCTTAGCTATATCAGTAAAAGGACGTCCCCTCTATGATGCTGTAGAAATTTAGCAATTGTTCTTTTTCTGAGCAAGAAAAATAGCGTGAGCGTTCTTTAAAATGTCAGATCACTGTTTTCAAGGAAGTGCGTATGGTGGGTATATCGTCAAGATTCTTGCTTTCGAGGTCGATGAAGACGTCTATCCAACGAAAGTAAACAGCAAATTTGCGGACGTGGGTTCCAGAAGAAAGTAACTGTAATTTAGTCTTACCTATTCGGAGTTGCAAATGTGCACTTTGCGACTTAAACACAGTAATGACACCAGCAGCGTATCTCGCATTTAGTCCAGCTGGAAATTTCTGTGCAGGCACGAATATTCCAGAAGTACTGGTAAGACAGCTGATCCTATTAGGGCTAATTTTACTTTTGGATGCACAGTGAAGTGTATTCTTTGCGGCTTATTTTCGGTCATTTAACGGTATTAAAAGAGCTCACAATTAGAAACTATTTAAAACCTAATTATACTCTTCTTTTGAGTATGAGATTGGAAGAAAACGTGATTTTCTACCGAATAAGTAAAAGAATGAATATTTTTATGCATGTTTTCCATGAAATATAATTGAATTTTCCGGGGCATCGAAAATCAATGAGAATTTTGCCTGCTACTTAATAGTCACTTTTTGCAGAGTATAGATCTTGCATGCAGCCGAAAATAAGTTCTTTCGAAAACCGACACCCTGAGGTAACTGGATCATTATAGATTTATGCTGCATCATGATTGGTTTTACAACACAACTTAATTTATCTTTTCGGAACGAGAACGCATTTCGAAATTTTGGTTGACTTTTTATGAGTTAGCACATCTACTGTATATCAAATCAGTTTTGAGAGATGTTTGGTTTAATAATTATCCAATAAGGTTAATCAGACGCTGTTGCCTCTAGAATGTCTTTTTATTTGACTGCTTTCGTGGGCGAACATTGTGCGGATCTACGGATCTAGTTTGTTTATCTGCCTCTAATTTCGGAGTTTCGGTAACTTCGATTCTCGCACCAAACGGTTGTTCCCAAAGTGCATTTTTTCGGCGCGTTTGGATCGTTTTTTTTCAAATAATAAAGGATTCATCTACAGTGCACACTTCTTTCATGACTTAAATCACCTGCTTTATGCATCATAAAACTCATAAAATTCACGCTGGCCAGCTCGCTAACTTTGTCAACAGTCGAATGATTGGACTCATTTCCAGCAGTGGACAACTGTCGCAAAAATCACCCTATAGTTTGCAACAGCCCAGATTGCGTACGATATTTGTCGCTGCCTACTTTCTTCATTCATTCTTATCAAGTTTTTTTGAAAAATCCCTGCTCAGGCGAACTGGTTGAACGAAGTACAGTTCGCAGTGTACAGTACCTGTGCTAACTCATAAAATGCCGAGGTCAAAATAAGAGTGGAAAATGTAGCGTATTTTTGGTGTTGTTATTCGTGTATATTTAATTGAAATAAGGACGAAAAGGCCGTTTGCTGAAGGAAAGTTTGATACGGATCTGTATATTAAATAGATAACGGGTCGCATTTCGGCGAAATCGGAGGATTCCTGATATTCAAGCAGTTTCCTACGCTAGTAAAGGTTTTGGATCGAAAGTTTTTGTGTTACCTTATTAATCTGTTTAAGAAGATGAATAAAAGGACAAAATTGTTCAATAAACTTTCGAACAAAAAGAAAAAAATTAAAGTTAAATATCAAGAAAATCAGGAAAATTCAAATAAATTACTTCTTATTGTGTTCAGGAAATAACGTGCGATTCTTCATCTAAAAATTCTATTTTACAAATTCGTAAAGTTTTATGTTTCAAAATACCGAAATAAAAAAGTTTATCAGTTTGATTGTTTTACCAGACTGAAAATGCCTGTCGTAAACGAATACATATTGAGTTCGCGCGACATGCCGTCACTTTTCTCTACCACGCCAAACGATACCTATGTCTAAACAATACTTATCCGAAGTTGACTTCCAGCGCATTCGAAAATTAGCGGCGGAGGGAATCCCGCGTGAGTCGTTAGCTAGTATTTTCAATATTAGCAAGGTCACTCTGTGGCGCATTAATAATGATAAAACTGTTCCTAGAAATAAGATAGGGGGACCCAAACGGTCCACAAGTAAGCAAGACGACGATTTTATTTGTCGTACATTAAAAAAGTTTCATTACATGCCCATTGAGGCCATTCAACGGGAACATCTGCCGATGTTTTCTATGAACATCATCAGGAAAAGGATGAAGGAATTTGAACTGCAGCGGCGGAAGGCCATGATTAAGCCATATTTAAGTAGAAAACTAATTAGAGAACGGCTTTTATTTGCTAAGAATTATATTGATTACAGATCTTCATTTTGGAAGAGCATTTTCTTCTGCGATGAGGTTCTATTTTTAGACAAGCCTACGAAATCGCTCCAAACCGTCATATGTGGAAAGAACTGCCCAAGAGAACACACTAGACCGACGGCAACATTCAAGAACTGTCGGCGGATGATGGTTTGGATGGCGATTAAATTCGGTGAGCGGCCTGTCTGGCGGCCAACATCCGACACCATCAACAGCAAGGTGTTTATTGCAATTGTCAAGGATGCTTTCGGCTACAATGGCATAAGTCGGCGCCGAATGGATACTGTAATTTTGCAGGACAATGCACTTGTCCACCGCTCTAAAGAGGTACGAATTTGATACCCCTTGCAAATATAATCTAACATTTTAGACTACAACCACCCTCTCCGCCATCGGCCTCCAATCCATTTTCATCACGGCCAACAGTCCCGATTTGAATCTTATCGAAAATCTTTTTGGAATTGTCAAAATAATTTGGCACAAAGCTAAGAAGACTCCTTCAATGCAGGAAAAATTGGATTTCATACTCAATAATTACATTTCACAATCGACCATAGATAACCTCGTCATGTCTATGTCTGACAGACTTTCTGCCGTTATTAATTCAAATGGACAATCAACAAAGTACTAATTTTTTGTATCTGTTTCTGTACTTAATTATTTTTGACCTTTTATGCGCCCTCCTCCTTTATAGATCCTCATACGTAGCCTTTATTAGCTTGGTTGTAATATACGCGTTTCTCGAAGATGTGGCTTTTGTCGAAAATTATTTATTTTTATCTCAGTAAATAATATTTTCTTAACCAAACTTTGCTTTATTTCCTTGACACATCTTTTATTTTCCGCTATCAGACTTTGGGAGCCGTAGTGTTTACCGATTCTGCGTTTAAGTCGTTAACATGCGTTAATTCATGACATTTCATGAGTTAGCACAGGCACTGTACATTGTCAATTCTGTTAGCTTTTTCTTCGTCTGTGTGTTAGGAATACTGTGCGAACTTAAAATCGCCGTTATTCTCCCCTTATCCCGATGAGAAAGCCAAGGTCAGTTCCACTTGTCTCGGAATATTGCCGATCACATTCAGTAGGCCAAGCAGTTGAATTCTTTACTCAAATACTCGAAAAGCCGTTGGCCTTGATTAAATCAGTTTGATAAAGTACGACTTTTATATATCGTCACGTATGAATGAGTGATGATATCGTGAATTGAAAATAGGACGTTTAACTTGAGATTAAACGGCCAAAGTGTTCGGTCTTGAACCCCAAGCTATACAGGCCTGGATATGCGTTCTAAATTTACAGTAAAAATAATCGGGCAAAGATGTTATCTCGGTCTTACTCGTTGTCATCCGAGCTAAGCATGTTGGTTGGAAGGTTGTCCTTGTTTTACTGATCTTCTTTATCTCTCACCCATCTCCACAGAACGCTGCGGAATAAGGAATCTGTAAAATACCGTCATCGGCCCTGTGAGTGTTTTAGTAAGGATTCGTTACTATTAATATGGATATTTTTGAATACTGACTGGAAGATTATGTATGAACCAAATTCGGTTGACTGAAACTCGTGATTTTAAAAACAAAGTCTAAATTGCTTCCCGTGGGCTCTGCAGTTTCTTTCAGACGTCTCCTTTTAACTGATAAGAAAAACAGTGCGTAAACAGACAACGGTTAAACAGAAACTCTACGTTTTGAAGAATGAACTGGAAAATATTCTAGAAAATAGATAGTATTTTAGGGAGCCGGACGAGGGCCCAACCCAGAAGCCTGTCCTTCATTGGCAAATGGCCATCATCCCAGGACTACCAAGGTAAGGTCTCTGTCTTCAAACTCTAGACGTAATTACTGCATAGCTGATATTTCTTTCCTAGTCAGAATCGGCAACCAAAATTGCTATGCTAAAGCATTAGGCATTTGTTCAGTTTTCAAGTCTGTTCCAAAACCATCCTTTTAATAGAAGCTACTTAATATGCGAGAAGCTTCCTAACACGAAACCAATTCACATCATGTGACTTGGAGATAGTCATAGACTCCATAGTGATCACCTTATAAAAAACTGCTCCATATTTGCCACGTGGTTTGAGGTGGTTAGATAGTCGCACATCGTGCATATTTTTAGTAAGAATTAGTAAGATATACACTAAAGAAACTTACAAAATTTTAAGTACCCTTCCTTGCAGAATAAAGACGTTGCAAACCTGGCTGATGTTATCAATGATTTTCCCGATTGGTGTTAACCTTATGATGTATGTTACATTTGGTAGCAAAATGGACGGAACATACTGACTGACTGTCAGATGGTCTGTTGAGGGCTCCTCGGAGGTTATTAAGTTTATTTAGCAGGTTAAAAGATGTTGAGCTCACAAGACGTTCAGGTATCTCGGTGACAAAGATTAGGAGAAAGGGGAAAATTTGCACATCATCATTCAAGCTAAGTCTGTGCAAACACGCCTTAACTTAAACTAGGTGACGCAACTTGGTACTGTGCGTAAATGAACATAATTAGTAAACTCAGTATCTTAGAGTACACAGAACTTATCCGGGTAATCAAATGACTGCATAAAACGGCATAAGATTAACAATCTCTAAAAAGATTTTTACACACTTTCCATGTAGATGTTCCCTAAGAATGGATGCGATGTTGACCGTGCCAGTTAGCCGCTTGTCCGATTGCGTTTTTTAAGTGGTCTTACGCGAACTAGGAGTGTTTTTTCGTTTTTTTCATTGACCAATGTGTGGTTGATTAAAACAAAGGAGATTTCGCTTGTATTTCGTGCATAGAGACGACACAGGAATAAAAGCTTTTAAAGATTCCAAGAGGCCAGTTAGTGGCTTCGCCAATGGAATAAAATTAACAGATGTAATCATAAGTGCACATTTTTCGGTGTATTGATAAAGCTTTTTTACTATAGAAGTACTCTGTTATCCAGTGTTCTAAACAGGACGTTCATAATAGCGGGTTATTGAAGGAGACGCGATCGTTGGAACGTCAGTTTTATTCGTCTGCCGCTCCGGATTCCTGCTCAAAACCATCATCAGAGATAATAGCAAACCCGTATCTGCTACTGTCTCTGGTGATGGGTTTGAGCTGGAATCCGAAACGGTGGGCGAATAAAACTCTTATTTCGGTGATCATGTCTCATTCTTCACGATTGCCCCCTGGAAATCTTCCCTTCGCTTCTACTGATGGACAGGTTCTATATTTTGTATTCATTAAAACCTTTAAATTAAGACAGTTTATGAGGTCAGTGAGTTTGCTGATGTTTCTTCTTTGCGGATGACTGGGCGTCAAATGTGCAGACTTACCTAAACAGGAAACCTCGCGGTGGAAGAAAATGAATTTCCACAACGAAAGCCTGTGTACTCGTTACGAGTCGTAAAATGTTTACCTAATAATGATGACTGAACAGGACTTTGAAGTGGGCAGGAAATGCTTTGTGGATGAACAATGTATGGTATTTTTTCAAATGACACAGTATCAATATCAGGAAAGCCTATATGTGGCGATTCTTAGTCTCCTTTCTTCCATGATCTTGCGTCAGGTACATATGAAAAACGTTGACAGCCGCTCGACAAACAGGGTTTTACACTTAAAACTTAACGTCTCTAGTTAAAATAAAAGTACGCTGACAGTTGGCGCTGCAGCAGAAGCCTAGTTTGTCGATGTTCATTCTGCAAAAAGCGACCATGGAGTCAACGTATGAATTGACAAAAACTGGTTCTTGTTTGTAGACATTCTGCTCTATTTGTCTACTTTTTTCATCAGTCCTCTAATTCATTCTGCCACAACTTAGGGCGGGCCGCAGAGCAATTAGGTATCAATCCTAGGGATTCAAGGTTTCTCCAGTTTTTCTTTCCAAGCAACCTACTATTGATTCTCTTACATTTTTGTGTTTCCTGTCTACTGAAGGCCGATTTTTTTCTCAAGTGCGTGTCTCAGTCAATGCATTCGAAGAAATTTTAAGTTAGGTACCACAGTAAGTGATCGATCGCATAAAAGTTTAACCGATTTTCCGAAGTGTGTTTTTGATCAAGGAGGATTAATTAAGAAGGGTTGTAATTTTGTTCATCATGTATAATAATCTCAAGATATTTTAATCATGCCAGGATCTCGATTTTTTAATGCCCTTCTACAGGGCCTTCTACAAAACTGTACTCAAAAAAGATGAAAACATGTTTAGAATGCACTCTTTCATTTATTTTCGATGTCCTCATACATAAAGATATATACCGAGTCCAATTCTTTACTATATACTACTGAATACCTCTACACGCCAAGCACAACCAAATATTATCATTTTTTACACATCTACCTTGTCCCGTGGTCATTATAATTACCAGTTTGTTGTAAAAAGGGTTTTCAACTATTGGAAACTTTTCTTGACAGCTTGTGCAATGCGCCTCCAGTGTGAAATCTCTGACCTAACTAAAAATCCTGTAAAAAAAAGAATACTTGCGCACCATCCACGCAACATATTTAAAAAGGAAAGCTGGACGACAGTTTCCCATTCATTGCACATGTTTCAGCCTGACTAAAATCCTGAAGATTTCGGCTTGACTTCTCCCAGAGGCAGCAAATATAAATGACTTTATTCGTCGAAAATTCCCTCGAGAGGATGCCGAAGCTCCTTATTGCCAAAGTCAGTTAGTCAAGTTTAACTTGCTGTCTACTGCATCCCCGATGAGGAATTTGTATTGTTGTCACGGATACGTGCACTCACATCCAAACTATGGATCAAGGACACCTATAATACGACAATGGCGTTCATAGAACAGGAAACATGATATTTTTAAATATGAAAAGGTCGAATTTGTGCTTCATGTTTACCTAAATGTATAAAAGGGCACGGGGCTCCTATGACGTGAGTCCTGCCTTCATGCTTTGTTCCGACATCAGCATACCCTTTGAAATTTTGCTACGAGAGTTTTACACCGAAGTGGTGCACAGTGAAGAAGCGGCTCCTCCGACGGGCTCTCCAAGTGGCCAAAAAAATCTTGCCGTGACGTCTGCGCCGAAATGGTGTCTGTCGCCAGGAGAGGAAAGCTGAAGGGAACACAGGAAACCTGAATAAAAATCGACGAGGTCAGATTCGCAGTAGGTGCAGTTGTGGCCGTCATTTAGGTGGAGATGCGCCGGTCGTTTGTGGCTTGGTGGCCCCACCTGAAGTAAACAAAACCCAGTTACCTCTAATATGGGACCGGTAGTAAAAGGGGTTTTTACAATTGGAGCCTGGGAACGCGCGGGCGACGAGGTCAAGTATTCATATGCGAAAGAAAAGCTATTGGGGATGCGCTGTTGTACTTTGAGTGGTTAAGACATAGTTGCCCTAACCCCTAACTGTTACCCCTAATCCTAAACCCCGGGCCCTAACGATAACCCCTAACTCGTAACCCTTAACCCCAACCCCAACAGTATTGTGTCCATCAGGTGAGGCTACCAAACCACATCTTACCGATGCGATTTTGAATGAAAATTGCAGACCTCCATAGAATTTACTTTGGGAGTCCTTGGATAAACACTACTGGCGTGTTTTTTTTGGGGGGGGGGGGACGAAGACCAATTCATAGCAATCCTATGCGATATTAAAGAATTGTGTGGTACTTTATTACTGTTATTTAATTGCAATATAGGTGACACATTTTGAACCTGATTCTGATTTTTGATTGGTAGTTGTTTTGATAAAAATGACACTATAGCAGGATACCGATGGCTGGTATAGTAACAGCAAATGCATTGTGTTGGATAGTTCTTGGGAGGTACACATATACGTGTCCTACTTCTTCACACCTGCGAACTGTTCAACAATAAAGAGGCGACACACCAGAGGTGTGAAATTCGTGCAATTACAGTTTACCACCTATACTACCCGCTTAAGATTGACGCATGCAAAATGTCGCACACCTATAGTAGGTTGGCTAACTCATGAAATGTCAACCGAAATTCTGAAATGCGTTTTCGTCTCGAAAAGATTAATTAAGTAGGGTTGTAAAACTAATTAATCTGCAGCATAATTCTATAATATTTCAGTTACGTCAGGATGCCGGCTTTCGAATGAACTTCCTACCGATTGCATGCAAAAACTACACTCTGTAAAAAACGACTACTTTAGCAGCATGAATTTTTCTCATTGATTTTGGATGCCCCCAAAAGTGCAATTATATTTCATGGTAAACATGCACAAAAATATTCATTCTTCTGTTCATTCGGTAGAAAATTACGTTTTCGTATGATTTTATACTCAAAGGAGGGGCATAATTCGGTTTTAAAAAAGTTCCTAATTGTGGGACTATTAAATATAATGAAATGGCCGTTAATAAATCGTCATGTCTCTGCATATACCAATATGGCCTGTAAAGCTAACAGTATGGATCAAATCCACTGCTTAATCTCATGAACCCTATATGGACCTCCTTTATTACCATAGAGAAATATGTGGTTTTCCATACGCGGAAAATATACGACTTGTAGTTTGGAAACCCCGAATCCAAGTGTAGCGGTAGAGCGGTTTTAGAATTATTTGGGAATTGGAAAAGGTTTTGAAACCCCAATAATACCCTTCCTTCGAGTATGAGATTGAAAGAAGACGTAACTATTTACCGAATGAGCCAAAGGATGAATATTTTTATGCATGTTTTCCATAAAATATAATTCGAATTTTAGAGGCATCGAAAATCAACGAGAAAATGCATGCTACTTAAGTTGTCATTTTTCACAGAGTGTAATTTTTGTCTGCAGCCTGAAGGAAGTTCATTCGAAAGCCGGCATCCTGAGGTAATTTAAATATTATGGGGTTATTTTGCAAGCTGACTAGTTCTACAACCCTACATAATTAATCTTTTGGAGACGAACACGCATTTCGGAATTCCGGCTGACATTAAATGAGTTAGCCGACCAACAGTATGATCAACAGCGTATGTTCCGAGCTTCAGGGCAAGCTGGAGGTGATTGCTCCTGGTGTATTTTTGCCTCTTTCGGATAGAGGCCGTGGCCGGTACCTCAGGAGCGTCAAAGTAGGCTTCACTTGTTGTCTCGGTTGTCGGCAGGGAGATCTGGCCGCTCAGCCCACAAAAGCCGCACTGTGG
>CACRXP010000311.1:327834-353188 GCA_902702965.1 Spirometra erinaceieuropaei
GTGCGCCCCCCGTAAACAAATAGTACAGCCCGAATTCTTCCTAAATGAACGGTAAGCAGTAGGGCACAGATGTGCCTACCTCTTCGCCGCCCCCTCCCTCTCCACCACCTGAACTGCCTTCCTACAATGTACTTTTTATGCGCATATTTGATATTCTTTGCTCTCCATGGGCAGAATGGTATTACCGACAAGGACAAGGGAGACTGGAATGGTCACTTCTGGCTTATTAGCCGTCGTTAGCAAATCATAACTAACCCCGAAGTATGGCACACCCGAGGCTCGAACTCGCGACCTGTTGGTTGAGAAGTCCACGCCTCTATCCACCGAGCCACGAGCCCGTTGCCTTGTCGGTTTTCGATCGTGAATATACAATGTTAGGGGGTGCTCCTAGAGACGGAACTCGTAAGGCACAACGGAACGAGTGAGTGCCGTAAGAACTATCGGTGAGCGCACCCTAGAATTCTATGTACCCGATCGAAACCGACAGGGCAACGGGCTCTTGGCCCAGTGCTTAGAGACGTGGACTTCTAACAGGTCACGAGTGCGAGCCTCTGATGTGCCACACATCGGGGTTGGGTATGACTTGCTGACGACGGCTAATAAGCCAGAAATGGCCATTCCAGTCTCCCTTGTCTTTGTCGGTAATAACATTCTGCCCATATCATGCGCCTATGTGTGGCTGCTGATCGGGCTCGAGAGAGAGCCCACAAAGCACAACGGAACGAGGGAGTTTCGTAAAAACGATCGGTGAGCGCCCCCTACCATTTCCTCTCTATGCCGGCAGTCCGACCGTCGTGACCGCTTGTGTACACCGTGCGCTCCGTAGTAGAGTAGGAACAGGGACGGTGACTTGTGCGTGAATTCGTTTATAGTTATGGTAGACTTGCGCAACATCTACCGCACCCTCCAATCCTTCTCCCCTTGGCCCCGTGTCATGAGAGGGTCAAGAGGACTGGAGGCGGGAGAGGGCGCGGGTGGCTTGCGGCGCGAACCGGCACCTAAGCGTACCGCCATACCCACTAGTTCACAACGCCCAACTGACCAGTCTTTTACATAGCAAGAAAAAAAGAGGGCGACGGCTGGGATCCCAACTGACGTGGCGTGGGTCTGTGCTTGACTATGCCGCCACACACCTAATGCTGGCATTTTTTACGTGTGATCAGTCCAAATGATGGCTTCCAGGCCCCGATCTAGCCCCCCTCCCTCCCCCCAGATCAGCTGACTTACCACCTGGAAGACATGCTGGCTCCAGAAGACAGCACCATCGCGGGGGCACTTTGGTACCAACTACGAAAAGTTCTCCACTCCACTGCCAAGATCAAGACTGCTTCGACGACGAAGAAGAAGGCTGAAACCTGCTCTCCGCAAAGATTAGGACGCACACGTCCCACAGTGACCGTGGGATCAGCGTAAACATGGCGGCCACCTTCTGCTGTCGACGCCTGGTGCAACAACGACTGCGACAGATGCATAACGTAGAGCAGAAAAATACAAGGCTACGCGGGCCGGAAGGAGAGGAACAACGTTTCCACCTCAATCAGCGTGGCCTACGGCCCCGCATCAAAAGAGCTGTGTCGTAGCTCTGCCCCGACGGACTGATCACAAATTTTTAAGCGTTGGACCTAGCACTTAAGGTGCGTCCTCAACTGAGCATTCACAATCAGCCACGATGCCAGCAAGTCTCTCCCAAGCGGAAACCAAGAACGACATGGATTGTCTGCCTTCCGCCCTAGTGCAACAGCCCTCCACTGGGGAAGGACCGAGATCAGACGCAATCCTTGCCGAAATCTACAAGCACGGTAGCCCTTAAATGATGAACCAACTCATCTTACTGTTTCAGGAAATACAGCTGCTAGAGTAACTCCCTCAAAACCTAAAAGACGCCAACATCGTTCACATGGCCTATGGGAAATCGACAACTCAGTGCTAATCACAGAAGGACCTCGATCCCTAATATTACTGGAAAGATTTTCGACGGTATCCTTCTCAATCGTCTCAGCAGACACGTGGAGCAAGGACTCCTCATGGAAATCCAGTATGGATCTCAATAGAGTTGTAGGACCATCTACATAATCTTCATGGCTCGCCAGTCGCAAGAAATAAGGACTAGCCTCTACACTATCCTGGTGAACCTGACAAAGGCCTTGGCTACAGTAAAGTGCAACTCATTGTGAAAGGTCAAGCCGAACTTCGGATGTCTGGAGCTCTCCAACCAAATGCTGTGTCAGTTGCACGAACAAGGTGTCCATCTCGAGAGTACTTTCAGTAATCTGCGGGGTGAAGTACCAGTGGGAACTTACTCCCACCATCTTTAGCCTCATATTTTCTTCTATGCTGATGGATGCCTATCGTTATGAGCGGCCCCGAACGGACATCCGCTCAACGTCGGACGTATGTAAGCACGCTCAAGAGTATCCGAGACCAAAATCCACTATCCAATGCAAGCTCAGGAAGTCGGAAGCGGCTTTTCAAGGTAACATGGACCTCTTGGCTTCCTAGTGCACCAAAATGGAACTCACCATCACCACAGAGAAAACGGTAGTTATGCATCAACTGACGCCAGGCGCGGACTACGGAGAACCATACGTCACCTACGTCAATGGAGCCCAACTCACCACTGTGAACAAATTCGGATACTTAGGCAGCACAATCTCTCGAGATTTCAGGGTCGACGACGGAATGACACGCCGGATCACCAAAGCCAGTCAGGTGTACGGCCAACTACAGTCTTAATTCACGCGGGTTTCGCCTCAACAAAAAAACTTTAGATGTACAGGACGATAGTCCTGACAACAAACCCTTGCGGTATTGAACGCCTAAGCTAATCGTGTTAGAAAGCTAAACTATTTCCATATCAACTATCGTCGGGAAATTATAAAGTTGGGATGACGGAACAAGATTCCGAACACGGCAGTCCACGAACAAGCCGGACGTCTCAGTATCCACGCCATGCTGAGGGACTGTGCTACTCTGATCTCATCGCGCGGACAGACGACGACCGCCATACCAATCGTCGCTTCAGGTACTCGCAAAGAAGGCAGGGGCACTTGCAAATCAATCTGGGGGGCCTTGTTCAAGATCGACAAATGGGGAGAACAGCTACGAAGACTGAAGGAGTCAGCCAACCGGATAACCGTTGTCAAGGTAAAAAAGAGTGGCTAGAAGGTCTTAGGTGTCATAGAACAATCATTCCAACAACCGACTCCTCCCGTCCTCTCCCCCCCCCTCCCTCTGTTGTCAGCGGATATTTTGCGCACGGATCGGCCTAATCGGATATCTCAGGAAAACTCTGTATTGCCACTTGCACGATCCCCACGCCGTCGTCGTCGTCGTCGACGGCGACGACAACCACCACTGCTGGGCAAACTCCAAATGCCCATCGCGACCTCCACCATCAAGACCATGATACCGCGACGAATGCGGCAACAACTGCCACTCACACCATCACTACCACCAGTGAGAATGTTCTCGCCACAGCCTCCACCCTACTGAAGTCGCCCCCTCCCCCAGCAACGAGGACCCGAAAGTGGTTTTAGTAGAGAGCTATCTGTTGCACCTCATCAGCAAGTTCCGGGTCGTAATACGCGACTGGGAAGCGACTTGTCCGTAATCACGCTCAAACTGGTTTGAAGCAGAATTCATCAACCACGGACGCGACGTGAAATAAAAACTCAAAACGCACAAGGAACAGAAAAGCAGTGTCAAGGTGGGAAGGCCCGTTGGCAAGATGGGGTTAACCTCGGAGAACTGGGCCCCCGTCTGTCGGGGGGAGGGGGGGGGTAGTCCAGGGGAGAGTATGTCACCCGAGAGATGTTGTCCCCTCCAAGTCCTCTCGGGAACTGCGGCTTGGCGTTGACAGCACTTGTAGTCCACTTGACGCTGTCCACGCATTTGAGATGCAGATTTCAGGCTAATTATGGATTCAGTTTATTGCATAAGTCGCGAGGACGTATCTTATAAGTGGGTTATTCCCCCTCCCCTCCCCGGTGTCAAAATTTTAATCAAAGCTCTACGACGGCACACGCGCAGCCCACGGATGTTCAATGTGATTAATTTGCGAATCACCAAACGTAAGCGGCTCTACGACAGGCTATGTCAGTTAGGCTGCCCTTTCGAATACAAGTGAATAAAATCAGACTCGTAAATCTGAACTGCATTTGCTGGGAAGCAAGACACGCAAGATAACCCTAAAAACATTGAAGTCTCCCTTAAGTTCCACTGGGTGTTAGCATCACGCCCCATAAACGCTAGTGCAGATCTGATCGTCAGGTAAACATCGGTGGGGTAGGGGGGGGTGGAACAACTGATGCGTCCTCGTTACTTATACAACAAACTGAGTCTTTAACACTGCATCGAATTCGGGAGTCTTTTGTGCGAACTGTTTTTAGCAATATCCACCCATCATTTTCACACAGTCGATCACCGGTGGGAGGACTGACGCAGTATGCATTATAGCCGAAACTAAAATGCCATCACATGAACGCATGACGTTCGAATACTGTAGTTGAAATGGAGAAAAATCCACCGTCGATAGATGCTTGGACATCCCCCGCCGGCATATTACGACCCGGAACTTGCTGGTGAGGTGAAACAAATAGCTCGATACTAGAATCCATTTCATCTAACGTTGCTGGGGGAAGTTTTTTGGATGGGAAGGAGAAGGAACCCGGCCACTAAAACGCATATCAGTCCAGAGCTTGGGGGCATAGCCTCTTGGTGTTACTGTCGACAGTCATGTCTGTGGTCTTTGTTCAGTGCCCCCGTTGAGACAGGGTCATTCAGCTTCGCAGCGAGCGCTTCCAGACGCCTGACAGACCCCCCCACTGAAGAAAATTTCTAAGGAGGATCAAAGTTCTCACTGCAAATACGGTTCCTTTACTGGACGATTTACCATATCGACAGTACAGGTATTGATTAAAAGCCCAGACGCGCGTGTTTCACTGATCTGGGACCGCTGCATCACGCAGCCGTGGGCGGTTTGATTGGTCAGTGCCTACCCCAGTGCGTCCGGATGTGTTTACAGTCGTATAGTCTCCCCTGCTTCATACAATAATCTGTTAAGATTTTTTGGACAGCTGCATGGAGGTTGAGTTCCGGACTTGCTAGGCATTTATTCATTGAACAGTTCTTTTGCTTAGAAGTGGGCTCCATTTTGCCTCCATTTTATCATTTCTTCCAAAAAAGCCCCTTAGGAACTCACTTCTTTTACCGGTATTCGAATCCACGTTTACAGTTTTCTTTGAGGGGAGACGATATGTCAACAATTTGAAAGACTAACGGCAGGCAGTGTGCATGCAGAGCCCTTTCTTGAACTTATCTTTCACTTTCGAAGAAATTTGATGACGAAGACACTTGAAGAACTCTTGAAAGTGCAGTTAACCTTGAGAACTCCTTTTTTCACTTTATTTTACCCTGAGCACGGTCTTTTTGAATTTCCAACAGAATCAAGCGCAATACAACTGAATCCTACCTCAATTTGGTTAAAGGAGATGGGAATAACTACTCTCCCCCCAATAGAGGTACCCTGCGCCGAATACGCAGGTGGATACCTATTCTCGTGTGCTAATCCTAACCTCAACCCTACGCCTGGCATCCCTGTAATTTAATGCAAGGTTGCTAATAGAAGCGAAGAAGGAGACACGGTCGCTGGTCACATGTAGTGCGAGAAGTACTTGTTCCTATGTCCTACCCGTGTGTATGAAATCAACAAATCGTCTCATTTAGCCCAGTCTACGTTTTTTGGCCTTAATGGCAAATGGCAGGGCGAATTCACACAACGTGACAACGCGGAAAACAGAGAAGTTTCACGTTCCAGCTGATAGTTCTACCGCTACACTACAGTACTCATGCCTAATATAGCTGTCTGAAATAATGCCGCCCTTCCATATTGTGCTTAGTTCCCTTACTGTGAGTTCCAAAAATCCAAAAGTGTCTGACGTCTCGACAACATAGTTGATCATTGCTCATCGTCAGCCCAGCATGCAGTGCAGTCGTTCAACCGCCATGAACGCCCTTCTAGGCAGGAGGTGCGACGGACAGAACATAAAAGTGGAGTTTCCCTGGAGGGGGGCATTTGGTGAGCGGACAGTTCGAGCCCAGCCAGCAGCACAATTTCGAGATGTTGCCGTTCCAGTTCTTCTCTCTCAGCACAAGATTTTCACCCCCCCCCCACTCTCCAACTCCAAATAGTGACTCTCAGCCCCCCCCCTCTCCCCAGATGGTTCTTATGGCAGAGGTCACTTTTGTCGTGAAAAGGAAAATATTGGTTGGAAGGACGAATAACACACGGGCACCGGAAAAGCAATTGTATTAATGTGAGAGTTCGTGCTTGTAGAGATGGGACTCGTGGCGATTCCGAAGGTTCAGACTATTTCTTCCTTTCAACAACCGACCTGGTACTCACACTATTTTGCTTCTATTCGAAAAAACACATGTTGAATAGGTACCCTGCGAGGAAAAAAAAGCAACAGTGGCGCGTAAGGGAGGCGATCCTGCGACTAAGGCGGCAGTATTTTCTGACCACCTGGTTCAAATAGTAGACCGCTGGCTCATGACGGCACAGAAACAGGAAACAGACATCTTGCTTCCCTGTCTCTGCTCTCTGCTTGTTGTTTTTTTGGCCGCCTGCTATTACTTCATTTTGGACGCTTCATGGCCAACTAAGAGTTCACATTCCCTCCTGCCTACGGGTTGCTTGAAGAACAGCCCCTCGCTGACGTCATTCGGTCGTCTAGATCAGCTGTCGTCCAGAATGTTGACCGCGCGTCCGCACTTTTTCCCCCTGTCGTAAACTACCACAGACAAAAAAAGGGCAGAATTAAAGCCAAAACAACGCATTTTTGTCGCAGTTGACGCTTTCCGCCAGTCATTCGAGGTTTGTTTTCCGACTTGCGCGGCGTTGGCTGTCTCCTGGTCCTTTTTTTCACAGTCGGCCACAGATCCACCCATGGGTGTGGAAACGGCGGGGGAGCCTCTCAACGTCGGAAGTTCAAAGGCTTATTCATGCTGCGCGGTGTACCTGGGCAATGAACTAGGACAGAGAATATTATTCGCTGAAACGCAATCCACCCGTGTATTTGTGAATAGTTTTACTCGATCACCCCCTCCCCTTTTTCTACTGCTTTAGGTCTAGCTGAGCCCTCCCGACAGTTCAAGGGCTCCATCTGCTTCCTCCTGCCTTTGTTTTTTTATTTATATTTGTTTTGAAGCACTTCCGAAAGCCGATTTCACCTGTCATTTGGATAGTGGGAACTTACTGAGACACAGCTGTGCGCAGGAAACCTTGCTGCCGACGACTGAGGTGGGAAACAGGTGTTTCTCAGGTCGCTGGGACATCCTCAATCGTGAATGATATACAGTATGCACCGAAACTCATGAAAGGTCGGTCCTACTCTTAAAATACCATTCCGCACAGAAGACTTACTACAGTGTGCCTCCCGTATCAGTTGGTGCATAACATGATCTAAAGGTGATTTAGTAAACAATCGTCACTTAGGTCGAGTGTATTCTGTCCGACAATTTTCGACGACCCTGTATATTCGCATATATTCTGTATAGAACCGCCATAAAACATTATCTCTTCTACTCATCTGATAGCAAGTCATGTCTTCTTCTAGTTTTACACTCGAAGAAAAGGTTTCTTTTGATTTTTAAAAAGTTTCTTATTATGAGTTTTTTAAGACCATGCAATGTTCACTCGAAAAGCATTGTACCTGTATGTTTGGTAATGCTCCTTACTAAGCATACATCATAATCCACATTCATTGCAGTATTTCATAAGCCCCATGTGGTATTTTTTAATGATGTAGGGGAATGTATGCTTTTCCTTATGCTAAAGGTATGCAGTTTGTAGGCTGAGAACCCTCGGCGAAAGTGCAATGGCAGATTGAGTTCAAAATTATTCGGGAATTGGAAAACTTTTCCAAACAAAAAGATACCCTTTCTTCGAGTACGTGATTTGCTATCAAATGAAATATTTTTACAGAAGTTTTCTACAAAATATATTTGAATCTACATGGGCATCAGAAATCTTTGGAGAAAATTCATGACATTTTAGTAGTCACTTTTACCGAGTGCGGTTTCTGGAGGGCGGAGCGCATTCGAGAGTCGACGTCGTGGTGCGCCTGAAATATGGCGGGATTATGCCATAAGGTAATTATTATTACAACCCTACCTAAGTACTCTTTCCTATTCAGAAACCCATTTCAGAATTTCGGATGACATTTCACGATATCGGTCACTGACTGTAAATGGCCTGCTAATATGTGGATACCTTCTACTTGCCGGCGTGACTCAACAAAAGGTCATTCCTAAACTAGGGTATTTTTCCACTGAGTTCTGATGCTGCCGCAAATCTGATAATGTTTGCCGAAGAGGCCGCGCGAATAGTAATTTCCCATTTTTGTTTAACAGTAAAATGCCAGAGAAGGGCTTGTCTGTAATTCAGAGCTTTTTTAACTTCTGTATATGTTTTTAGAAAAGTTCAGCACTTCAGTTAACATCCCTTACTGTTGTAAAGAACTTCAGGTGTTTCCGGTGGTCCACATAAAGTCATCTTTTTACAGCAGCAAATTACTGCAGTATACATAGATCACGTTCAACACTTTGTAAGTAGGTTGCACGGGTGTGTCGGACGCTTTAAGCATTACGCTACTTTTAAACCCAAAGTACGTCCTACGTACGAGAACAAAAATTACAGAATGCATATGTTCCCGCAAAACTAGTTACTTATGTGTGCATTTTCTTCTGGAAAGCATGTTTAAAGTTATAAAAATTCACGATACTAAGAAGTGACTTCATTTTTGACCGAAAAAGCTTTTAAATGATGGCCCGCTTGCTGCCATGTACGAATATCTTCGGATTGTCCTTTGTGCTAGGGACTACATGCAGCCGCAAGCTAATATACTTTCCTGTCAAAAGACACATTCGCATCAGCCTTCTACTGCAGAAAGCCTCCCACCTAACGCTCTAGAGATCGATCGTCAACTAAGAGCTTTTATTAGAAGGCACTCCCTTTGGGTGATCGCTTTTTTCATACTCGCCTGTGGCCAATGGCTTTACTATTTGTGCGCTTTTCTGGGGATTGGCGGCGTGTGCTGGATGCTGGTGTCTCGCAGCTTTATGGCCACGTAACGTCCAGCCTAGATCTTGTAGGAGGAAAGAATGATGACTTTTGTGAATCCTCCACCAAAAATAGGCTAGAAAACGCCCAACAAGGAGATTCAGTTTAGTAAAAAAAGAGGGACAAGTTTTCCGCACAGTTTTTGAAAAGTCTACTTAAATAATGCATCGCAGGGGGCGCAGCTGGTGATAGCAGTAGTAGTAGTAGTAGTAGTAGTAGTAGTAGTAGTAGTAGTAGTAGTAGTGGTGGTAGTAGTAGTAGTGGTAGTAGTAGCAAAGGCAAGACGGCAAAATGCCTGCTGCTAAATTCCAGTGTCGTTAGAAGCGTTCTTCTTGGCTATTATGTGCTGTTGGTCCTGGGATTCGGGGTAGCCTGACGTCGACCACCCAACAATTCGTCACCAAGTAAACTGACAGTTCGACCGTCACTGTCGACGATGTCCACCGTACGCTCCACAACTAGGCGAGAACAGGGACGGCGACCTTTGCGTGAACTAGTTTATAGAGATGGTAGACTTGCGCAGCGTCTACCGCACTCTCTCTTCCCACTACCTACCTGGACCCGGTTTCAAGACAAAATCAAGAAGACGGAAGGCGGGGAGGGCATAGGCAGATGGCACGGTCGGGCCCGCACCTCGATGCTCCACTGCACACCCCCTGGTCCACACAGCAAATGACGAACAACAGAAGTGGAGGGACGGCAGGAGTCCCAGCGTGCGCGACGTCTGCCGGCAACTGGGTCTGCCACTGCACCCCCGAAGTGTTGGCATTTGTTATAGTGCGCATTCCGATAACGCCCTCCAGAATCCAATACGGCCCCCGTGCTGGTCCAGCGATCTACCACGCGGGCCGTTTGGGGGCAGCCAACAGGCATTTACTCCTTGGTGTAATTGCCTTTAGTCTACGTCACACTTTTCGGGTCCGTCTTGGGATGGAGAGCCTAGAGTAACGACAGGTGTTAAGGCCACATTCACACAGGTTGTTAGGCTGGATCAGGCAAACAGTCAACACACTGTTGCCGAATGAAAATAGCTGATAGCTCTTGCAAGCTGCATAAAACCCTTGATATTGCTGTTTACGCTGCGCCCTTCGATTTGTTTGGCTGTTCGGCTCGTCCGTGCACGCTTATACCGACTACACCGTCTTGACTCGACAACTCGAATAACAAAGCGACAGCCGGAAATATCAGGCTGGAACCAAAGTTCGTTCCGTTCTTAGCATGCATAATCAAAACCGAAAATTAGTGTTCCCTGGCATACTTGGTAATGCTCATATCGTTCTATGTTTTGCATGACATCATGCCACTGGAAATAATGATATCTGGTTCGCGAAGCTCCATTGTCTTTTTTAGGAGAGAGGTACCAGCTTATTTTCACCTTACGAAGGGTCAAGGCCACGAGGAAGAGGCGGTCATAGAATTTTGTCAAGAGGGGAGTATAACCACACCCGGCCAGAAATTAATGCTTACATGATTGCTATTTACGTTCGTTTGTGCGAACGTCTGTATTTGATCCTCGATCTCGGAGGGGGAACTTTCCATGGTATGTTTACCTTGGACGGCAGTACTTCAAGCTGTGCTTGATCATGTTCCAGCAAAAGGATACTTTTGTAAGTATGTTCGCCCTACTTATAAGCTCAGTACGCAGTGCCCTCTAAACGGGCCACGTGTTAGATGCGCTGGACCAACACGGGGGCCACATCGGACTCTGACAGGCGTTATCTGTGCGCAATAACAAATGCCAACATTTGCGGGGTGCGCTGGCGGACCCTGTTGTCCGCAATCGTCGTACAACTGGACCTCCGCCACCACCCCATTGTTTTGTGGTCAAAATCCTGGTCATTTTTGTGTGGACCAGGGGGTGCGGAGTGGAGCGCCAAGGCGAGGATCCGTCCGAGCCATCCACCTGCGGCCTCCCCCGTCTCCGGTCCTCTTGACTTGGTCTTGACACCGGGCCCAGGCGGGGGAGGAGGAGAGGGTGTAGGTAGATGCTACGCAAGTCTACTGGCACTATAAACCCCTGCGCAAGTCACCGTCCCTGCTCCCACCTGCTGTGGGGCACACGGTGGACGCTGGACATCATGCTCAGTACGCCATAAATCCGCAGTAGAAAGACGGGGTACATTTTGCACGATAGCACAACGGAGATCCACATACTTCGACTGATATCATGCAAGACAGAGTAAGTGTGACATGGTTATAAGGGTGAGGTTCAATATTTAAGCGGCTCCGGACCCATTATCAAACTCAGATTTTAGAAACATGGGCGTTAAGATGGGTTGGCATTATCGGCTCTGGTTCTGATGGCACCGTTCTCGCAGGCATTTTGAACAGTATTCAGCAATGACTTTAGAGTGGTTTTGATTATTCTCGTGTGGTCTGGGGTTCAGAAAATGGAGGCAGGTAATATTTCAGTTTAGCCGCGCTTTCCCCAGCCGAATTCCTGCGGTGAAGGAAGGGTATTATCCTGATTCAAGATGACTCCCCTCCTTTGCATTGAGAGTGGGCGTCTCCTCGCTAAGGCACCTTTCAAATCGCAGAGGTACTGTCCATACAGCTAAGTGTTAATTGTCTGCTTGATCTCCAACAGTTCATGACGTATGATGACTTGGATGTCCTATCATACATTCACCGCGAGTTGAACTGCCCTGTCCCTACGACTGTTCCACTGACGACGACTTTTTGTCCTTTGCAACAACCGTGACTAGAATCCGAAGCTGGCGTTTGAGCCGATATTCACAACGTTTGACGCATTTTTGGGTCCCCTTAAGACAGGTCGATATTTTTTGATTCTCTTCAACTCACGAAACGACAGTTGGATGGTTTCCCTTAACCGACTTCCTTGGTTGCAATGAAAGAAGTGACTCATAATGTTCCTCCGGTTTCACTTCTTCTGATGTTTCATTCCTAAAGTGTACTGACATGTCATTGGGATGTTTTTCCCAGTATTTATCAAAAAAATATGGGAGGATTATTTTAGATAATATTTTGGAGCGTTATTTCGACTTCAACAGCCTATCTCTTGGACATTTGTATATATGCCTGTCCCATATTACCGAATGTCTTGTTGCGATAACTAGGCTTAGTTGCAGGCATCACATTTTTGCTGGTATTTTGATTTTACATTGGGTTATTTTTCGCACAGACGATATGTATAAATATTATTGAGGAGGGCATATGTTGACTATCTTGCAGGTGTTTAACATTTTTTAAGGTTTCTATGAGTATTTTGTTTGTCTTTCGGATACTGGCGGATTTTATTTACGAGGTCTATATATTACGGACCCTTTATCATTTAAACGATCGCTGGGCAGTTTTAAGATTTGTTGGTATTTTTTTTCATCTATAGAAGGGATTGTTGTGGGCTTTTACTCATCTCTCACCGAAACCCTCTCACATAAGAGAGGAGTCCTTGGGTGTCTGATGTTTGTGAGGTGGATCCGTATACTTACAGTAGATGTGCTAACTCATGAAATGTCGACCAAAATTTCTAAATGCGTTCTCGTTTCGAAAAGATAAATTAAGTAGTGTTGTAAAACTAATCATGATGCAGCATAAATCTATAGTGATCCATTTACCTCAGGGTGTCGGCTTTCAAAAGAACTTATTTTCGGTTGTATGCAAGATCTCTACTCTGCAAAAAATGACTACTTATGTAACATGCAATTTTCTCATTGATTTTCGATGCCCCGGAAAATTCAATTATATTTCATGGAAAACATGCATAAAAATATTCATTCTTTTACTTATTCGGTAGAAAATCATGTCTTCATCCAATCTCATACTCAAAAGACGAGGGTAATTCAGTTTTTAAAAAAACTTTTCTAATTCCCGAATAATTTTGAACCCGACCTGCTGTTACACTTGCATTCAGGGTTTCAAAACTACAAGCTGTATATTTTCCGCTTACGGAAAACCATGCATTTCTGTACGGTGCGAAGCGGAGACCATATGAGGTTCACAAAATTAAGCAGTGGATTTGAGCAATATTGTTAACTTTACAAGCCACATTCGTCAATGCGCTTCATGAACAGCCATTTAACGGTATTAAAAAATCTCACAATTAGAAACTTTTTTGAAACCGAATTACCCTCGTCTTTTGAGTATGAGATTGGATGAAGACATGATTTTCTACCGAATAAGTGAAAGAATGAATATTTTTATGCATGTTTTCCATGAAATATAATTTAATTTTCCGGGGCATCGAAAATCAATGAGAAAATTGCATGTTACATAAGTAGTCATTTTGTGCAGAGTATAGATCTTGCCTGCAGCCGAAAATAAGTTCTTTCGAAAGCCGATACCCTGAGGTAAATGGATCACTATAGATTTATGCTGCATCATGATCAGTTTTACAACACTACTTAATTTATCTTTTCGAAACGAGAACGCATTTAGAAACTTTGGTCTACATTTCATGAGTTAGCACATCTACTGTAACTCTAACACGGCAACCTTCAAATTCTACCAAGGTGGGGGGGGGGGGACAGCAAGCATGATGGCTAGTTTTACAACCCTATTCAATCCATGTTTGCGGAACGAAAACGTATTTCGGACTTTCAGTTGACATTTCATGAGTTAGCCCACCTACTTTATATTAGATATATTCGCCGTTGAGATGACACCGTCGGCCAACGATTTCGCACACAGAAGAACATGCCAAAGTACTTTTTGCAAATACCCTGTATATACCTATATTGCCTATCTGCCTTCGATAGAAACATCTGTTTTGCCGTTCAGACCTTGGCCACTCCTTCTAACAACTTCGAATATCGAAGCTAGCAGTACCGTCCAAAGGAAATATTTATTCGAATTTCGCACTGCCTCCTTTTGATGTCTCAGTATTCTGTGTTGTCGGCCTATGGTCTGTCAAGGATGCGCGGAGAAAGGGAGGTTTACAGTGCTGTCATCGCTCTTTTTGGTCTGAAGGACAGGCTAGTTCGTGCATATGCCCATCAGTCGCATGCCCTGACTCGTCAAATGGGAACGAAGGCGGACGGGTCAATGTCTGCTGTAAGATAAATTACACTGCTCCTGGCTAAACCAACCCATGCCTCCTTTTTTAGCCTCTCTCTCTCTTTCTTTCACTCCATCTCTCTCTCTGCCTTTCACTGCCAGCTGAAAATTAGTTTTCCCTTGTGCGTCCGATTGGTTGGTGTTTTAACCAATTAGGCCTGTATAAGACGCGCCTACTCGATCCATAAGCAGACGTAATTTCTGTCGTAAAAATCTGATTAACGTGGAGAGGTTGTAGAAGTGATGGGTGGGTCATACTACCCGTAATTTGAAAACCCTCTTTATCATCCTTAGTAGAATGGAGACTGAAATGAATGGAGTATAGAATTAAAAATATATGACCGGAATTCTTATTCACAACCTGCAAGTCTTAGCTCAGTCTCGGACTGGCAGAACTAAGTTAATTATATGAGTAAAAGTTTGGATTACGGTCGACCGACGAATTCGACAGAAACAGCCAGACCCGAAAACAAAACTCTCCCTCCAGCTAACTGACCAAGAAAAACAGTAAAAAAAGAGTAGTTTTTCGCTAACCTGATTAATATTTTGTGCAAACCAGTTCGTTAAGTCACTAAAAAGGTTTGGCAAGAAATCAACTGCATCTACTGGTAGCAAGCAGTTATTTTTGCTCATAGGAATTCCTGACGCCCAGCGGTCAGTCCGCAGTGAAACTCTGCAGCAAGTCTTTGGGGGGGGGGGGTACTTCGACCTCTAGACTAAGACTCCCAAAGGACCTCTTTCAAAGTAAAAGCGCCAGTGAAGACTGAATGTCATCAAATCTTGGGAGCGACCGATAAACTTTATTTACGTGTCACATTTAACACAGCATACCTAGTACTTAAAGTAGGAGGGTCTAAATGCAGCGTGTGCGAAAACTCGTGAAAAAGTAGCTGAAATATTTAAGTAAGCTGGTACATAAAAACCCCTCTTTAAGTTATCAGTCCTGATTGGCATTCCTTAATTCATACCCAGCTGCTTGTTGGCTTGAGGGGGAGTATCTTTTCAAAATCATATATAAAGGATTCTGAAAAAAGCTAAACTTGCGACATTCGCGTTTAGCCGGTGATTTCAATTCTTTTCACGTTACTCGAGGTCGCCAAGGTTTACAGGCGTGTATCAATATGAATTATTCAGATCTGTCCAAAAATGCTTATGAAGTCAGTGATCCTGGTAGCCACGCGGCGACTTCTAGATTGATTGCTTGGACAGTCAGCTAACTGGGCCAGAATTTGTTGATTCCATGCGCTGTAGTAGGCTGAGTGGGTAATTTGACCCAAATGTGATCACGTCCGTAGCTGCCGGTCAGTATATCATAGCTCCGGTGGTTAGAGTACTGGCTGTACTCAAGCCTTGGCTTTGTTGTTGTGGCTTCAAGCCCCACCGCCTTTTAATTCAATTTTGTTGATAAATCTATTTACAGGGTTTGGGCGAGATACGCGATATATACACTCTAAGTAGGCACCCCGCGGATCACAAGGTTTTATTTGGATCTTATGTCGGAAGGAAGGGAGCAGTTTTTGTTTGGAAAAATTTTAAAGCATGAGAAGTCTTCAAATATTTTTAGATGATTTTCTGCCTTCTAATATCAGCCGTGATCACTGGGAGGCATCTTCATTTGTCCCTAGCGAATAACACCAATCTCCTTCCGAAACAGTGCACAGCGTTGCAGACAGAATTATATAGATGGAAGGGGAGGAATACTTTAAAAAATAGTAGACGCCTTCCCTTTACACACAAAAATAGCCATTTATTCCTTCTGGGAAATCGGATTTATCAAAAATCATTTGAAAAAAGCACGTTAGACGAACTACAAATTTTGCTGAACGTGATCGAAAAAGTGTTCCTTCGAAGGCTTGCTTTCTACGGCGTATGAATTCAAAAACAATAATATTTCATGCTACTTAGCATTCAGAAAATGCTTAAGCAATATTTTCCGCATTCCTGTGCATTTAACTACATCGCTGGATGTCGATGGGTTTCGGGGCCAGTTACACGTCTTTCTTTTTTTCTGAACTTAACTGGAAGAAATGTCTGGGTGACTCTCCAAGTGCGCTTCTGCAGTTAAGAAACCGCGTGGCTGACGTAAACAAGATTCTAAGGCAGCAGGTGGTTAATGTCAGTGAAATGTTTCCTACAGAGTCATTCTTTCTCGTGAGATATCCTCTCCTTGTAAAAGAAAACACCGATTTCGTAAATTAAGTCCCTATTTTATGGTCTGAATGTATGTGAGGTTCGGCGACATTGGGAGAAATCGGTTTTCCCTCTCTTGATTTTAAGTGGGCTTTTGGAGAGGGACGAGAGAGAAACCTTAATTAGAAAGTCGGTCGCCGATGCTGATTATACAAATAAAGTAATCTGTACATGAGATGTAAAGAATGAAAAACCTGAGAATGGACTGTCCTCACAAGCGCAAACATTTTTGTTGCCTTCCTGGGGGCACAGCAATGACTGCTGTTCCTAATTAGCAGAAGCAAGCAAAGATGTACTTGGTGTTCTGTTAAGGAGGCCAAAAGTACTAATCTTCTCGCACAAACGCCTCGCAGCCTGGCGGCAATAAAAAAATAGCAAACAAAAAGCCTGTCTAGAAGGGCGTCATGCGCGGAGGGCAGTCGTCGAATTCTCTGGAAGTTTGGCTTACGTCTGAACTGCGTATGATAAAGTACACTGTCGAAATGCTGGTCTGAATTCATGAAATAATATTCGAACGAAAACTATGCGCTGTATAACAAAAGTCTTACTTCAGTTTACGCACAATCGGCCTCCAACCTTGACAGTGGGTCAGGGCTTGGTAAAGGCCCAACAACTAAGACCTCGTTGGCATTTAAAGCCTTTAAAAGTGCCGACCTGAGACTTCTGTTCAAGTGTTTACTTTCATGCACAACACTGCGGAACGAGCATGTTCCGTAACCTGATCGGTGAGCGCCCATCTACCATAATTAATATTCCCGATCAAAACCGACAGGACAACGGGCCCGTGGCTCATTGATGGAGCGTTCGACCAAAAAACCAAAGATCCAGGGTGCGAATCCCTGGTGGTTCACACTTGGGAGTGGGCATGCCTGGCTGATGACGGCTAATAGGCCAGAAATGGCCATTTTGGTCTCCCTTGTCTTTGTCGGTATCATCTCATTTACAACACTGCTTGTTTCCATAATGGTTAACCCATCCCATTCGGCGTTAGCGAACAGCATCTCAAGAACGCATACACGGCCAGATGAACCGCGAGACCGGGATGTGTGGGAAGAGTTGACGCAAGGTAGGGAATTGCTTGCTCATATTTGGTCGGGACTGCTCGGTGTGGTCGCCAAATAGTCCCCGCGCGGATGCGCAGACTTCCGACCAACCCCATGTGTCACTGGAAAGTGTGCTCACAGTGGGGACCGCCCGGCAGTGCGTCCACCATGCCAGCGGTTGTTTGCATAAGCGACAACTAGACAATCGCGGACGACGACATATACCGCCTGTCCCACGGAAATGGCACGGCACCAGTGAATTGCACGTGAATCAGTTTACCCCCGAAGCTGACTGGTGCAGAATCCACCCTGCCCTCCCCTGCCCCGCTCATCTGGCTTCCGTGGCAAGGCAAGGTCAAAATGGTTGGGGATGTAGACGGCCGCCGCACCTGTCAAGACCGAACAGACCCGTCTACGCGTATCACACACGACCCGGACTCCAAAACATGCGCAGATCGGATCCAATATTCAGAAGAATATCATAATTCTCATTCTGAAGAGGGAGCATTGCCGTTAAACTGTCAGTTCATATCCCTTCAAGCCAGGTCTCTTAGGATGCCGTGAGAGACTGAAACTCATCAGTTTTATTATAGTGAGGAATGCGCTGATATACTCTGAGGATGAATAGCCCGGCGTCGGCATTGACTGAAGCGTTGTAAAGGCGTACCTCTAGGGAGTACCGTAGGTCAAGGTTTCCTCTGATTGTTTTGTCCTCTCAGGTTGCACCTACAGTGCGTGACCTATCTCATGAAATGTTGGCTGAAATTCTGAAATGCGTTTTCGATTAGGAAGGATTACTTGGTCGCGGTTGTAATACTGACTACCTTGCCGCATACTCTTATAACATTTTGGACTCGGCAGGATGTCGACTTTTAAATGCACTTCTTTGCAACCTCCTGTAGAAATCGTGCTCGGTAAAAAATGACTACTTAAGTAGCATGCATTTTTCCCGTTGATTTTCGATGGTCTTAGAAATTGAAATATATTTTATAGAAACCACAAACAAAAATATGCTTTCTTTTAGCCAATAAATAGAGAATCACGTCTACTTTATATTTTATACTTAAGGAAGGAGCATAATTAGGCAATTAGAAAACTTTTTAAAACCTAATTATACTCCTTCCTTAAGTATAAAATATAAAGAAGACGTGATTCTCTATTGATTGACTAAAAGAAAGCATATTTTTGTTTGTGGTTTCTATAAAATATATTTAAATTTCTAAGACCATCGAAAATGAATGGGAAAAATTCATGCTACTTAAGTAGTCATTTTTTTCCGAGCACGATTTCTACAGAAGATTGCAAAGAAGTGCATTTAAAAGTCGACATCCTGCCGAGTCCAAAATGTTATAAGAGTATGCAGCAAGGTAGTCAGTATTACAACCGCGACCAAGTAATCCTTCCTAATCGAAAATGCATTTCAGAATTTCAGCCAACATTTCATGAGATAGGTCACGCACTGTAACTGGATATCAGGTATGAGCATGTTAATTTTATTGTCGAGCATACTAAATTAAGTAATCACGCCTCCAATCGTTCCAAATTTATGTTACCTAACACTAAATGGACTAAATAAAGAAAGGTGTTTGCAGTTCTATTCCTCCATTGCCGGACCCAGCAATACTAACCTAAATGGTCCATCATTTCACCCTCACCTTCCGTTCAAAACTTCCGTTTTCTGGAGCTTTCTTCGACTACCGCCATATTTAATTCCCGGTATCTCGCACATTTCTACAAATTTTTGGCAGGGCTTGGACACACCACGCTCCCTGACCTAAACACTACTCCTGAAAAAAACGTTTATGGCCAACTTCTGGCGGGCCGACCCTTGCATAGTTGACATTCTCTCAGGAATCCAGAAACGGCATTCTCCTCCTCCTCCCCTCCCCCTCACTCACTGTGGCTCACAGGTGTAAACACGATCGTGAGAATCACCGCACAAAGCAATGTGCCGAAAAAAGAACCTGTGTGAGAGCCAAAAAGCGGAGCTCAGTTTCCCGACTTTATACTTCCTTAAGTGGAGGTGCACTTCAGTGCTAACCCGGCCCTACTTGCAAAAGACACTTCTCTGCATTCCATTTGCATGCTTATGCCTCTAAATTGGACTGGTGATTTGCATACGTGGCTGATGCAGTGGATTAGTAGGCAGAGCATTAGTCATTCCTCTGAGACCATAATTGACCTCGAAACATCAATTAGTGGCGTGCAGTAGCTAGCCCACCCGATGCTCCTATTCACTACTACTGGCCAAAGTGGTGGTCCGACATCCCCCCAGACCTTCCCCGCTTCTTCGGTAGACTAAACCGCCTCTGTGTGTTGGTGTGTATGTGTGCCCCCAAACGGACCATGTGTAAGATGCGTTAGACCAACACGGGGGCCACATCGGATTCTGACAGGCGTAATCTTTGCGCAATAACAAATGCCAACATTTACGGGATGCGCTGGCGGATCCTGTTGTCCGCGGTCTTCGTACAACTTGGACCACTGCAATCATTCCATTGTTTTGTGGTTGAAACTCCTGGCCATTTGTTGAGAGGACTGGGGTGCGGAGTGAAGCGCCAAGGTGAGGATCCGTCCAAGCCATGCGCCTGCGGCCTCCCTCGTCTCCGGTCTTCTTAACTCTGTCTTGACACCGGACCCAGGCGGGGGAGAAGGAGAAAGTGTGGTAGATACAGCGCAAGTCTACTGGCACTATAAACCCCTGCGCAAGTCACCGTACCTGCAACCACCACCTGTTGTGGGGCATACGGTGGACATCGTCGAAATCGACGGTCGATCTATCGCGTGTGTGTGTGTGTGTGTGTGTGTGTGTGTGTGTGTGTGTGTGTGCCCTCTAAACGGGCCACGTGTTAGATGCGCTGGACCAACACGGGGGCCACATCGGACTCTGGCAGGCGTTATCTTTGCGTAATAACAAATGCCAACATTTGCGGGGTGCGCTGGCGGACCCTGCTGTCGGCATTCGTCGCACAACTGGACCACTACCTCCACCCCATTGTTTTGTGGTCAAATCCTGGTCATTTGTGTGTGGACCAGGGGGTGCGGAGTGGAGCGCCAAGGCGAGGATCCGTCCGAGCCATCCACCTGCGGCCTCCCTCGTCTCCGGTCTTCTTAACTCTGTCTTGACACCGGACTCAGGCGGGGGGAGGGAGGAGAGGGTGTGGTAGATACAGCGCAAGTCTACTGGCACTATAAACCCCTGCGCAAGTCACCGTCCCTGCTTCACAATGCAATCTGTGGGACACACGGTGGACATCGTCGAAATCGATGGTCGAACTGTCGTGTGTGTGTGTGCACACCTTCTTTCCTCGTCCTCGACATCACCAGACGTGGGTGCGCAGCCCTTACTTCTGTGGACGACTGATCAAAGTAATGGAGTCTAAGGGTACAGCAGGAACCAGCTGATGGAAGCTTGAGGTTGAAATGGTAAGTCTAAGATGCCACTTGAGGAGAGAAGCGCGGCGGGATTGAAGGCAGTAAATGAGTGCCTGCCTTCTGTGATGGGCTATCTGAGGTACGTTCAGTTGTCACAGTGTAGCCATTCCAGTTTGAAATGCCCGGGGTAACAATTATGTTCTGTGGTAGAAATAACCGTCGATCTCTCAAATTAGCCCATTGGTCGAGCCAATTGTTGACTTCTGCATAGAAACTGGAATGCACTCAGCAAGGCCAAGTTGCGCCGTCCGAAACAAAGGATAATATGAAAGAGCAATGAAGACTTCTTAGTGAAGTGCTTCCATAGTTTGTTCCACTGGTTGAGCAGGGTAGGGCCTAGCGCCTATCATGTTGTAAAATCATCTTATCGTGTCTTCTATCATAGTCTGGTCCATTTTATGTTCAATACTTGGCTCAACTTAATTAATTATTGTTGATATCATTCAGTAGTAACAGTCTTAGGGTATCTCAGCAACTCATAGTATGCCATTCTTCTTTCTGGCCCGACCAGACACACGCATGAGTGGATGAGTGATCAAAATGCGCAACGTTAAAGACGTCGAGAAATTCTCCTACCAGTTTCCGTTATCAGATTTCATGAGATAGGTCACGTACTGCACATAGTGAAATACCGGAGGGAGAACACAATCCTACGAAATCATCCCTGGTGACGAATGTAGCAGAGAATCGGAATGCCTCGAAGTCGTCACAACTGGGAGAATACTTTCTTGTTTCCAGTTCGAGTATGCGTCACTTCCTTGGCGTAGTATGAGATCAACGCGAGTCCAGGGTCTGCCAGCAACAGCAGGAGCAGGTGCAGGACGGTCGTGGATGCAGGCCCCGCATTTTCCATAGCCAAAGGCCACTTAACTACATGCAAATCTCCTCACCCTCTTCCCCCTTCAAGCTCCGCCTGGCAGGGATCTTTGCAACCTCCTCCCTACACACCGTCTGTGCGAAAGTACGAGCTTTAAGCTATTCCTCTTATCACTCACATGTTTCACTCGACCCCCCCCCCCCGATTAAGATGTATTGGTCTGGTGAGAATTTATCGAAAGCGAACGTGTGATCGTCAACAAGTGTTCAGAACTGAATATCCCACCGACAATCCTACGTTCACCTGACTTTGCATGATCCGATACCATGGGTTTTCTTCGCACAGTTTCAGAGGAAATAAAAACTTCCGAATGCCGTCAAGTAAAGGTTGAGAGAAAGTTTTTTTTCATTTCAAGTGGATTTAAATGTGTTTGAAGGAAAATCGGTGAGACACATATATAGGAACCCCCCATCCCCTCCCCGGCAAAATAGGAGGTCTCGCGTAAAACCCCTGGTATGGTAAATATTCCTGTGTCACTAACCCTAACGTAACCCAAACCCTAACTGTATCCCCAACCCCTAATCTCAACCGCCCTGGAAACTAAAGTAAGCACCCCTTGCCAGAAAATCTGCACCTATAAGGTGTTCGGTAAGAACTTCAACAGATGCCTCGCACCTCTGTGTTGACAGGTTTTCATCGATGAGGCTATAGAAACGGATAGTTCTTCAGAAATCGGAAATATACCCGTGAGTTGTCGAATTCACCTGGCCCAATTGCGGAATTGTTTACGACAGCCCGTCGTTTGATTAAATGACTGGGAGGGCTGTTCGCGCCCTGGGAGGGAGGGGGGTTGAGGGGTCGAGGGGATCGAATTGTCGTGGGGATGACAGTCATGTCCTGAAGACTGCGGGGGCTTGTGGGGACTGAAACCGGGGTGGAAAGGCTGCGGTTGACGTCCCCAACCGCGAGTGTGAGGGCGGACGTAGGTGGGTTGAAGGGGTGGAGGACGTGACTCAGGGGAAGGGAGGGGGACGAGCGAGGTGTTTACACCATGGCCCGGTGGTAGGATTGCCGATTGGATGGGCTCTGTCGCCTGCTGCAGTGCCCATCGCAGTTGGCCTGGCCACCAGCGCTGCTAAGAGTGGGGCCTCGTGATTGGAAAAACTCTAGCGGGACTTTGGTAGGACTTCTGTCGGTAACTGCGGTTGCCGATTTCTGCAAGCGAAGGGGTCCTGTCACCGAACCGTCCGGTTGTGAGGTCAAGTGACAAGACACCAACCGGTATAGCCAATATACACTCAAACGCAATCAGCGTGTAAGCAATGTTGCTCAGTTGTCTTTCTGACGTGAGATCACTGACCCGCGACGGCGATGTCCACTAGGATGATACGGGCTTTCGTGCAATTTGAATGCAATCAGTTCTAAGTTGTCGCCTGTCAGCTCCAGAGGTACCTTTACTGGGCGCTAAGGCGGAAATTTTCTGGGTCAACCCCCGTGTAGTTGACTCTGCCTACTGGCCTGTGGTTTTCACGCCTGAAGCAGTGTTTCCCGAGACCAGTGGATATCCACCAAATTTAAACAAACCGAATGGATAACCCAATTCACTCTCAAACAAATCTTCCCTTTTGCGCTGTTAAAGAGAGTCCTTGCAGGCAGCAGCGTGATTATTCCTGTAGTTTAGTTTCATGTCTTTCATCCTTCATTTGTTGCACATCTACAGTTTGAAGTGACTACGTCAGAAGACTGAACGCATCCATCGAGACGGCCTTGTAGTCCTCGGATGTTCATACTCCATAGGGACCTTTTTTGTGGGATGTTTTAGGCATCTAATTCAACACTAGACGATGTTATGTGCGTATGAGAGATTCGATGAGTGTGTCCGCCAATCAGCAAGCAAAGTTCCGACTCACAGGAAAAGATGGACGAAAGCAGAATGAGGAGTCTAATGCAGATGGGACTCTGCATTGCTGTCTCAGACAACAGGTTAAGCCAGGAAGCTTGCTGATCGTGTTAAGTCATGCTTCTGATGACGAAACTGCGGGATCAGCAACTCGTGGGTCAGAGTTAGCTCGAAACTGCTTGCCTTCATTGGTGCTTGTCGCGCCACCGAGGAGTAGTGTGTTGAAATGGTTTACGCCGCTTTAGTCGAGAGGTAGCGCACTCATGTGAGGCGCGGACGGCTAAGACTGTCTGAATGTGCGCGCACGCGTGTCCGAACTTCAGTCAGTCGAGTGGTTGCAGGCCAGTGCGTCCTAGCCCACGTATTCGATCTTGCATACAACGACGCATGCACCACTTTTGTCAGCTGGCATCAAAACGTTACTGGAGTCCGATCCCAGAGACCGTTATGAAAGAGGGAAAGAGAGACAGAGAGAGAGAGAGAGGAATTCGCTCTAGTATAAAAATAAAAATTCAAAATTTGTCATCTTTGCCCCTGCGTATGCATATGCGCCTTCTCTCGGGGCACCTTGAGGACTAGTGGGACTTACCTTCATCTAGCTAGTAAAATGACAGGCGTTTCTTCCATTTATGGGTAAGAAGAGACGACCACGGGTTTAACAGGCCCCGAAAGACGAAAGGTGGTTTATATGACAACCACCTGACGATTGACAAGGTCTCTAAGTAACTGAGCGCGCAATAGCAGTGGTGGACAAACGAAGTCAATTGAAGGGGCCGGAAGAAAATGGCTTCGGGCTTATTTGTGTCGTTATCAGTCACCGATACACCCAACAGCCAAATTCGACTGGAAACGGCGATTCATCATCATCATCATCATCATCATCATCATCAAATAGTATTTCGTCAGGGTTTGACCACCTGCTGTGTAAACACCGAAGGATCTCCCTTTCATTTCGATCGCATGAAACCCACCAGAACTGAAAATAAATGCGGAAACTCGTTAACCACTGAAAGTATTCTCACAACCTGATCGGTGAAGGCCCTTCCAGTATAAATAACAACTATGATTATGGGCCACAATGCCTATTGCAACTAGACCCGATGTCACAACAGATTTTCTAGAACAGGAGAATGAAATTACCACTTGTTGACACCATAACGTGAAGCATAGAAGACGAAAAATTTAGTCAATGTGATATGCATACTTGGAAATTGATTTCCCCACTCACCCACTCCCCCCACGTCCGATCTGGAAGTCCGAAGACCGGTCGGCGGACTCCGTTAAAACTGGCATGTTAGGCTGAACAGTAGCTACCACCTGCCCCCTCCGCCATCTATCTATATTTATAAAACTGGAAGGGTTTTTTCCTGTGTTATATCTAATCTCCGAAAGTACTGCACCGATTTCGCTGAAATTTAGACACTACCCGACCCGCGCATAGGGCCGGGTTTTTGTCTGTTCAGTTGTGTAATTATGCCGATGGTATACCTGTGATGGGTAAAAAACTGGATTTTTTCCGGCCTAACAACGCCACCTGCTGCGGCCACTTGACCTACATCCGCGCGGACACATGTGCGCCCAGACTATGGCCACTTGACCGACATTCGCTCAAACGCACGTGCTCCGCCCAACAGCCGCGCCCACCCCACCACCCACCCTGCAGGCACTTGAGCAGGCCCTCCACCCTCTCTGAACCGATACAAGATGGGTCGCCAGAGCAAACCACCAACCCTGCAGCAGAAAAACACGCAACACTTGGACGCCACTTGAACTTACCCCACACTACCCGCATAATTGGGCTGTCACCGCTTCGGACGCGAAGACTAGATGCGGTT
>CACRXP010000311.1:359816-370776 GCA_902702965.1 Spirometra erinaceieuropaei
GATAAATCCAGTCATTGTCGAGGTAACACACACGAAATGCAGCGCAATGAACCACTAATCCTACCGACTTATGTTTCGACAGAATGTAAGTAATCCCCCATTGGCTTCACTACTGCATTGTGGGTATGTATGCAAAAAATCGGAACAGGACGCCTGCTTTTCCTTCGCTTGAATCAGAATAAGCTGCGCCCTGAAGACTATATTCTTCTGCATGATGCAGTTGTAAACGACGGTAATACAGATGAAGTTGTAAGACTACGGATTTTGTCCTTCACATACGCAGACATTCCACGCCATATGCTCGGGTACGCTCGAGGTGCAATTGCTTATGTTTGTCAGCACGGGCGTCCAGACCTACTCATTACATTCACATACAAGCCAGCTTGGGGGATATTTATCAGCTCTTACCTCCTGGGCTATCGACGGTAAATAACTATAAAATCATGACATGTGTTTTCAATAAGAAACTGAAATCACTGATGAACTTCATGGGTCTGTGCGCTGCCGGATGTATTAGGGGAAATGGCAAAAGAGGGGACTGTCCGACGAACAGGTCTGGATCTGGCTCTATAACAAGATCACCTTCAACGAATTCGCTGATACAATATGCGCTGAATTACCTGACGCCGACGTCGACAATGATTTGCCGAAGTCGCGGCGAAGAATATGTTAAATGGACTTTGCGGTGCACTGAGTCCAAATTATCTCCCCCCTCACTCCCTCCCCGGTAGGATAGACGGAAAACGCTCTAAGAGTTATCCTCGGGCATTCGTATGCACCACAGTTACCGGTAACGATCGAAGTCCCTTATACCGTAGACTATCAGCGGAAGACATCAGTAACCTGGCAAACGTACGAAGGCGAACCGGTGACGTACAAGTCGGTAACCATTGTGTTGTTTCGTATTCGCCTTTGCTTATAGAAGCAAACGAAGTTCACATAAACGTGAAAAATTGCAATTCCGGGAAATTAATTTGCTACATTTGTAAGTATGTGAGCAAAAGCAGCGACATGGCTGTTATCGGCCTGCAACACGAAAAGAGGGAAAGGGATGTGGACATACAACTCGATGAAATCGCACAGTATTGGGCGGAAGATGCGTCCACAGCCGCAAAGCCGTGTGGCGGATTCTTTCTTTTCCCATCCATGGGCAAGTCCAGGTGTTGTTCACTTGTAGTAAGCTTAGTGAATGGGCAGCGCGTTTACTTTACCCATGCAAACGTGCAACAGGCCACCGGCAACGCACATTAACTGCCTTTCTCTCGTCAATCCAACCTGACGCGATTGTGAAAACCCGCCGTATTTGAAAGAGCCTACGCATTATACAGGGAATGCGGGCAGAAAATTTTTTTACGACGCAAACGAGGAGAGCTAGTAGACGGACACTTCGGCATATTCAGAAGAACTGCGATAGGCAGACTTCACAGCGTGCATCCCAATCAGGACGAACGTCTCTTACTCCGCAGGATGTTGGTGAATGTGTCCGGTTCAACGTCTTTGCAGTATATGAAGTCTGTCAACGGCGTTACGCACGCCACTTTCCGCAGTGCATGCCAGGCTCTCAATTTATTGGAAAACTACCGATACTGGGATGTATGCATTAGTGTTGCGTGCAACACGTCCCATCCACATCGAATTCGTTCATTGTTTGCAATCATACTGCCTGCCTGCCCTCCTTCATCCCCAACAAACTTATGGGAGAAATATAAATCGCACATGGGTAAGGATATCTTCCGTCGACTGCGCAAGGAAAATTCCAAATGCGAATTTCATAGCAGGAATCTACAGCTTGACTTTAGTAGTGACTGGGGATATATACGTAGGAAATCGCCGAACAAGTTCCTGATCACCTGGGAATGTCCTCGCCAAACGGATGCGCTGCTGTTTTGTTAGATGTGGATTTGCGCCGTGAACAAAAAAGCGCTCGAGGCCCTCGATCGAATACTGCAAGAATTGCGCGGAAACAGCAGACCGTTTGGAGACATTACTGCTACTGTCTGCAGAAGACTTCAGGCAACCACTGCCTGTGATTCCTCCTTCGGCAACAGCGGACCAAATGAATGCCTGCCTGAAATACTCTTCTTTTCAGCGCCAAATTCAGACGGCAAAATTAACTACAAATATGCGTGTCCAGCTGCAAAACCGCCGATCAGCTGAGGTATTCTCACACTAATTGCTGGCAATCGGGAATGCAACGATGCTCGCTGATCCGACATCAGAAAGGATTTCCCCACGTCTTAGCTTTGGCAATTTAGTATCTTCAAGAGGGAATTGGTTAAAAAGGTGTTTCTGACTACTAACACCACTTTCACTAATCACGACTGATTGGGCGAACGAGCTATTCATGCGGCTAAGAACAGACACGTGTACCATCTTAACCATATTATTCAGTCACAGATTCAACACGAGGCAGTCACATACACGTCCGTCGACACTGTTGTGAAAGCAGACGAGGCAGGTTAATTATCCAACAGAAATTTTGAATTCACCTGAGCCACAGCAACGCGTGGCCGGGCCGAGCTAGTCATGAAATAAACTTTCAGCCTGCAGTCTAACTCATGAAGACGGCAACCCTCAGCACCACCCCAACGTCATTGGTGGAGGCTGTGTGTACCACCTGCTAGAACGGTCCCAGCAGTACTTACCACCCATACTATTATCCCACACTAATGTCCACATTTCTAAATTGTGCGTTCCTTCCTAAGCCGTCGGCCGATTAAATTTTGAATTCTGTCCGTCTACCTATATGTCATTGTGATTAAATTTTGCATCGCATCAATTCGCGGAACTTCCCATAATGCTGCTGCATAAAGCTACCACGATTTCTTTTCCTGTGGCTTTATGGCGTACGTGGACATCAAGCAAATAAGTACGGCGAGCACGCGTTCAAGTGTTTCATTTTCGGGGTAGACAGCCAAACGCCAGCCTAACAGTTGTAGCCAAAGGGAATAAAGGTAAAAGTCGGGAGATGACACCCAGAAAAATCCGCCTAACCAAAGCAGCCTGTCTTACGGGACAGGTGATAATAGGGGTTTTATGTGTGGTGGCTGGTCGGGATGTACGATACTAGCCGACGCAAAGCCTTATTTGAGCAGATGAATGATCGAAGTTGGCCCGCTCTCCGTTCTGTTATTACAAAGTGGGTTGCCAGAGGCAGTATAGTGGTAACGGACGAGTGTCTTCCCTGAGAAGGTTATCTACATTTCTCTGTTAACCACCCAAAGAACTTCAAGGACCCTACCACCGGACGGCACACCATTGCCATTGGGGCATACTGGAGTAGACTGAAAAGGGAACTCCACGAGGGAGGCCCTGTACGTTGTCGAGCTGTGTGGGCTCACATAGACGAAGTACAGTATCGTCTTTGGTTAGGACTCAATGCCATGTCTTTGACAGATGCCTGGGAACTGCTTCTGTTCCCTGTTGTGCAGACTTATCCTATATGAAAGTGAGTTTGTTTTGTAATAAGCTGCTATAATGCGAATGTAAGCCGTATATTCAGGTGTACGTGTGTAACGATGGGAAAGGTTGGATAACAGCGACCATCGTCCATGTAACCTCCTGTGATGTTCGTTCGGCCAGCCCATGTTAAGCCGTCGCAGAAAGTACAAGTGGTGCGTAAAAGTAGGCCCGCTACCGCTTATATAGCCTGAAGGCGTTTGAGTCCATTGGTAAAGGTATTACTTCTAGGTAAAGCATTTTTGGGTGCCATCTCCCGATTGTTACTCATAACAAACTAGTAAAAATCTCATTGAAGATTTTTTGAACAAATTTTATTCATATTCCGCAGGGCCATGTCGTACTGTGTTTAATAATACCTGTGTGCGGAAACCAAGGACTGGCTCAACACTTATTATTCATGCAAATCGTCAGTCAACCCAAGCCCCGAGGTTACAAAGGAAGCGTCCTGAGGCACTTGAGAGGGAAGGGTCGTCCAAAAAGTTCAAATTTGGTACCGGATTTTTTTGGGTGCCATCTCCCGATTGTTACCGAAATAAATATAGGGATCTTACCCTCGATAGCATAGTTTTCGAGGTCAATACCCAAATGCAGGCGCATGTCCAAAAGTTAAGTAGATACCACGTAAGTATGGATTTCAGGCTGGGCGGTGGTAGCAGTAGTAGTAATTACATTTCAGGCTGGGTGGTGGTGGTGGTGGTGGTGGGGGGGTAGAGGTAGCAGTAGTAGTAGTAGTAGTAATTACATTTCCGTCTTGTCCCTTGGCCTTCCTCAAAAGCGCGAAACCAGTTTTGTTGAATGAAAATGTGGTCGTGTTTCCCGTAAATTATTTTAGACCGAGTATGATCAGGGGAAAACCCAATTTAATTATTGCCTTATTTAGAAAAATATTTCGAGGCCTCATGCCCTCCCTTCACTGTAAGGCCATCGTTAAACCGAATCGCGTAACAAATGCGGGCAATCCCCTTTGTTTACCGCAAAAACAGCGGATGAATGACTGTGAGAAGTCAGTCGTTCACGTCCAGTCATTTTTGACGCTCTTAAAGAATGATGAAATGAGGGTTTAGTTTTTTGTGAAGGGCCTACACCACTTTACTGCATGTATTAATCCACGCAGCGTAAACAATCAACTGCATGCTAGCTCCCAGCAGAAGTACATTGAACAGGTGCAGTCTCAGGGCCGAGAAACACATGTAATCACATTGAAAAATGCCTGCCTTCGGATCTGACATCTCACAGGGCTCATTTTCACAATCCTAAACGCTGTAGACTACTGCTTTTATTTTTATTCTAGGTCAAATGACGAATAGCAGCCACAAACACCATCAGCTAGCTGGATCGCCTAGGCTAATTTACAGTTATGGCTTTCCGTTTAGTATTTCGCTGGACGAGTTTGTGGCAAACACGAGGCAAGGAAAACGGTCCTGAACAGGATTTTGAAGTGAACTGAGGGGACTCGAAGACCACGGAAACATTTGACCGAAGTTGGCTCTCTGCACAAATGCCCAAAAATGCGCATGTCGGTAAATGAAAAAATAAAAATTAGACAATTGTCAGGTGCTACTGCTGGACGTTTGGAGTAGAAGTGCAGCTGATGACAAAACTCTCTATCCGTATCTTATGGGCTTGTCACCTGCAAAGTAACTTTCTAGAGTCCTAATTTTCCGATCCCCGAGCGTTAAAGAAGCTTAATAAAACGGGAACAGTCCAACCAGCTGGGTGACAATTCAGCAACTACAGTGGGTGGTCTAAATCATGAAATGTCGTGGTCAGAATTTGAGTGAGAAGTATGTCGTACATTTGGGTGCTGTCATTTTTGTTAATTGAAATGATTTGAGACGCAAAAATCTATTTACTAAAGAGGGACTCATTTGAAGTCGGTTTTATTAAAGGAAAACAGGCCAGATTTAGGCAAAATCTGGCCTTTCTTGATATCCGGATAATTTCCTATGCTATTAAAAGTTGTAGGTCAAAACTTCATGTTTGCGTGCATTGTGTTGCAAACGAATATTAATGTAAACAAGAAAAGCACGAAGTAAATCCCGCCTGGAAACGGAAAATTCAATTTTGCTTCCATGAAAATTCAGGTACGGACGGGTACGAGAAATTGCTTTATTTTCAAGGAAAAAAGGGTAAATTCAACTTAATCCTTTTTGCAAATTTATGGAGTTTCGTCTCATAAAACTCAGTAATAAACTTGTTCGACAGTAGTTTGTTTTGTTACACTAATACTTACGTGGCGTAAACAGAAATATATATATATGTACACACCGGGTACGCGCGACATGTTGTCACTTTTCTGTCACGCCGTGCGATAAAAATGTCCAAACAATGTCTTTCAGCAGCCAACTACGAAGGGATACGGAAATTAGCAGTGGAAGTGTTGTCGCATGAGTCGCTAGCAAGTACTTTTAATATTAGTAAGGTTTCTCTGTGGTGAATACATAATGATAGGACCGTACCCAGAAATTAACAGGGTTGACCAAAACGGTCCACAAGTAAGCAAGACGGAGATTTTATTCGTCTTACGCTAAAAAAGTATCGGTGCGTGTCCATTAAGAACGATCCCAGAGAATATCTGCCGATGTTCACTATGATCGTAATTGGGAAGGGAGTGCAGGAATTTGAACTTCATCAACAAAAGGCCATCATCAAGCCGTTTTTAAGTAGAAAACTTATGAGAGAGCGTTGTTTATTTGCTATGAAATATATCGATTACCGACCCTCATTCTGGAAGTGCATTTACTTCTGCGTTAGTAAATATTAATTTACAAACCCATCTATGCATTCTTCTGAAGAACATTCTTTTTTCACTGCCGTAAGACTTTGCGGACCGCATTTTGGGTGGATTTTGCGTTATAAGGATTTTTTGTGCTACCTCATGATGTTTACTGAGTTAGCACACCTATTGTGCATCGGAAATTCGGACAACTTCACACGCCATGAGGTGCTTTCGGAAAACTATTCTGACTCCTCCTGAAGACTAGTCAAAACGAAAGTTGATATCCTCAAACCTATCATCAAATGTCATAAGAAAATGTTCACTATAATAGAGCCGGGAGACTGGGATTGCCATTTCATCACTGGCCAGCTTAATCTCAACTGAGGCAGAGCAGTCCGGATTTTTTAATCCAGGCCTAACCAGTCTTGCAATATGCGTTCTACCATTGATACATCAGCCCGGTTTTCGTCGGCTGCGAGACAGAAGATCCCATGGGGATGGTATAATTGGGTCATTCGAAACACGGATGCTTCACTTTGCCTTGTTCCCGTCTCATCTCTGCACAAGGCCCTTCCTAGCTGTTTATCGTTCGTCGCCAGACAATCACCCACAAGCGGAGTCCTCAACGAAAACCCAAATGCCTGTACTCCGTTCTGAAATCAGGATACGTCAGTTGAGTCCACTTCCATGTGAGAACCCATGTCAGATTGCCACTAATGATTACACTAGCGGTCTCAGTCCAGAATAATCAGGCATGTAGGTTTTATTTGATCGTGCTGCACATATTTCATAAAAAAGCGAGCTCACCCGCTCTTCCCTTGCCATTGGAGCAGAGTTGATGAGGCAAGAGTGGGTGCGGTAGATGCTGCGAAAGTCTACCCCGTCAAAAACTAAATCACGCGCTGGTCAGCGGTCCTGCGTCCACTTCATTCAACACGCGGCGGTGGTTGTCGCTTGAGGCGACCAAATTGTCACATTTCACAGAAGAAACGTCGAATTTGATTCAGCCTGCGTCTTCCTACCCTGAAGGTCAACAAAGACCCGCGTAAAATAAATTTAAATTAAAAAGTGCACTGAAAGTTCTCGCCCCTACTGCTTCATCTATTTAATCGTATGTGCAGATAAGTGGTAAATCGCACCACGGCACGCTCGACCCTTCTTTTGCGACCTCGCTTGCATAAGCTTTTAACTCTCCGTGGACGCAATCACATGACGGGGTCGACTCACGCGTTCGTCTAAACAGAATGAGCCCCCCCTCCTCCCCCTGCGCAAACGTGCAGCACCACAGTCTACGGAGATGACCCCGTCTGTCCGACCACCCGCCGAGATAATATAATTTAAGCCGAACGACCCATAGGACGCACCTCGGTGGCTCTATGTCTGCTAAGAGTTGTTTCATGCTGACAGCACGACACACATGACCCCATGTTCGCTCCTTCGAGTTTAAAATGAAGTAACACCATGTTCTTTTTGCCGATTTGGTGTTACTGAAATTGCTGGATTATCTGCGCAGTGCGGTGAAAAAGTTTTAAAAAGGCAACAAGTGGAGAGTGTTTTCGGCGTGAATGGAGATTTTGGATGAAGGTGACATCTGGTAGCTCGACCGTCGGTTTCGACGATACCCAGCGTACGCTCCACAGCATGGACGGTGACTTGTGCACGAATTAGTTCGTAGTGATAGTGGACTTTCGCTGCATCTACCGCACTCCCTCCTCCTCCTCCCCCACTCGGGCTGGTGTTAAGACAGAGTTAAGAACACCGGAGGCGGTAGAGGGCTCAGGTAGCTGCTACGTTGAATCTCCTGACCTGAGCGTACCACCACACCCCCTGGTCCACAGTGTACACTAACCAGGATTTTATACAACAGGAAAAAGGTGGGCGGCTCAGATCCAAAATGACGTGTGATTTCATGTATGACGGTTTGTCAACTGCCTACATTCTGACTGTAGATTCCAAAACAGTTTTCCCGGGAATTCGTGTTGTCCATGACTCGTTTGAGTTTAATGAGATGGGGTCCAACAAGAGAAACTGGATGTTGCTTGATTTCATCGACCGGGACGTCGTAGAAACAAAAGTTTTCATAAGGTGACATGCTGTGAGGCCGATCTGTGCCTAATAAATTTAAATAAAACTGACAGGCGTGATCGTAAACATACCATTTTGTGTTTATAGAGAGGACATTTCCTCCGTTAAATTAATTTACGCTTTTCGTTCGGTTTGGATTACTTTGAGTTTCAAATCGGCCTCAAAATGCTGCTTAATACTTCATGATTTTCAGTGTTTTCACGCGATCGTCCATAATGACAGATTCTGAATTACCTGTCTGGTATGAACTTTAAAATAAGATTATTCTTGAAGGCATTTACCAAATTAGTCAGTGTTCGGGTGCTCCTTTTCACGAAGATGGTCATTTGGGTCACATGTGAAGACTCATTCAAACATGAAACTTCATTTTCGAGAAAGATGGCTGTCCACAACGAAAGTCGGCAACTAATATGCCTTCGACCAATAAGAAAACTTTCCTTAATAAGTTGCCTCTAAAGGAAGTGCAACGATCCCTGATGAAGGGGCGGGGGGTCGTTAATATTCATAGGTATGCGGTAGCATGGCGACTGCATCCTATAAATACTGCAGACCCTTGTGCGTGAATCACCCGTATCTGCTGTTGCCTCTGATTATGAATTCGTGCACTAATCCGAAACATCATGCTAAAAAAGCTCTTTTCCCAGCGATCATGTCTCCTTCTTCACGTCACGTCTCTCACCTACGGAACCCTTCAACGGTCTGCTAGATAGAACTAAAATAATTGTTTCATATTTTGAAGCAACTCTGAAACCCTCGGTGACCTCGATGGGATTCTAACCCATGATAGCAAGGGGGTGCTACGAGGCACCGCCGGACAGCGCGAGTTTTCTAACTTTTAGGTCAAGCTATCCGCCCAACCTACTGTGACGTCTGGAATCCACCAAATCTGATACAACAAGCTGACTGCTCAAGCAGGATATTCTAAGTAATCCATCTAGATTCTACCGGATGACTACCTGCCTCGCGTATTTGATATAGGTTTCGGTAGATTTTGAGTGGAACAGTGGCGAATGCTCGAGTTACAAGTGCATGCACCACCATCACCTCTGGTCCACAACGCACACGACAGTTCGACCGTCCAGTTCGACAATGTCCACCGTGTGCTCCAAAGCAAGGCGCAGCAGACACGGTGACTTGCGCGTGAATTAGTGTAAAGTGATGGCAGACTTGCGCAACATCGGCCGCACCCTCTTTTCCCATCCCCCCCCCCCCGGGACCCAGTGTCAAGACAGAGCCAAGAAGACCGGAGGCGGGGAAGGGCGCAGGTGGCTCCCACAACGCACACTGACTAGGATCTCACTCACAATAAAAGAAGAGAGGGGCGGCTCAGAACTCACAAGGTGGCAGTGCCATAGAGGCCACATTAAGAAGGAGACAGTTCAGCCTGACTCTCAGTCCACCAGTCCGCCATTCCACACAAACACACAACACTGGGCTGACTGCGAGGTCCAAATTATCCCGTCAGCTGGCAACCTTCCAGGCTATGGCATTTTGCGCACCGTGGTAGCTTCAAGTGCCGCAACTACGGCGGTCACGAAAGCTGGGGGGGGGGAGGCGGGACAGAGGTCACGCGAGACTGCCTATTGACGACCGCGAGAGGTCAAAGTGAGTCAGCACCAGAGAGGGTTATAATACGGGAACGCGGGTGACGAGACCGAACGAATTCAGGCCAGCGCTCCCATGATGGAAATGAACACGGCTTGAAGCAGCAGAGGCGTAGGCAAAACATGCGTCCTAGTTTTTCGTCAGTTCTGGTCATAGTACAGCCCCCCCCCTCTCGGTTGCGATTTCCCAAATCGTCGTTAATATGCAAAACGGTTGACTTTTAAAATTCGCCCAAAAATCAATGCCTCTCTTGTGTTTGCGTCAATGGGCGGCCTCTGTGTGCTGTCATCGTCTTCGGCTTGGTTGTCGTCTGTTTCAGTTTTCTTTGTATTTGTAGGCGACATCTCAGTTAGTGTGCCGATTGACGTTTGATTCGTCTGAACGTATGGAAACGAACATGAGAATCCCAGGTTCTTGTTGTAAAGACGTGGACTCAGCCCCATCGCGAACACCACCGCCTGCACTCCTATCGCACTCTTCATTGTTTGACTACGAAAACTGCTTATTTGACGCCGCATTCTCACAGTCTCTGACGATGGCCTCCTATACGATACCGAATACTCTGACTAATACAGAGATCGTGTGTTCATCTTCTTTGCAGATATCTTCTTCTTTGAGCCTATCGTCAATGCTAGATGAAGGATAAGGCCGGATTTGTACGTAGTTCATCCTGCAGTTTCAGATAGGCGGCCACCGTTAGATGTCTCCACTGATCGGATTGGAAAATAAAACGCCAGTCTTCCTGCAGCCGATGCGAAGTCCGACCAGCTGATTGGCTCAGAATCGACAAATGATTAAATGCAAATTGGTGCCCTGGTGAATGCTTTAGAATAGCCATCAAGGGCAGTGAATCCTACCGTCATGTGGCCAGTTCAACTTCATGTATTTCACTACGAACTTGTTTACGCTTCACATCGACAGGAGTTGTTTGGCACAGACGTATCCAACTTTCAGGTATCTCGGCGTTACTTTGTCCTCAAATCTTTCTTTTTCCCTCCATATTGAGTCCCTATTTATTAAAGTTCGTAAACTCCTTTACTACATTCGTCGTTTGCGTTCCTACTACACACCTCAACCCTTAGTCTGGCG
>CACRXP010000311.1:373579-395587 GCA_902702965.1 Spirometra erinaceieuropaei
TTTTATACTCGGGAAACTGAATAAGTTGGTTTTAAAAGGTTTCTAATTGCGAGATTTTTAATACTGAGAAATGGCCGTTCATAAATCTTCATGTCTCTGCATTTACTAATGTGGCTTGTCAAGTTAGCAATATAGGTCAAATCCATTGCTTAACTTTATGAACTCCATTCGGTCTACGTAGAGAAATGTGGTGATTCCCTTGCGCGAAAAATATACGGCTTGTGTTTTGGAAACCTTGAATGAAAGTGCAATGACAGGTCGAGGCTCAAAATTATTCGGGAATCAGGAGCGTTTTTAAAAACAGAATTGTACCCTTCCTTTGAATATAAAATCGGAAGAAGGTCTAATTTTCTATCGAATGAGCAAAAGAATGAATATTTTTGTGCATGTTTCCATTAGATTTAATTCAATGTTTAAAAGCATCGAAAATCAACGAGAAAAATGCATGCCGCTTAAGTAGTCATTTTTTGCAGAGTACAGTTTTTGCATGCGGCCAACAGGAAGTTTGTTCGGTTTTCAAAAACTTTCCTGATTCCCGAATAATTTTGAGCCTCGACCTGCCATTGTAATTTCATTCAAGATTTCCAAAACACAAGCCGTATATTTTTCGCGCACGGGAATCCCCACATTTCTCTACGGTATTAAGTGGAGACCGTATGAAGTTCATAAAATTTTGCAGTGAATTTGGCCTATATTGCTAACTTTACGAGCCACATTAGTAAATGCAGAGACAGGAAGTTTTATGAACGGCCATTTCACAGTATTACAAATCTCACAATTATAAACTTTTTTAAACAAATTATACAGTTTCCTCGAGTAAAAATTGAAATAAGGCGTAATTACCTACCGAATGTGCAGAAAATGAATATTTTATGCATGTTTTCCACGAAATATAATTGCTTGTTAAAGGACATCAAAAATCGATGAGAAAAATGAATGCTAATTTAGGAAGTCATTTTTACGCATTATAGTTTTTTACGTGCGACTGGAAAATTGTTCTTTCGAAAGCCGGCGTCCTGGGGTAACTGAATTATTTTAGAACTTTGCCGCAGGATGGTTGGTTTTACAACCCTACTTAATTGATCTTTTCAAAAGGAAAACGCATTTCGGAATTTCGGTTGACGTTTCATGAGTTAGCCCACATATTCCATATGTGTTTTGAGCACAGTGGGCTGTCTTGCCGATGCGCTGGGTCAGAACGGAGGTCAGATTGGCTCGCAGCATGCGTTAAAAAGGAAGCGCAGAGTCCGCGCGAGCACACTACTGTTGCCTTTCTCAGGAGGGCTTTTGTGGCATGTCTTCTGTATAGGCCTGTCCCTATCCCCTGGACCAACAGAGGGACTGGACAAGAGTCCAGCAGGCGTTGTTAGGCATGAGTATCAATGGCAAATACCAACATCGAGGTGCTATAACCGGCCCAGTCGCAGCCTCACACCGAGCCTATTGGAATTCTAGCCGCCCCCCGCCCCTTTTATCTTGCCGCATAAAATCCTGATCAATGCATGCTGTGGATGATGGGGTGTTGTGGCACGCCTAGGTGTAGGCCCGACCGTGCTAGGCATCTGCGCCCGCTAGACCCTCCGGTCCTCTTGACTAAGTCTTGACACCGGACCCGGGCGGGAGAGAAGGAGAGACTGCGGAAGACGCGTTACAAGTCTACTACCACTATAAACTAATTCACGCGTAGGTCGTCGTCACTGCTCTCACCGTCACACGGTGGGCATCGTCGGCGACGACGGTCGAACTGGCATATGTAGGCCTTCAGGCCGCGCTAGTCGGTGCGTCCGTCCCAATCGCCAGTTAGCTGATAGGCATGCTTGGGTGGAGGTAAAAGAGAGCGAGGCCGACATTGGACAATCCGTCCTTGGGGCAAATTACCGCATTTCTCCTTGCAATCAACCTGGCTCGCGGGAATCTATCCCGGCCTGCCAGCAGACGGGACAACTCGTTCCTTGCCAGGACGGCAAGTCAGACTGCAATGCCTCCTTCCTACTGCGGTCTTACAACAATCTCATTCATGTGAGATCCCAGTTACTCTTACAGGGAGCCTGGTAGAGCAGGTCGTGTGCGTGTGGCATGCGTCTCTCTGACGCTCTCATCCCCTGCGTCCCCACCCGCCTCGGTGTAAGGTGGATGAGAGAGAGGGAGAAGAGAGAGTGCGACATGGGCAGTGCAAGTCTGCCTCATTATGAATTAAACCAGGTGTTGCGCCCAGAAGTGGGACACGCGGTGGAGGTCATTACGCACGACGGGCGAACCGCCATCGCCCATCAGATTTAATTTTGCAACAGTCGACAGTCGCGTTACGATGGCTCAATCAATCCTGTTCCCTGGCTGCGTGCTGTTCGTCTGGAGTGTGAAACTTGGCGGTTATCCGTGCTGGTTTCCTAAAGTACCCGGTCCGTGAAGCTCTCGTGGTAGACGGAAATGCGTACTTCTTTAAATTTGTATTTTGAAACATTCGATTTTAGCATGACAATAGGCACAAGTGTTTCCGGAAGAGAACCTGCTGCCAGTGATGCAATTAAGTAATGGTAAGGGTAAGCGTGTAATGAGTGAATACGTAAGACTATATTTTCTATTGCTGTAGCGTGCCCAAGTAATTGGTCTCGTTATGCGCGTTAAGCTAAGGTGACGCTTTCCGGTCAAGCCTAGGAAAATAGGTCTGAGCTCAAGGCTGGATTTAGATTAGAGATTAGGTTTACTAAAAGGGTCAGTGTTGGGGTTAGGCTTAAGGCTACGTTTTCCTGCCGCACACCGTGTCAGCCAATCTGGCCTTCCTTAACCAGCCACATTGCATTTCCTCTTTTCCGGCCATTTGCACGCCCCCTAGTTCGCCTCTTTCGAACTGCCCAGCCTGTTCCGGTCCCATGTGGGAGTAATAAAATAAGCAGAATTGCGAGTTTTAACAATGCTTTCCACAGATTCGCGTCCGTCAGCTCGTATTCCAAGAGCCCTCTGTTCGATCTTCTCAGTGGGCTTACATTTTCAATCCTTGCCGTCGAAGGAAAGTCAAGGTTTCGGCTTTACTGAGGTCGATTTAACATCACATCATTAAACTCCGTGTTCTAATAATGCGCGGAGCAGGAAGCTACCTTCAGTTTATTTCAACATTTGATTATTTGCCCAGCGAGAAATAGGTAAGTCTACCAGTTTTAATTTTGCTTCTTTTTACAGCAAATCTGCTACTGGGTATTTGCAGATGTACCAGTTTTGTTGTTAAAAACATTTTACTTTCTATTCTTTAAAGGACTTCAGAGGGACATTGTGATAGGACTGTCATTGTCCGTATCGTTCCAAACACTTGCGTTCAGCAATCGCTCGGGAAGTGCAAGCGCAACAGTATCATGTAAAAATTGCACCACTCCATTTCATTTTGTACTATTAGGGTTGAAAATACACTGGCAAATCACATGTAGGAGGCAACCTGTCCTGCAGGCTGGTGCAGATTAATGACCACTGAAAAATGGCACAGATTTTGTTGACCTCGTAGCAAGCGCATTCGTCCCTTTAAGCCTCATTATCCCGATTAGCAGTTATATTTACGAACGAGCCGCTATTCCATAGGATTATCGTGCCGAAGGGTTGCGATCATGGTAACACAAATAAGACAGAAACACAGTAACTCTCCAACTCCTTAGCCTTCCTAGAACATACCCTGAAGCCAAGAATTATCTTCTCTAATTTGGGAGGGGGGTAGCGACCGCAGCAGGAAGGTCTAGAGCAGTGCTTTTCTCATTTAAATAAAAGTTTAAAATAGGAGGACGCGGGAATAAAACTCCTCAAAATGCAGGTGGCCTTGTGCTAAATGTCGGGGGAAAAACAGCCAGGTTTGGGGTTGCGGCTAAAGTTAATATAGGGGCTAGTTTGAAAGCAGAACACGTGGATAGGTACCGTTCCTGGAATTTAGTGGTGGAGGTTCCTATTCCTGTTTCCCACCAGATTATCCGCCGTCATTGTGAGATTTGAACGTTCTAACTCGACCAACTCCTACCTTGTTTGGTTTTTTGGTCAGATGTGGTTATGTAGACCTACCTGAAGTAAAAACACCCCGGCCACCTGTCATACGGGACCGGTGGTAATAGGGGGTTTTTACAGGTAGGGCCACGGAACACACAGGCAAAAGAAAGGCTATTGGGAATGCGCGTTTGTAATTTGAATGGTTGGTGAATAGTTGCGCTAACCCTAATTCTACACACACTATAAACTAAATCGCACGCAATTCACCGTGCCTGGTGTCACTTTGCTGTGAAGCAAACGGTTGGCATCGTCGGGGATGACGATCGTACTGTCGGTTGCTGTTGTAACTGAGCATTTGCAGCGTGTTCGTCCATTTTAGGTAGACTTGCGTCGCCAGTTTATCGTCCGTTTGGCGTCAGTTGAGAACATCCAAGAATTGAAGTTTGTCCTCTACTCCTTTTTCCATTGTTAACTGTAGATCGGAAATGCTCAAGTCCACTTGTCTCCCGTAGTAGTAGCAGTAGTAGTAGTTGTAGTTGTTGTTGTTGTTGCTGTTATTGTTGTTGTTGTTGTTGTTGTAGTAAACTTAATGCCGGTCGATGGTTATGTTGGTGTCATCAACGTAGCACGCCAAAAACTTGGGTTTGTACTCCTCAAACAGTCAGCTCTTGACTTTTTCTAGAACTCCTTCGGCAATAAACCCGGAGATTGGTGAACTCATCGAAATGCCTCTAATTTCTTCATTGGAGGTTAATAGTGTCTTGAAGCAGTGCCCCATGAATTGCATGAGATCTTGATCTGTGAGCTGGCCATCGTTCTCATCGTGACTTTGAATGATCACTGAGCGTTGCGAATGTTTTGAACCACGCCTCTTTATGGTCGTTGGAAAATGGCCTACGTGCTAACCCGAAATCATAATACTGTGTGTTTCAACTGCAAACATCTCCCATTCCTGAATTTTTTGACGTTCTACCAATGAGGTATCATTTTTTCTACACCTTTTTGTGTTACTCCGTCCTCTTATCTCTCATTCTTCATTCACGTTAAAATCATTTTTACTAGAAACCGCAAATTTGTTTAGGTCAGGTGTGGTTATGTAGTCCCACCTGGAGTAAATAAATCCGAGTCATTTTAATACGGGACCAGTGGTGTTAGGGGGTTTCTACAGGCGGGGCCAGGGAACGCACAGGCGACAAGGTGAAGTAATTGTATGCAAAAGAACAAATATTGGGAATTCGCGGTTGTGCTTTGAGTGGTTGAGAAATAGTTACCCTAAGTCCTACCGCCTAACTCTAGCCCGTAACCATAACCCCTAACCCATATCCCTAAGACCTAACCCTGATCCTTAACCATAACTCCTAACCCCAAACCCAATAGTATTGTGTCCATCAGGTGGGGCTACATAACCTTTTCTTCTTTTTTTTATCAGCATCCAGTAGGCGAATTTCGAAGCTTAATAAGGGAGAAGAAATGGAAAATTGCATCACCGCCTTTAATTGTCTCTATCATTTTCACAAAGGCAACAATTACCTAAAACACATGACACACGACTGTCCCCCCCCCTCCTCCTCTGTCACAGTTGGACTTCGTGAGCACAGGAACATGACGGGGGAGGGAGTGCGGACACTCGCTAATTCGCGCCGGACTCGTAGTATTGCGAGCGTCTGCGCTCTAACCTGATCCAGTCCACTGTGTTGACGACCGGCCACGTGATAGATCGGCACTGCCTGGATCATTTTACAATCAGCCACTTTTCCTTCCTCCGTCGTGATCAGGCCGAGAGTTTGCTTATCACCGCCAGAATGTTAACTGGCACGGTTGCGTCCAGTCCGTAGAGAAAAAAAACCCCAGTGTCTTCGTCCTTCGCGCTGGCACTTATCCTCCTTCAGTTAACACCAGTGCATGCGGTCATGAGTGCCTTTACAAATTTCGATCTCAAATCTTACAGGCTAAATGCTCACAATAAGCCACTGCTCCCAGTCGCCCAATAAATAGAGGGAGAGAGAGGGGGGTAGGAGGAGGAGAGACGCTTGTAGATTGTTATCCAATCGGCGAGCGAGTTTACTAAAGATCCGAGCATACTAGCATGAACTTGCTAGAGTACACTAGATGTGCTATATCATGAAATGTGTCTTCCACTGGAAAAGATTACGCAAGTAGGGACGTGAGACTAAATGTCGCGCAGCAGAATCAGTAGACATTTTAGTCATTCCAGGACGTTGGCTTCTGGACGGGCTTCTTTCTTGCCGCTTGCAAAAAATACACTCTGCAAAAAATGACTGCTTATGTAGTATGCATTTTTATTTTCGAATTTTGATACCCTTAAAAATTGAAATATTTTTTACAAAAAAACATGGACAAAAAAATTTCTTGTTCTTATTTGGTGACGAATTACGTCTTCTCCAAATCTTATACTTGAAAAAAACATATCTCTCGGCTTTAAAAAACGTCCCTAATTCCTGAACACTTCTGAACCTGATCTTTCGGTTTACTTGTATTCAGCATTTTCAAACAACGAACTGCCTATCTTCCCTGTAAGTACTATCAATTATTTATACATGCTGTTAGGAAGATGACACATAGAGCTGTACAAGCAGCCATAATAAATGGACGGACACTAGGCTTAATGGGTTGACATTTCACGGTCTTAAAAAATCTTATAAATATAATTTTTTAAAAAGCAAAACATAACCTATTTCAAGTATGAACTTTAAAGAGGACCTAATTTTCTACCAGTTGAGCACACAAAAATATGTTCCTTCGCATGATTTCTACAAAATACATTAGAATGCATAAGGACACCTTTCAGAACTCCGGTCAACATTTTATGAGGAAGCACATCTACTGTAGATGAACAAGTAAACGAGGTCCTTTGCTGAGAGACGATTAACACCAAGAGTACAGTGGGAGAATTGCTTCGCCCTCGACTTTGCTCACATGCCGTGGTGGTACTATGGCCAGGTGGGAGTGACATTTGCGGATTGAACCTGACCGAGGAATAAAAAAGACGGTGGTTCTGTTGTATCTTCCAGTTCCGGTCTAAAACTCGCGCGGGCAGTAGCGTGCCGACGAGCAGCTACTCTTCGTACAAGGCCTAATAAACTAGTCCTTTTAACTTATTGGTGGTTTAGCCCGTGAACACCGCGCTCACATGACAGGGAATCCTATTTGAGTCAATGTAGGCGGCAGTTTTAAGACGGATTGGACCTAGTGTGGGCCTTCCCGCTTGGAGCAGTGGGGTAGGCAACCAAGGCCGTACGCATTTTTTCGAAAAATTACCGAAAGTCTGGATTTAATTCCCCCTGCCGCTCTTCCATGTTACGAAATCACCTCCACAAATGGTTGAAAGATTAGGTCGGCTTGCTGTCGAAAGCTCTATCGCTAGGCTCTGATAAAACAAAACATTTCCCGGGCCCCCATGATGACTAGCACGACCAAGAAGTGGGGGGGTGGGGGGAGACAGAAAATGAACTCTCGGGGCGTCCTGGGCATTTGGTCCCTCCACACTGGTGGCTATCTTCGATCCCCTCTGGTCGCAGTCGTTTCCAGACTGCTGTGGTTGTCAAATGCCTTCACCTAGTAATCATTTTACTCCATAAATAATGAGTATGTCCGTGGCTACAGTGGTGAACCATCTTCAAAGGGCCCGTGGATTAACAGCTGCCGGACCAGAGAGTGTTCCACCACTTCCCCTTAAGTCCTCTCCCACGCTGACAGTCGCTGTTTGAACACATCTTATTAACATGTCCTTCATGGAGTCAAAGATTTCCGACGCTTGGCGTACGGTACGAATCGCTGCCATCCTAAGAAGTCTGCTACACTTTGTCCTAAATCTTTCTGTTTATTTGCATGCTTCCCTGTACTTATGATACACTCCGAAAGAGTTGTCTTAGCTGCCTTTATTTCATCCTCCTCCGATTTCTTCGACTCTTTCCAATTTGCATATAAAACCAGGCGCAGTACCTTGGATGCTGTTGCTTTTGTATTTCGCTCTGCTCTAGAAAAAGTTTTTGCGCGTACTCGCGGCCATTTCTAGAATACTCATCTTCTTTCAACACAGTCCTGCGCCATCTCCTCTTCAGCGAAACCTCTGCATACGACTCTCCTGGCTGGATTGTTTGCTGGATTAGATATTGCTTCGCCTTCGGTCTCAGTCTGTCCACTCTGGCAATCGGAAATCTTCTCTTTTGTCTAGTAACTCTGAAGTACTTCAAAGGTCCGTTCTCTTCCGCCACCGCTTTCTGCTTCACGCTGGTGACCTGACGTCACCCATTGACCGCCTTTGTGTTAAGTATGTTGGCGATATGGTTGCTGGTCGCCCTATTAAGAATGCGATTCATCTCCAATTTCTGGAGATGAAAATGTTATTTCCAGATGGCGTTCACCAGGAGGGGTTTGTTGGAGGCCTGATGATTTGAGTAGTTATTTCGCCTACCCAATTTCATGCGTACAGCACTTCGTTTGATCCGTGGCCCGCCAATGCCGCCCGTGTGGCTGCATCCGACTCGCATGTGATCTGAATCGTCCCCTCCCCCCGCCCTCGTCAGCCGCGGAGGTAGTTGAGGTTCCCGATGGTTACGCGCCGTGACTGGCCCCCGTCAAGAAGGTTCGTGAAACCAGACAGGGAGAAGGTACACTAGTGTGGTGGTCGGTGGACCTCCGGGGTTAGCGCACCTGACTTGTTGCATGGTCATCGCCTCGGCCCTCGATCTCAACGACGGCATCAAAGTTGAAGATGTGTCCTATTTGCGCGGCGTGGGCTGCTACCTCCGACCTTCGGACAGCCAGCTGATGCTCGTGCATTCGCGTTGGCAGTCGCCATCCAGTTTCACCAACGTAGTTGCGCATCCTCCAGCTGCACTGATGTCGTTGGGCAACGGCCGACATCTGTTTTGGGATAGAGTCTTATAATTATGTAATTATTTAACATACTGACAGCACAGGCGCGTTTCGCCGGTTTTGTGCCCCTGCCTGACGCAGCTGTGAGGGGTTCGAATCATCAGCGGGTCCCCCAGCCTCCTCCGTGTGCTTTTTGGTATATGAACTCCAATTTCATTCTGCCTTGCTTAATTGACGAGGAAATTAATGCGCGAACTTGGAGTAATTTCTTCGGAGCAGACCTTTTCAGGCACGGTCCGAAAGTTGATCGTTGATCAGCGAAACACGCGTGTCTGGGCTTTTAGATAGTACCTGTGCTGTCAGAATGGTAATTAATTACACAGTTGTATACTACTAACTGCCAGTTTGCGCCTTGTGAATATTACGCGGTTATTCCGCAGTAACTGATGGATGTCAGTTCAACTATTCATATAAACTTTCGGGTCGGGCCTAAAAAGGTCTGTTCCGAAGAATTCGCTCCAAGTTCACATATTACTTTCCTCAGAAACTAAACAAGATAAGGTCTTATGGCCGCATCAATTGAGTTAGACCTGCGAGCAACTCTTGCTCAGAGTCGCATGAGGATCTAGCCATGGATTCGGAGACCCCCTTCACGTACGGAATGCTGCGCCGCGACTTTGGCTGACCATACTCCCTCTACCGCTTCCTTTACTGCATTCGGCTTCATTCAAAGAACGCTCGTGGAAAGCTGTTGGTTCTGAAGAGTTCTTGGAGGAGGTTTATCTCGTCCACTTTGGCAGCTGGCGTGCGGAAAGGAGTTTCCACTCACCGGTGTAGCATGTGTACACTGCTTCTTACGTGTTGCAGTCGGTGGTTGCTGTTGCAGGCCCTAGGGGTCGTATACGTCTGCTATGCATGATTTAGCGAACCATGACCCTCGCTGACACTTCTCTAGTTTCTGCCGGTAGTTACGCTTGCGTTCCCGCTAAGTGCATAGGTCGTGTACATGGTTACCCAGTCATCCTACTTTTCCTGACCCGTTTCTTAGTTGTTGCTGGTTAAAATCCTGATCAGCTGTTTGTTGTAGACCAGGCGGTGTGGTGGTACGCCTAGGCGTGGGTCCGATCACGCCAGTCACCTGTGCCACCCCCCACCTCCGGTCTCCTTGACGTGGTCAAGACACCGAGCCCAGGCGGGGAAGGAGGGGAGAGTGCGGTAGATGTTGGGTAAGTCTACACCCACTGTAAACTAAATCACACGCAAGTCACCGTGCCTGGTGTCACCTTGCTGTGAAGCACGCGGTTGACATCGTCGGGAACGACGATCGAACTGTCGGTTGCTGTTGTAAATGAGCATTTGCAGCGTGTTCGTTCATTTTAGGTAGACTTGCGTCGCCAGTTTGTCGTCCGTTTGGCGGCAGATGAGAACATCCAAGAATTGAAGTTTGTCCTCTACTCCTATTTCCATCGTTAACTGTAGATCGGAAATGCTCAAGTCCACTTGTCTCCCGTAGTAGTAGTAGCAGTAGTAGTAGTAGTAGTAGTAGTAGTAGTAGTAGTAGTAGTAGTAGTAGTAGTAGTAGTAGTAGTAGTAGTAGTAGTAGTAGTAGTAGTAGTAGTAGTAGTAGTAGTAGTAGTAGTAAGTTTCATGCCGGTCGATGGTTATGATGGTGTCATCAACGTAGCACGCCAAAAAACTTGGGTTTGTACTCCTCAAACAGTCAGCCCTTGACCTCTTCTAGAACTCCTTCGGCAATAAACCCGGAGATTGTGAACTCATCGACATGCCTCTAATTTGCTCATTGGAGGTAGATAGTGTCTTGAAGCAGTGCCCCATGAGTTGCATGAGATCTTGAACTGTGAGCTGGCCATCGTTCTCATCGTGATTTTGATTGATCACTGAGTGTTGCGAACGTCTTAGACCATGCCTCTGTATGGTCGTTGGAAAATGGTCTACGTGCTAACCTGAAATCATACTATTGTGCGTTTCAACTGCAAACATCTCCCATTCCTGAATTCTTTGACGTTATCCCAATGAAGTATCTTTTTTCTACACCTTTTTGTGTTACTCCGTCCTCTTATCTCGCATTCTTCATTCACGTTAAAATCATTTTTACTAGAAACCGTAAATTTGTTTAGGTCAGGTGTGGTTGTGTAGCCCCACCTGGAGTAAATAAATCCGAGTCACTTTTAAAACGAGACCAGTGGTAATAGACGGTTTTTACAGGCGGACCGGGGAACGCACAGGCGACGAGGTTAGGTAATTGTATGCAAAAGAAAAGCTATTGGGGATGTTTGGTTGTACTTTGAGTGGTTAAGAACTAGTTGTCCTAAATCCTAATTCTTATCCCTAGCCATAACCCCTTAACCCTAACTCTTAATCCTCTAACCCTATCCCAACCGTTACCCTTTGATCCTGAACCTAACCCCAACCTTTAACCGCAGCTCTAAATCATAACCCTTAAACATCCAGCGGGAAAGTTAGAAGGAGACGACAGGCCAAAAGTCACGAAGGACCACCGGCATTGGGCCGAAAAAGGTAGACACGGCAACAAACATATAAGGCCGCCAGCAAAGCACACACCGCAACGCACGGCAATACCATGCCAACGTAGTCACATGAACTCAAAATACTCAGTTAGGTAGACAATATTGTGTCCATGGGATGCGACGGCATAACCACATCTTACCCTTGTTTATCACATTCGACGTCTACGTCCCTATCGTACCCACCAGTTTTTAATATGACGATTTATAGGTGCCTGCAGCCACCTCGTATTCACTATTGTCCTTCAGTTATTTTTCCTGTTTTGCTTAAAAAAGCTATGTTCATTCAAATACGCCTCAATCAAAAGCTCCCTTCTGCTTCCAGTGTTATGGCCCTTTCTTCATCGAGAAGTGTCTCGCAATGAACAGGGAATTAGCTGACCCCGTCCTAGGTGATGCTGTCCGTCTACGAAATTTTTATCGGCATACCGACGTTCCGCAGTATCATTTCCGGCAGGATATCTGGCGTGTAAAGAGACTGAAATTCAGAAACCCCGACATGGTTAAGCGGTGGCGTTGACGTCCATGGAAGCGGGCAGCTAAAGGAGGTGGGCAAACTTATAAAATGTCAACCGAAATTCAAAAATGTGTCCTCGTTCCGGAAAGAGTAATTGAGTAGCGTTGTAAAACTAATAATCGCGTAAAGCAATTCAATGATAATTCAGTTACCTCAGGGTGCCGGATTTTGAGCGAACTTCTTTCCGGTTGCATGCAAAAACCATGTTCTGTAAAAGGTGACCACTTAAGCAGTATGAATTTTTCTCAGTGATTTTCGATGCTTTTAAAGATTTAATTGAATTTCATAGAAAACGTGCATAAAAATATCCATTCGTCTGCGCATTCGGTAGAAAATAACGTCTTCTTCCGATTTTTTGCTCGAAGAAAGGATATGATTAGGTTTTCAAAAACTTTTCAATTCCCGAATAATTTTGAACCCCCTGCCTGCCATTACAATTGCAATCAGGGCTTCCGAACTACAAGCCGTATATTTTCCGTGTACGGAAAACCATACATTTCTCTGTGGTGTTAAGAGGAGTCTATATGGGGTTCATAAATTTTGGCAGTGGATTTGAGCCACATTGTTAACTTTACAATCCGAATTTGTAAATGCAGAGACATGAAGTTTAATGAACGGCCAGTTAACGGTATTGAAAAATCTCACAAGTATAAACTTTTAAAACCGAATTATACATTTCTTTCAAATATAAAATTGGAAGAAGACGTAATTTTCTACCGAATGAGAGAAAGAATGAGTATTTTGTACATGTTTTCCATGAAATATAATTGAATATTTAACGGCAACGAAAATCAATGAGGAAAATTCACGCTGCTTAAGCAGTCACTTTTTACAGAGCCTAGTTTTTCATGCGGCCGGAAAGAAGTTCGCTCGAAAACCGGCATCCTGTGGTAGCTGGATTATCATTGACTTACGTTGCACGATTATTGATCTTACTGCCCTACTTAATTAATCTTCTCGAAACGAGGACGAATTTATGAATTTAGATTGACATTTCATGAGTTAGCCCGCCTACTGTACATCTTCGCTTTCAGTTTTTGTCAACTAGGGCACGGTTTAAATGTTTGCAGCTCGGATCCGAGTTTTCTTCATGCAGACAGTCTGCTTTCTGATTTCAATTTGCAGCACTCGGGCTTATAACCTTTCCCTGTTATTTCGCCTTCGCTTTTTAGCTGGTTTTCTGTGGAACAGCTCCTCACTGTCTCGTGGGGTGAATTTGTTTCCAAGTAATTTGATCAACTAGGAAGAAGGAAATAAACATTACCTCTTATTCAGGCAATTTTCTGCTTTAATGACTTTTCTAGATCACATCTGCGCATCGGCGACCGTTTTTCTACTAGAGTGCATCAATCTAAATGGACAGGGCCTGTCAAAAAAGACCTTCACCCACTAGAAGAATGATTTCTCGGTCCACGCAAATCAGGCGAAACTGAATGTAGACAAGCACACTATTTTTCGAAAAAGACTGCAATTTCCTCTTCTTCATAAGAAAATTTAGTTGCTAAATCTGCTTGGTTTTATGCCCTAAAAAAGCTGTATTAGCGTTTCACTCCTTTATTTCAACGTGCCTCTTTTTCCTGGAATATGCCAGTATTACATAAGTTACCGCGAAAATACCCAATATATAGACACGATTTTAAATTTTATACTTTTGCTGGGACTGAGTTTTTGCTAATATCTAAATTGAAAACGGACCCGACATAATATATGCCATCTGAACAGTATTTTAGTATTGTTTTATTTAATTTCTGGGAAAAATAATGCGCGAACTTGGAATAAATTCTTCGCAACAGACCGTTTCCGTCACGGTCCGAAAGATGATATAAATATTTGAGCTGGCATCCATCAGCTACTGTGAAATATCCGTGTAATATTAACAAGGCGCAAACTGGCAGTTAGTAGTATCCAATTGAGTAGTTATTTACGATACTGACAACACAACTGTATACTGCTGCCTGCCTGCTGACTATTTGTGAATATTACACGGCTATTCCACAGTAGCTGACGGATGTCAGCTCAAATATTCGTATCAACTTTCGGATCCTACCTGAAAAGGTCTGTTCCAAACTAATTTCCTCGCGCTAATTACCGCACTAGTTTCCTTGGAAATTAAACAAGGCAGGATGAAACTTGGAGCATCTACCAGAAAGCACACAGGGAAAGCTGGAGGACCCACTGACGAGCGGAACCCCTCGCATCTGCGTCAGGCAGCCGCACAAGATCGGCGGAACATGCGTGTCTGGGCTTTTAACTGGTGCCTGTATCATTAGTGTGGTAAATAACTACACACAAGTATTTTAGTGCTAATAAGGGCGCTCTGTAGTGCATTTAGCATCATGGAACAAGGCCTAAAAGTAAACAAATACAACGCAAATTATTCATATTGACCCAACTGTGAATTACTTAGGAAATCCTGCTTGGTCAGTCAAATTACTGTATCAGATTTGGTGGATTTCAGACATTGCAGTAGGTTGGGCGGGTAACTTGACACAAATGTGTTTAAACTCGCGTTGTCCGGCGAGGCCTCGTAGCTCAGGTGGTTAGAGCGTTGGCTGTACTAAAGCCTTCACCTTACTGCGTGGGTTGGAATCCCACCAAGGCGCCGAGTTTTTCATAATTTGGTCAATATTAATTATTCAAAATCCGCCAAAGCGTCTATGAATGAAGCAAATTGCTTCAATATAAAGCCAAAATTCGAGTTCTTTCGTCCGCAGCAGAAAACATATGAATGGCTGTCGGATGAATGCATAAACAGGTCAAATGCTCCAATTTGGCCTTGATTTTACCTTGTTGGAATGTGACGTTGACACTCGTCAGTAGAACTTCCATCAGACTTATAAGGCAGATAATCAAGAGCGTATTCATCCAGGTCTTCGTTACGGACGTTCATTTTCTTCGGCACCGAGGTTTCGCGTTTCGGTAAGCGAACAACTATGACCCAAATCTTCCCTCACACGGAAAGTGGTTCCAACGACTGACTTACTTTGACGGTATTGATAAACACAAGCTATGGAGCACACTATTTTGGGTAGGTTCTTGAAAGCACTTAACACTGTGAAGTATTTACCGATATTTCAAAGACAAGCGGAAGCTTTACGGAATCCATCGTCACCAAAACGACGCAATAAGTCTGCGGAGGCGGAATTTCCTTGGTACACGGAAAACGGTGTTCTTATGATTGTATCTGCTAACCCTAGCCCAGTTTCTTAGTCAATGACCAGCTTCTTGATATATGACCTTAGGAAGATGCGTACTTCTTATCAACGAAATCAAGCCACATCAGATAAAATCTTCCCTGCTTTAATCAAACCCATGTCATGCAATGTAAGAATGAAAAAATTACGTCGAATTCTCGGAAAACCATTTCGGAGCACCTAATCAGACATTAAGCTATGCCGTCTATTACACTAATTCGTTGAGGATATTGATCAAAATAATAATAAAAGAGGGTTTTAAACACTATGTTGCTTATGGAATTTTATTTAGTCAGCTGTCTCCTAAAAATTGGCACCATTTTCCACGTCTTCTGTATTGTCTCTTTTCTTGATAGGATGCTTGGTAGTATTGACTTATATGGTACCTAAACAGGACGTGAGAACTGAAACCGCCTGTTATACGGTTTGAGCCAACTTCCAGTAAAATTGGGGTTAAGTTAAAGATTAGGGTTAGGGTTAGGCTAAGGGTTAGTTTAAAGGCCACATTTATAGTTACCAGTGGAGTAAGTCAAGATCGAGTTCCAGGTTAATGAAAAACATACAAACCTCAAGAATGGATACCGTAGCCAAAGAATTCGTTTGCTATTGTTCGAATGAATTGAATTTCCAGCTCAAGGTCAAAATATGAAATCAGCTAATTAAAAGAACACAGATCAGGCTTGAAAGAAGGTTTCAAAGGGGGGAAAGGGGCATACGAACATAGAGCCAAAATAAAAGCACTTACGAAGGTGCGTGGAGAATTCCGAGCGTTTATCAACTGGATACAACGATCCCCAAACGCTTTCTGTAGTCAACCTCGTACGTCGTCAGTTACTTGCTTTTTTGAAACGACTACCTTAAGGATGTTAGAATTCGCTCAATTTACCTTGCCTCCGCTAGAGCACAATTACTCGGCCTCCATGACATTTCTCTACGATGTCTGCTGTAGAATACGCACGCCGTTATTTATATATCTCCTCGGTGAAACTAATTTAACCTTTTCGTGCCATGTCGGTACTCACCATACAACGCGTGCTGTAAGCGCCGTCGGCTCGCTTTATCTTACTTAGCCTCGGTTAGAGCACATTCGTTTAGTTTGCTCGACAGGCGGATGCCTACAGCCGAGCGGACTACTTCAACTTTCACCTATTTTAAAGGCCGTGCTGTGCTTCCGAGTCCTCCTACCTATTCCATTCTCCTCGGGCAACCGACGTCTGCTCCATTACCGTTACATTACCTTACCCCAAAGAGAACGGGGTGGAATGCTATGTAACTTCGATTCGTGTACAGTGGCTTTACTTATATACCAATCTTCCATTTATGCTAGGCTGGCTTCAGCGTTCTAGTGTTGCCTTCGGCTACCCACTCCGTGATGACCGCTCCGGGGGCCGGTCAACTTTCTTCAAACATATCCACTATCCAAAGTTCCCTTTTTCCGGGGCCGGTATTGTATTTGCGCCGGCTAATTAGTGTTTCTTCATTCTGCACTTCGACTTCTGGGCCACTGATCTGTTGAGTCGACCTGACTAAGACATTCGGACAGACTTTGCAGCATATCTCGCACCACTCGACTGCCGTCGCGTGGCACTCTCCGATGTTCTCCCGGCAATTCCTTACTCTTTTACCCTCGAGAAATGTCGGGCATATCCCAAGTATCCTTCAAACATAAATCCCACTCTAATCGTCTTCCTCCTTCCACGAAATTTTCGAGATTGATCAACACCATCACCTTGTCCGCCGCTGTCGGTAAATCTACCTGCAAGCACCTGCGTCTCCTGCTACTCTGTGCAGACTGTGTGATACTGCGAAACGAAACAGAAACATAACAATTAGTAAATCCGGCGTTATATTGAGTAACGGATAATAGCACACATTCCTCACTTATAAGTGATACTTCTACTTCTACCTCTTAAAAAAAACTTCACATTGCCTATTCGGTTTCCCTTAACTGCTTATTTCACTCGCCTTTTATTTTGCTCAGTACGTTTATTTTCCTTATCGTTTTACCTGTTCACTCGCTTTGCGCTAACTCGATCGTATCATGATATCTGCCGCCCAATTACACTCCTTCTCCCGTATTTTGATTGGCCGGGTGTTCCCTTGGCCCCCGACCTCGTTCTGGTTTTCTCAATGGCGGTTTATCCAATTACCCCGTTCCCAATGTCAACTGCTCTTTTTCTTTTTCATTTTTCGCGTACAATTCCGCTTCCGTTTAGACGTTTTATTTAACGATGAGGAGGGAAATTCAATCATTTCTTAAATAAATTCGATCACCATCTTATTGTACCTCCCAGCTGTGTCCCACCCATAAAACCCTCCTTCCCACCGTTCCCATATTAGACGCACCAATTGCTGCCCTTTAATTTATCCAGAATTTAACCGCCAACTTGGAGAAAGTCAGAATGAACTGAGGTCTGTGGACAGAGACCGACATTTAATAGGAATATCTGGGCAAAAGTCCATCAACCACAGCTGGATAACTGTGTAATATTCATTAAACTTGAAGAAGGAGGCACGATTGCTTGGACAAGAGTTTTATTCGCCCGACGTTTCGGATTCCCGCTTGAACCCATCATTAGAGGTAGCACCCTATCTGCTATTGTCTCTGATAATTAGTTCCAGCAGGAATCCGAAACGTCAGGCGAATAAAGCTCTTGTCCCATCGACCGTGTCTCCATTTTCAAGACTGCTTCCTGGGACTCGTCTCTTCGCTTCTAGTGACAATGCACTTGAGCGCGATGCGCTCCGATCGGCCCGACGATGGGAAACCTTCGCCCTTCGAGAGACCCCCAACTAGTCGCAGATCCGGTATCTGCATAGGTGTCTCGACAATAATGTGTTACCGAAGTGCGTTTCATACAAGCCCTGGTGAACGCGGATTTGACGAGACGAGCAGTATTTATTAAACTTCCAACAGCCCCCTAGTAACATATATCGGGGATAAAGGGAAACTTACTAGCCTCACCACTAGCCTTCCGTCCGTGAGTGGGGTTACATACCATACGCTCACCCTTAGTTTTTAGGTCTTCCTGTCATTTGCATGTTGTCACTGTCAGAGAAAATACATCTGTTTTAAAAACCTCTGGCTTCTCAGCCGTAAGACATCTGTCTCCTTTTACGACACCAAGATTTTAGGCGATGAGAACCCAAGCAGATGCCATGAACATCTACCGGGTCCAGTACTGCCTCCATTTACGAAACGTTTTTATCCTCTAATTTGCTTCATATTTTCCATGTTCCAGCACAGGCTCTGAAGACATGGTTTCCTCTTTCCACCGCTTTGCGAGAAAAAAATGCCTTTTAATGATCCACAAACTGCGAACGGGCTTTTCAAGAACTGAAAGATAACTCTCGCGCTCCTCTTTACCATTATTGGAGGTTTTTTCCGATCATCCTTTCATTTATTCGAGTCTGCTCGCTGCTGTAATATTATTATAGATTAAGTCCACCCGACCCGATCATAGTGACGCGTTCGTGAATCCGTTGCGCACGAAGCCCCAACTTGCCGTATGAACCATTCACGTAGTACTCCAAGATATAATCAGGCTCAGTTAGAAATCCAATCACTCTGTGATCTGCGATGTTCATTTCCACAGCACATACTACTGGAAAGATTGTAAAAAGTGCATTAGTCATTTTGGTCGCTGACAAAAGGGACCTCCATAATAACAGCGCACTGAAATTATCTAGCCGATACCAAAAATCAAAACCGTGGGACTGATGTAATATAAAATGGTAGGGCTTTACTTCTGTTGTGCACGACTTTCTGCCACTGGACCTCCAAAAGTTCTGCTTCCACAGAGGTCAAGAGGCAAAGGTAAAATGTTCCGTCTGGCACGCTTGAATTTACCAGAACGCGGTAAGACTCGTGGCTTGAAAAATAGCCACTGGTCACTCTCAGGATTGTGAGCCAAGCCGCATTTGTCCCCTTCCTACGCATGTACTGGGGACCAGATCGTGTGTGGCACGCGTAGACGGGCTGTTCAGCCTTGTCAACCACTGCAACCGAACCCGCCCCCCCCCCAGTCACCTCGGCATTAGTTTGCATTGAAGCAAGCCGAGTGGGGGGAGTAGTGCTGTAGATGTTGCAAGTCACCGTTCTGCGCCCACTCTATGGGGCTCTAAGTGGTCGTCGTCGCCGTTCGCCACATTCGAGTTGTCGGTTCTTCCGGAATAGTCTTCATACTGAAAATTAAGTCTTCTATTTATAAACTTTTTTCCCACTCACTGCCTTCCTCGCCTTCGCCCATTCCTATTTAAACGACATCAGCAAGAAGTAGGACGGGTTCTGGAAGAACTCCTGAAATGACGAACGCTTTGGCATCCCAGCCAGAGCTAAGCGTCCATGATGTATTCAGATCAGGCCATGTATGTTGAGGGGGTAAGACGTGTGAAACCACACTGAAGTCTATGCATGTGCACTTACAACTCAGGTACGCCCGAAATCACGACTGATTACGGGAATATGAGATTTGAAAGGTGCATGTCGGTGATATCTCAACAGACAAAATGACAGAAAACCTAGTGATGACCTTTGCTTTCCTCTGCAATAAAGCTGAAGAGACACATTTACCCACCCTTAAGTTCGCTTGGGCCTGGCAGGTCGAACCGCTGTGCCAACAGCGGAATAAACATGCCTGGTTCAGAAGACCCAGGCCAACTTCCGAATAAAAACATTGAAGGTGTGGCAGTACATGGGTGTGGCATTCATCTGTCTACCATTTGAACAGGGCGGAACCGGGACACTCAAAATCATAGTGCCGCTCTAGTTCATGTCCCTCGTAAGAGGTCGCACACCGAGCTAATGAGCAGTGATCAGGAGTTAAATCCGTAAAGGGAAGTCCAGCTCGAAGTGACTCTCCTCAGTTTGCTTTCCGTCATCCTCCAGCCATGCTCTAATCCAAATTAGGGAAGACCAGACATTTGACTCTGAGTTTAGTTGAATATTCAGTCTGGCGTTCTACCGGTTTGACCTAGGGTCAACTATCACTCCACCTCGATGGAATATACTCAGCGTTAAATGAAAGTAACGTGCAAATATCTACGCAGCCTACCTGGTAGCCATAACAAGAATGAATGGCTAACAAGTAGACGGGTTTTTTTTGCTCACAGTGAGTAACCATCCCGTTCACAAGAAAGACGTCATTTCGTTTACATGCCTGGGCTGAGCGGTTCATTTGTCGGTGTCTCGCAGCCCTACAAGAAGGGTATCATGTGGGTTTCCGCTAGCACATCTTTTATCTGCCTGCCCGCCACGAAGTTAAGCTGTTTTCCTTAGCCTGGGAGACTCCAGCGGGCCAAAAAGCTTCACTCTTAAACTTCGGCTGGCGTTCGGGCGGCATCAACACCATGCTTTGTTCGGCTGTCCAATAGCAATACTCTCGTAGGCGGTGATCGATTGACCAATGACAGGAAGCTGCTGCAACAGTAATTGGATTGGCCAGATTAACCTTCCCCCCATGGCAAAACACACGCCTACTATTTTGCGCCAAGAGGTCTGTTAGTCAGCCTCGTTGGTGGGCGCATGTGTCCTCATCATTCTGGCTGGCGGACAGGGGGAGGAAATTGTTACTTCTGTCGTGCTTCGGTGGCTTTTATCGCATCCAGCGACTGCGGCCACCTGCATGGACGCTGCCAGCCAGCATTCTAGACCCCTCCCTCGTGCGGAGATAAGCGGTGCGACACTGAATGGTAGTTTGTCCGTCGCAAACAGCGAGGACAACCACGGTCCCGCGGTGGTTATTGGCGTGCTAAGTTGTTTATAGTGAAGTGGACTTGGGTTGCGTCTACCCCAGCCTCTCCTTCCCCCCCCCCCACCCCCACCCCACTACGATCTACTGGCGAGACAAGGTCAAGACAGTCGGAGATGCGCGCGAACCCTGTACGCACCACGCGCATGAACTGACCCCCAACTTCGCACGTGCCAGACGTCAGTGTTGAGGTCTCGGAGCACGCAGCGGTGAAATGTGTCATGCAGGTACTGTCCAGGCCGGACCCTCGTTGCAGAGGGTAACCGGGTCCTCCTGTCATCTAGCCCTCTTCCAAGCCACGGCATTTAACGTGTTGCGATAGTTCCAAGCACTCCGAATTGCGGTGATTAAGAGTAACTCACTATCGACTTCATCTTCTCTTCCCTTTCAAAGGCCCCAGCCATCTGTCTCAATCTATCAATAAACTGATGGTGGTGAGATTTAACGTACTGGTCGGGGTGACGTGACTACACATTCTGCGCGGGCATCACCCAGGCCCATCGATTAATTATGCGACAGTTAGGGGGGTCTTCGATGTATTCTTGGGGCGTAATTTCTGTTCGCCTTGCCTCTGACCGCTCTTAGCGCGTCACCCATTACGAGCGTTGCTCGGAGTGCGCTTACCAGTCATTCTCACAGTATGACTGCTCCAGGGTAGTTGGATCTGCCTTAATGTGGCGTATATACTCACCATCTAAGTCGACTGCAGAACCTGGATGTCCGAAATCCGTTCCTGTCATTCAACTTTAATAGCGTTTGAAGACAGCTTGGGGGAAAGTGACTTGACTTCCTCGTTTGGCTTTGGTAGGTTGTCCGGGTCTCCAGTGGTGTTTTCAGGATGCGTGGTGGGCTACAATTTGTGGTTTGGGGGGTGGGGGCTGCCAACCTACGGGATAACTCGGGCCTCCTCCTCCAAGGACGGAGAGTCAGACCGCAATGGTTCTTATTTACTGTAGCCTCGGTTGGGATCCGAGCCGACCACTTCTTGTTTCTCCGGATAGTCTGGTCCATCGTGCGTGTGTGTTTGGCACGTGCAGACGTGTAGCCACAGCACTCGATTCCCTCCGGCCTTCCTGTCTCTGTCATGATACTGGACTCGGGTGGGTGAGGAAGTAGAGAGTGCGGTAGGTGTTTCGCAATTCTACTATCACTATACACTAACCTATGCTTTCCGTACTTCCTCAATTCCGATTCATAACCTG
>CACRXP010000311.1:395696-405774 GCA_902702965.1 Spirometra erinaceieuropaei
CCCCAGATTAGTGTTTTATTCCAAGGGTGGGCTATGTGGCAGTATCCACGGGGAAGAACCCACAGAAGTCATCAGCGTACCTTGGAGTCACCTTAAAACAGTAACGTAAAGCCCTGTCCTAGGGCACTATCTGCGGCCCCCCCAAGGATCAGATGACCCCCACATGCACACAAACTAGGATTCGAGAAGATAACTCTTAGATTTCTCTACTGAAGAGTTGCGCTAAAGGTATAATAAGGAAAGGGTCTGGTAAGTCTATGCCTCTAGCCCGAAAGGGAGCCGAGTCGTCTATAATCAGCCCTCCAAGCTACCACTTAAGGCGGATCCTTATGGCATAAAGTTTGTTAAAATTAGGAAAGGAGGTAATGGACCTGAACTGGATCAACTTCCCTCTTTTCTCTTCCATCAGAGGCCATTAGCAGGTCTACACCGAGTCGCTCGGAGACGATGAGGTCTAATGCGGTATCCGACTTGACATCATGCTTCTCTCTAACACGTCTCATGCGCCAGTGTGACCCTGTTTAGGATCAACGCAACATATGCGTGCCAGAAGTCTGTATAAGTTCATGGTCAGATGTGGTTATGTAGCCCCACCTGAAGTAAACAAACCCAGTCACTCGTAATACGGGACTGGCAGTAATAGGGGCCGGGGAACGCACAGGCGATGAAGTCAAGTACTTGTACGCCAAAGAATAGCTATTAGGAGTGCGCGATTGCACTTCGAGTGTCCATCGGGTGGGGCTACATAATCATTTGAGTGCAGCGCAACAATGCAGCTTGTATTGCCGTACACTGCCGTGTCCACCAATCAACCTGGAGTTCCTCTGCTAGGGCGTTGCTCTTCAGCCATCAAAGCTCCTTTACTGCTAAAAAGACTGAGTTGTCGGTGTGACCAAATTGTGATTTTGTAACGCGCAGTGCCGTCTATCTCTCACTCACACCTTTATTTCGCATCATTCTTCCCTCCTCTAATTACCAGAGGTCAACTGTTCTAAGAGGCTTTATGGCTTTTAAGACTGGTCTTTTTGTGCGAACTAGAGCAACAAAGTCGTACTCGGTCGTCGCAAGCGACTACGTCGACCGCGTGCCCCACGGAGGGGGACCCGAGCATTGATGACTTTCAGAGCATCTATCGCACACTCTCCTCCCTCACCCACATTGCACCGGTAAGGAGACAATGCCAAGACCACCAGAGGTGGGCTTGTACGCAGTGGTTGGCAATGGTTAAACAGCTTTTCCAAATGTGGCAGGACATTTGGAACACAACTTGACAATACAGGCACGTTGAAACAACTGTTTGGACTTTTGACAATGACATAAGAGTTAATGTGTGCAGTAAGTGCTATTTCCGGTTTGGCACGCGTAAGCGTGGGGCCATCAGGCGAAAGTGAACTTGCACATTTAGACAAAAACTGAAGCTCACCTGAAAATCCCAGCACGGAAAGCCTAGGTTTAGGTTCGTCCGCTAATTACAAACGAAGTTGTTAAGGTTGGCAACTTGTGTCTTCGATGAGCAGACGGGTCGTTAAACAAACATGCATCCCTCGTGAGAATTCGTGCTTGTAAGAGGAGCTTATTGTGTTACTGGGGGATCCTGTCCTAACACCACTAGGAAATTGCTGGCTTATAAGACGTCAAAATCGTTACTGTCATCCTATTCCCTAAGCTCCGTTCCCACCCTGCACTTTTTGTGACACTGAGGCTGGGAGACGAGTTGACGAACAAACGTTGCTTTCGACAACTTCTCTTCAGGCCAATTCGTGCTCTGAAAATTGCTATGGGAATTTTCCTTACTCTAAAACACTCAGATTGGTGGAAAAAAGCTTAAATCGTTACTTGAAAAGCAAATAATAGACGAGAACTTGGTTGCGTGTCTTAGGCCTGTAGGGTCGCATATTCCCAGACTATATGGACTGCGAAAATTGCACAAACCAGGGGTACCATTACGACCGATTCTATCAATGAGGAATTCACCTCAACATAAATTTGCCCAATGGTTAGTGCAGCAAATCGAACCAATCAGCCGCAACCTTGCCGTTTACACTACCAAAGATACTTTCTCCTTCGTAGATGAGCTTAAGCATCAGAATCTACTGAATAAACACATGATCTCGCTTGACGCGCAGAGCCTGTTTACAAACGTGCCACTGGATGAAACAGCTGACATAATTTGTGAGCATGCGGGTGAACACACCTGCCACCAGAGCACCTGCGGAAACTACTACAGATATGCACAAAGAATGTACAGTTCTTGTTCAACGGGCGGCTGTATCGACAAATCGACGGTGTAGCTATGGGCAGTCCATTGGGGCCAGTCCTAGCGGACATTTTTATGTCTAATCTAGAGCGAAAACTAGCTCGGAACTTACAACGAGCCTCATTCTATAGGCGATATGTGGATGACATTTTCGCCATAGTCAAAAACCCAGGCGACGGAGAACTACTACTCAAGGCTCTGAACAAAGCACATGCAAAGATCAAATTTACGATCGAGCATGAGAAGAGTGACACACTGCCTTTCCTAGATATTCTTGTACATAGGCGGGCAGATGGCTCTATTCAGAGATCCATCTATCGAAAACCCACCTGGAAATGACAATACATGCACTTCCTCAGTTTCGTTCCCATTCAGAGAAAACAGAACTTGGTTTTGTGCCTGTTCAATAGAGCCGCCAGAATCTGCTCCTCAGATACGATCGATGACGAGCTTACTTTCCTAAAGAACGTTTTTCTTACAAACGGGTATCCGGCGAAATTAATCGATAAATATCGCCATCCCAGACAAGAAACTCGTGAAGAAATATCTGTACCTAAAAAGCCCGTGACCATCTACCTCCCCTTCAAGGGTGATAACGTGTCAAACGTGACGACTTCGGTGCACTATCGAAAGGACGCATGCCGCCTCTAAATTGTTGTTCATAAGCACCACAACGGCCATCCCAGTTAGACCAGCTAAAGACATTTTGCCTATGCACGCCACATCAAACTGTATTTATGAGTTTACATGTAGTTGCGGATGCAAGTACATTGGGATCACGCAAAGGCAGTTGGCAGCTCGGTCAGCTGAACACATACCGAAGTGGTTGCTTAAGGCGGAAAATAAGGTACCCAGGAGCTCAATCACAAAAAAGGGTTTGTCATATTGATTTGTACGCATGCATTCTCTCTCATTTCCCCCATTTTAAAACACCACGTACGATGGTTGCACTTTCTGGCATCGTGGCCCTACAACTCATCAGTAGTTCTAGTTGGAAGGTGCTATCCGACTCCCAGTGCGCAGCCTCCCCCTCTCCAGTTAGGCCGCAGTCAATACCACTTCAGGCGTTGAAATGGTTTATGCGCCGGACTCCTATGTCCGCGTGGTCGTGTACACTTCCATACTCGGATGGCCGACTTTTCTAAAACCTGGTGTTTATGTGTCACTTTCTTGTTTTAGGTAGGATATCTTTACGACCCATCTTCGGTTGACCAAATGCTTCTAAAGAACTTCGGTTTATTTGTACACAGGTGTTTCAGTGAAAGATCACTCCTCCGTTGTCCGTGGCAAAGGAATGGTCAACAAGGTAAGCTGTTCGGAAGATGAAGATGCGATCCAGCGATCGCATCTTCATCTTCTGAACTCGCTTGTTCGCTTCTATCAGCAAGGTTAGCTGTGTTGTAGAAGTGCACAGCAAGACGCGTCATTAAACTAGGCTGGCTAGGGATTCAGTCATAAATTCTGGCAAATCCGAAACAGGGTTGGATTTTTTTAAGTTAGGCAGATAGTTCACACCTAAAATGAAGAAAGGCTACTTTCAAAATCCGAAGTGCATCGCATTTTCGCCCGACATACCGAGAGCTCCTGAAGAAAGTTACCGAACTAATTTGCCTTTATAAAGAACCAGTATATTAACCTCTTCGGTAAGCCAAGAAGGACGTTGCTTAAGCGGCCTATTATCGGTTCTAGCACTAGCTGCCTTTTTGAAGTATTTGTTCCGATTGCTCTGGACAGGTTAATCATACGTCTTACTCAATTCTAGCCGCATTCATCTCTCCTCACCCAAGGATTTGGCCTCCACCATGTGGCAGGTTCGTGACATTCCAAGTGGTAACCTTCCATTTGCAGTTCACCTACTGAGGGCTCTCGCGCGACCTTGAAGTATTCGTCCGGCCAGCCCACAGATCAAAGCGGGCCAAAGATGTGCTCCCGATAAGCTTTCATCGTGCCAAAGTGTGCCCTTAGCTGACTCCATCGCCATCCAGATCAGACAAGATGACATCCCGGATGATCCCGTCTTCAGGTCAGCCCAACACGTGACCAGATCACCTGATTCGGCAAATAAGGCGTGCCCAGCTAACGGGGCGTGTTCCTGACTGACAGCGTGGGCGTGCCTTGAAGACGCGACCGAAAAGACCGGTTGGGAAAATTGGGGGCGAGCACTATCGATTGAATGCTTCCAGTCGATGGACATCTGGTGAGTGCATGGCTAACTTCCGAAACCCGTGAAAGAGGACTGTCTTGGCGGAAGCATTACATGTTTTCAGATTGGTTTTCCGACTGATTTCCTGGCTTTTCAACCGAATCAGAGCCTGGTTGGCCAGACGCTTGAGTCTACTCCTAGTTCATCGGTTGGGCAAAACTGGATGTATATCGTCCGAATACGCCCACTCGTTTATGGCTCTTGCCGTGTGCGTTGACCGAACAGATATTTACGATCGTGACATTTGAGGGGCTCATGGCCGTCTTTCCGGAACTGATCTCATATCTACTCGGGCTGTCTTTTGTACTTGTTTGGAACATCGTACACTGCCATGTCGTATACCGAAAGTAGCAATTATTCGTCTTTGTTCACGCGACGTTTTGCGCGGAAACGATTAAGAGGGGCGGCTGGAAATACTTAGGCGGCAGTGTCATAGAGGCTTACGCAAGGGGGTTATTACACAGAGCACACTGTGTATCCTATCTTTTAGAATGCGTGTGCTCCATCGTCCCCGTCTGTTTCGTCCTCCAAAGACCACAACTATCACCAGTAGTGTCGTCAGTAGTAGCAAAAACAATGAGCAACAGCATTTTCCAAGGTCGTCAAGCCCCCGAGTGTACTGTTAATTAAAAATTCCGAATGCAAACCAACCCGATGGCGTTGGGGTGGCATTTGGTTTTGGCGTGTGTTTGCGGGGCTGTCGGTCTTGTCTGCTGTTGGACTGGCAAAACCCCACAAACGGATGGCGCTCACCGAGCTCTCTTTCGACGACCCAGGTGCTTACGCGTGAAGCACTGACCAAGTAATTTATGCAGCCACCTATGCTGTAGCGCGCGCGTTCCCGACCTCGAGCTGATGTGGCGGGCGTACGGTCGCGACATGGCATCCGAGGGCGTGGGGCAAAAGCCCCGAGGACAAACGTCGCTGCTGCAGGACTGTCACAATCCAGCAGCATTGGCCCAGAGCGACCTTGGCGCCAACCAATGGGAAACATGTGTCACCCCACTCCCGACTTGGCTGCGCGTTCCACCCGTCCAGAAGCTATGGGTGTCAAAAGTAACAGCGGAACACAGTACATTCGGAAAATGTCCGCCTCCGGCCGTCCCCGTCATCGCCTTGACGCTCGGCCGTAATCGGTGCGTGGCTCGGCCAGCGGCGTGAAAGGGACTTTGAATGTGCACTTTTTTGGCATTCGCGTTCCGTGGGGGGGCAAAAACAACCGTCAAATATTTGTCTTACCTTAATCTGCTCTGTTGATACTAGACCCCAAGCTAGAGTCGCAGAGATAGCGTCCGGTGGAAAATTTAGGGGGGTAGGGATACGTGTGTCATTGAAACTGGTAAAGTATCAATAGGGAGGGCTACAATGCATGATTTCCATTTCAGCAATTTCGCACAACTTCCCACTCGGCATTTGCTCCATTTTCTCCTGATTAAAAGGGGTATTTTGCCAAAAAAACTATGGCATGGAAAGAAGTTCTGTCAGAGCGAGAAAAGGCCAAAAGTTGTTTGCACAAAAAGCGTACCATGTAAGCATGGATTAAAAATCTTTCGTACCGCAAATTCCTTAGCTAAAAAAGCCCAGACAAGGGCGACTGTTTCGCGGGAACTATAGAATAGAGGCTAGCAAGTTCTTGGAAAATTAGTGCAAGAACTTGAGGTGAGGTCTTCAAAATCAAACTTCCCACGATGGACCCCAAATTTTTTTAAGCATTTGAGTTCAACGCTGTTAATTCCAATGAAATAACAGCATGATCCTCAGATCCAAAAGCGTGGAGAAAGTGGCATCCTAATGAGAGCAGAAGTCGTTTCTATATGTCCTCAGCACAAGTAGTGGCTAACGGCGCAAAGCGGTATTTCGACGACTTCCTGTCGCTGCATGGCATTATTGAGAGGTTGCTCAGAGTTCCCTCACTCGGCTGCATCCAACCCAACTGCTCAGTCGTGAAAAGTCGTGTTCTTGACTCCCTCCATTAGCTTCTTTCGAAATTACAAGCCTTCCGTTTGAAATCGGAGTGAAGCTAGAGACCATATGAAGAACACTGAAAAGCCCACTGAAGAGGCTGATCCCTTGTATTTGGCTCATGAGACAAAAGAATCGGCAGATTACATGTCTGAACATTTAGCCACGGCCTGTGTCTTGAAATGTTGTAAGGCCATGTTACCCATGAGAGCAGGTGTGCGTTAAGCACCACAACCAACGCCTAGCCCCGAGTAGTAGTAGTAGTAGTAGTAGTAGTAGTAGTAGTAGAAGAAGAAGGAGGTGGGAGAGGAGATGGTGAGATAGATGCTGTGCAAGTCTGTTGCATTACAAACTGACTCGCGCAAGTCGCCGGTGCCACGCACAGTCTGTGGGGCACGGGGTGGAAGTCATTGCGGGCGACTGTCAAACTGTCTATGTATGTATTTATCGGGTTACCTTCAAGTCAAATGGGTGTGACTGTTTGGGTATGACCTCGCGTTCATGTGCGTTCCTTGCATTAGCTGGAGAAGGTGTCCTTGGTCGCCAGGTCAGTACTTATGGGGCAAGTTGTGGATGCATGAACATTGGCGTGCGTCACTCACAACAAAAACTATGGGCGAGTAAGGCCGACGTCCAGGCGCTAGCTGCGACTCGGGTAGTGAGCGCGGTCGACCACAACAAAGTTAGTTACATGTGATAATGGGTGGCGCTATGGTAAGAAGGGCATCATGAAATCACAGTCTGTTCGTCAATCCCATGCAAGTGAGTCTGCAGAAATTAGGCGAAGAATTAAAAGATTGAGGGACCTCCAGAAACCTTGTGTTGAGTCGTCCACCTTTCTTACCACAGGACCCGGACTTTGACCGTCATCCGCTCGGACACACACACGTCAGGTCACTCATCTTCAACTGCGCGACTCGACTGCTCTCCCGGAGGCCCGTGACACAAACGATCAGTATCGGAACCAGCAGCTCCAGCTCCTTGGGACCTCAAATTTCCAAAGAACAATATAATGCACTAGCCGGGCCCGGCCACGCGTTGCTGTGGCTCAGGTTAATTCAAAATCTCTGTTGGATAATTAGCCTGTGTCGTCTGCTTCTGCAACAGTATCGACGTACGTGTATGTGACTGCCTCGCTTTGAATCTTAGACGTAATAATATGGTAATGATGGTACACATGTTTGTTTTTGGTCGCAAAAATAGCTCGCTCGCTCAATCAGCCGTGATTGTTGAAAGTGGTCTGAATAGTGGGAAACACCTTTTCAACCAACTCCTCTTTTGTGGACATTAAATTGCCGAGGCTAAGACGTAGGGAAATCCTTCTTGTAGTGGGATCAGTGGACCCCGTTGCATTCCCAGTTGCCAGCAATTAATATGAGAATACATCAGCTGATCGGTGGTTTTGCAGCTGGACACGCATGCTTTTACCGTCTGGATTTGGCGCCACAGAGAAAAATATTTCAGACGCATTTATTTCGTCTGCTGTTGCCGATGGAGGAATTACAGGCAGTGTTTGCCTGAAGTCTCCTGCAAGCAGTAGCAGTAATGTCTCCAAATGGTCTGCTGTTTACACGCACATCTTGCAGTGTTCGATCGAGAGCCTCGAGCGTTTTTTTGCTCACGGCGCAAATCCACATCTAACGAAACAGAAGAAGACCGGTTTGATGAGGGCATTCCCGGTTGATTCGGAATTGATTTCGGAAATTCTTACGTACATATCCCCAATCACTATTAACGCCTCGGTGTAGATTCCTGCTGTGAAATCCGCATTTGGAATTTTCCTTGCATAGTTAACGGAAGGTATCTTCAGCCATGTGCGATTTATATTTCTCCCACAAATTAGTTGGAGATGAAGTAAAGCAGGCGGTCAGTAAGATTGCAAGCAATGAGCGATTCGATGTGGATGGGACGCGTTGCAAGCAACACAAATACATACATCCCGATATCCGTAGTTTTCCAATAAATTGAGAGTCTGGCATGCACTGCGAAAAGTGGCGTGCGTAACGCCGTTAACATATTTCAACTACTGGAAAGACGTTGAACCGGACACATTCACCAACACCGTGTGGAGTAAGAACCATTCGTCCTGATTGGAATGCACGGTGCGCAGTCTGCCTATTGCAGTTCTTTGAGTATACCGGGGTGTCCGTCCACTCGCTCTTCTCGTTTGCGTCGTACAAAAGATGTTCTGCACGCATTCCCTGTAGGCACTTTCGAATACGGCAGGGTTTTCACAATCGCGTGAATTTGGCGGAACGGGAGGAGCGCAGTTAGTGTGTTGCCGGTGGTCTGTTGCACATTTGCATCGGTAGACTAAACGCATTGCCCAATTCACTAAGTGTACCGCAAGTGAGCAGCACCTGGACTTCCATATGGATGGGGAATGAAAGAATTCGCCTCACGGAATTGTTGCCGTTGACGCATCTTCCAGCCCAATACTGTGCGATTTCATCGAGTTGTATGCCCGCATCCCTTTCTCTCCTTTCGCTTTGCAGGCTGAAAACGGCCATGTCGCTGCCTTTATTCACGTACTCACAAATGTACCTAATTCATTTCCCGGAATTGCAGTTTTTCACGTTTATGTGAGCTGCGTTTGCTTTTAAAAGCAAAGGCGAGTACGAAACAACCCAACGGTTACCGGCTTGTATGTCACCGATTCCCATTCGTACGGTTGCCAACTTGACGAAGTCTTCCGCTGATCGTCTTCAGTATAAGGGACTTCCGTCGTTACCGGTAACTGTGTTGCATGCGGATGCCCGAGGATATCTCTGAGAGCATTTTGCGTCTGTCATGCGGGGGGGGGGGTGAGGGGGGGGAGGATTGGGATTCCGTGCACCACATGTATCATATTCTTCGCCACAACTTCATGCAAAGCATTGTCGACGTCGGCGTCACGTAATTCAGCGCATATGGCATCGTCGATTTCGTTCGAAGTGATCTTGTTATAGAGCCAGATCAATGCATGTGCATGGGACAGTCGCCGCTTTTGCCGTTTCAGCTAGTACATCCAGCGGCGCACAGACCCAACCATCTCGTGTTCCACCATGAAGTTCATCAGCGATTGCAGTTTCTTCCTGAAAATACGTGCTATGATGTCATACCTATTCACCGGCGATAGCCCAGGAAGTAAAAGCTGATAAATATCCCTTCAAGCTGGATTGCATGTGAATGTAATGAGTAGGTCTGGACGCCCGCACTGACAGACGTAAGCAATTGCACCTTGAGCGTACTCGAACATAAGACGTGAACTGTCTATATAGGTGGATGACAAAATCGTTAGTCTTACAACGTTATTTCTATTACCATGGTTTACAACTGCATCATGCAAATTAATATATTCTTCAGAGCGCAGCTTGGTCTGATTCAAGCGAATGAAAAGCAGGCGTTCAGTTTTGATTTTTGCATACATATCCACAATACAGTGGTGAAACAATTGACGACATTTTAAAAGGGGGATTACTTACACTTCGTCGAATCATAAGTCGGTAGGAGCAGTAGTTCATTGAGCTGCATTTCATGTGCGTTACCTCGTCACTGACTGGATTTATCATCCTAACGTTGAAGTGATATCCATCGGCACCATCCCGAAAAGTAAATGGATACTGTGTTGAAATCGGTCTCCGACTGCCGGTATATGTTGGATGGTAAAATCGTTA
>CACRXP010000311.1:415001-432671 GCA_902702965.1 Spirometra erinaceieuropaei
TCCTTATAAATTCAGTTTCCAAACTTCCGTAAGTCAGCTTTGCGACGCTAATTTGAATCGCAGGGTTGCGTATGTTGGCTTACCCTGGGGCGATTATAATGATATTACATCAGTAGGCTTTCCATACTTCTTTGCACATACCGGATTTCTAAGATTCTGATACGTCATAACGGCCGAAATGGTAGCTTGTGGGGCCACAATTCGTCATCTTTTGCCGCAACAGAGAATCCTTTTTCACGAGAGAGCTAAAAGGTTCACTTGCTTAGAACTGTGGCTGTCCCCATTTAGATCAATTTTTCGATCTGCCTTCTTAAAATTCTTATGGCCAAAATCGACCGTGTACTTATTCGGCGCCATTTTTGACCCATAGTCTGAACTTCTGAAATTGGAACTTTAGGTATTGTGACATCCACCGACGAACTGCACAGAGGATGAGTGCAGCCATGTTTAGGTCAGTTTAAACTAAAGAAAATAACTCGTTTTATAGCTACATTTTCGAGCATAGTCAGGTTGTTTCGCCAACAACCCACTTTCTCACATAACAAGTTCGTCAGTCTAATGAAACCATGCGTTCGTCAGACGACATCAGTCTCAAACAATTCAGTAGATAGGAGACTGGGCATCGTAGTCCTTGGTTTCTTCAAATGCGTCAGACTCCGGTGTCTGCCAGGAGTCGGTTTCAGGAAGCGAACATACTGGTTGAATATATCCTGCCGAACATGACTCCTTTGAACTGCACTGGGCCTCACCGAGAGACTTTATTGGATCAGCAGTGGGAGCAGACCTTTTCATGATTCAGATCTGACACTGTCACAGGCATTTTAACGCTTCATGACAGTTGCTGATTTCCGAAGCTCTAGCTGTGCTTCCCCAGCTTTTTCCTTGTTAACTTGAAGTACTTAAAGGGCGCTCGGGTTAACAAGTCTGGCGGTAAGGTAATATGGGCCGACTACCTCACCATATGTCATACCGATCTAGGCATATGGAAGTAGCTGCGCAACGAATTCGATATGTCGTTAAACTTTCCTAAAAACGTTGTCGTTACCACTGTTGATGCAGACCATTCTCTTGGTTACCAGCTGCTTCTTCCGCCGCTATATATCCTCTCCGTTCTGAGATGGCATGGCGGGATGTCCTTGCTCCGCTGGTTTTCGGAACCTGAACTTTATACGGGTCATAGCAATCGACATCACAGCCGCAGCATGCACGCTCAGCACGCATCGAAAGTCCTAATATGGGTTTGTTGTTTACACGGGAGTCAGTCCCACACATGGGTTCAAACGAGTTGGCTAACAAATGGCGGATATCGGACGATAATTTTGTACTGAGTAGTGTTCGTTAACCGTCCAAAAGCTTTTTGCCCGAATCCCTCGAATCTGATTTATTAAATTTACGATTGCGGATGAGCTTCTTAGCCTTCCGGGTCAGACCTGGGGTATAATCTGGCGCCCACTTACTCTGACGGTTTCAATAAACCTATTTTATTCTGACAAACACGATTTCAATCAATAATGGGGAAAATTCTTCAACACAGTACACCCAGATGGCAGAACTGAATTAAACTGCAGAGCAACATTTGTCGATTACTACAAGTACCCGTGGAAACTGAACATGAACAGCTAACCTTCCATATTACCGCCTATTTCGTCCTCCAGAGAGTGACTTCCGCCATAACCTCTCTTTATTTCTGTTCAAAAGCCGAATTCTGTCAACAGTAGACTTGTTAAATTTTGGCAAATTTGCTTTGGTAAGCTGCGAGCCTCAGACGCATTTCACACTCCACAGACTCGGTAAGCCGGATTTACACGGTCAGGTAATCCGGCGGCAGCACTAGAATGCTAACGGAGTGAGACTTGTCTTTCGATTTTACCTCAAACCAATAACTCAGCCGTGGTGGAGGAGTTAATTTCAAATAGTTCCTGTTTATTGCCGTCTCATCAGAGCGCTCTAGCCTGACTGAATATTATGAACAAGGCTTGTTGTCTGGCTGACATCGTCCGTTTTCTTTTGCCTCCCACATATCCGGGTTTTTTATGCTTTGTAAGAAGATAAATCACCTCATGGACAGTCTCTCCTGTTTGTTCCTTCAGAAATGGGACTTCCGTCTTCAGTTTCCCTGGATATAGTTGTCTGGCACTGCAGCGTTTGTTGTTCAAAGTCGCCTCAGCTGAACGTGAAATACAGTGCTCGTCAGCGGACCAGGAGTATAATCGCATATGAAGTATAGTCTACCTCTTACAGTTGACCAGAGAGAGAGAGAGAGAGAGAGAGAGAGAGAGAGAGAGAGAGGAAGATAGATGGGGAGAGTCGATGCAGCTTCAGCAATTGACACCCAGTGAACTTGCTTGAGTTCAGAGCCCACAGTAAACGTATTACAAAAATAATTCAGGTTATAAGATATCGATTTTGCATTTTCCTCCCGTAGATCCCCTCAGACGTTGCCCCTGGACTGTTACTTCGTCAGGTTACTACCGTGCTGCAGACTCTAACACACCCTAGAAACAAATATTTACTCGTCGATCCGTCCGACTAAAAATAATAAGCAAATTGATCACTGAACTGTAGCAGGCATCGAAATGCATGAGACATTGTCCGAGCGTCGTTCACTGGCCTATTTTGTTGGCAGTAAAGAGTACGAGGCAATTTCGTTATAACTTGTGAGACTCAGATGTCAACGCAACTTTTTGGTCAGGTCTGAGCTGGAAGTTCCAGTGAAATATTATGCCTAAACCCAAATAAGGGTTCATATTGACCTAACTGTGAAAAACTCGGCTCCTCGGTGGGATTCGAACCCACACAGTAAGGGGAAGGCTTTAGTAAAGTCAACGCTCTAACCACTTGAGCTACGAGGCCCCACCGGACGACGTCTGGAATCCACAAAATCTGATACAGTAAGTTGACTGCCCAAGCAGGATTTCCTAAGAAATTCACCTACAATCGACCAGATGACTACCAGGCTCACGTAATTCATAGATGTATTGGCAGATTTTGATTTTTGTGATTAAACTCGCGTCGTCCGGCAGGGCCTCGTAGATCAAGTGGTTAGAGCGTTGACTGTCCTAAAGCCTTCCCCTTACTGTGTGGGTTCGAATCCCACCGAGGCGTCGAGTTTTTCACAGTTGGGTCAATATGAATTATTAAAAGTCTGCAAAACATATATGAATACCAAATAAGGGTCTTATGTGCACTCGGTTTGAAGATGACGAGTCAGGTAGCAGGGGGGATAGGAACAGTAGTCAGGTGATCTTAGACTAGGCTGACAACTTAATAAGGTAGAAATATACTGCCACCGCTGCCCTGTAGGTTCTCACACAGGGGAGCGCGAATGTCATTGCGTCGTCCTTTTTGAAAAGGATGCTGTTAGTTCCATTCCGTGTTCATTTAAAAATCATCTGGAAGGTGTACCACTTTCAGCCCTCTTACTAGGTGAAGGTAAAGTTGGATCAGATCATCTTCTGACCTCTGTTGTCATTTGCACGGTCTCGTCGGGGATTGGGTTAGGTTTGGCAGAGAATTAACGCTAGTTTTGCGATAACCAGAATATTACCTGAAGGATCCGTTTTTAACGCCACAAAAATAACACTGGGGTTCGGCCCACATGATTTGTCGACAGTCAAACGACAGTTGGTAGCCAGATTCCCTGTGGTGGATAATAGTTTACTGGTTCAAGTTCTGGACGCGACCTTCCGATCGCCAGATGCGATGAATGGATCGATGGGCAGGCGGTCATCACACACGTGATCGCAGCCTCCATTGCGTGAGAATCGATCGATAATTCGTCTATGCGGATTATGCGTGCCTTCAGTTACTGTAGCATAGTGTCCGGGCAACCAAGACCCAACTTTATCTGCGTAAGACGAATGAAAATTGGAAATTGTCTGTGTCATGCACAACCTTGTGCATTCAAATGTAAAAATTGCCAGGCCCTAATGATGAGGAGAAACTGGCAGCACGAATGAGAAAAGCCTAGTAAATTCTTGAAGATAGTGGGCTTCCCTTGGTCCTTGTACAACGGTTAAACTGAAAACTACAGATGCCTCGCTGTGTAGAATGAACTAGTATCGATGCTGCTCTAATTTCGGGAACCTTCTAAAGTCCCTACTCTTTTCTGGGCGTCTGGTACTTCGTCATTACTTATTTTTTCAAAACAGGCAAAACTAATTTGTACCACATTTGCTAGTAGGAAAAATTTCCTAATTCCATGCAATTTGTGGAGCCTAAAACCTTCATTATGGTAGCAATAACTTGTTTTACTTTTGCTACTTCGAATTGGTAGAACTTATGGGTTCAGAACTTCGTTCCGGATAAACACTGCCAGTTGTCCGCCATGATTGCCACCTGCCGAGCTCGAATTCTAGTGCTTCATCAGGGCACTCAAAAGTTCTCCTTCCTTAACAATCATGAGTTTTCTAGCCGAATGCTATCTTTCTCTCATATTGACATGGTCCGTTTCTTAATCCTCCTTTGAACCCGAAAGGACTTTTGTAGTTGTTTCAACTTCAACGGGCTCTTATCGGCCGAGACAAAAAAGTAACATTTAGGGGAAAGTCCCACCGACAAAAATGTGACTGCGCAGTGACCGTTGATGAAGAGAGAATGTCCAACTCACCGAGCAGGTATAAAATGTGTTTTCTGCGCGATAACTACTCGAGTAGAGACGGAATATGTCTCGTCGATTGGTCAACAGCACTGTCAATTCGAAGTGCCGTTGGTGCCTGTGTAGCAGTTAGTCCTTGTCAGGTGTTACTCTCGTCCAGACAATCATTTTGACTTTTTTTGAAAAAAAAACTAGTTGTGGTGAAGGGGGTGTTGATGGTACTTTCGTCTGATGGAACAAATGATGGCAAATTCACTCATCAAAATCCAGATTCCCTTTTTATGTGTTCATTAAGCAACACGATCACCGCAAAACTGACTAAAAATCTAAGTGTTTATTAGTTTAAATCTTTGTCTGCGACCGTAACCGACCTACGGTTGGTTGACAGACAAGTACAGTCAGCTGGAGCATAGGATAGGGAGGAGAGAGAGAGAAGGAGAGAGAGAGAAAGACCGGCATCGAGAAAACAGTCGTTACTATAGTAAATCTGACGTGTTTAAATATATCATGACCCACCAAGTGCCTTAGCTCGGGAGGTTGCCAACTGACGCGATAATCCGGCTTTAACGGGGGATGTTCTGAAGTGATTAGAGACCAGAGAGTTAGGCTGCAGTGGTTCCTTCGCAATGTGGCCTTTATGGCGTCCTCACCGATGTGAGTTCTAAACCACCCTCGGAGAAGACTGGCGCATGCGGTAGGACCAGGCGGAGTGTAGCACGCGTAAACAAGGGGAGGGGGGACGGGAGTGGCTTTGTGAGCTATCGCGCCCTATCTCTGATCATCCTGACATTGCCTTGTCATTGGACCAAGGTTGGTGGGTGAGCAGAGAGAGAGAGAGAGAGAGAGAGAGAGAGAGAGAGAGAGAGAGAGAGAGAGAGAGAGAGAGAGAGAGAGAGAGAGAATGCGATAGATGTTGCGAAAGTCCGTCTCACTACTAACTCATTCACCACGCGCAAGCCACCAGTGCCGCGCTCAGTCCGTGAGGCACGCCACCGATGCCATCGCTTGCGACAGTCAAATTGCCATTTACAACTGTAAATTTCAGATGCCAGTTAGTGATTTGTCACGTTCACTGTGAGGAAGGTGGAGGAATTTGGAAGTGTTGGAGCAAGTGTTGCTGACGGACACCGAAATAGGAGTTATTTTCGGGTTACGTAAAAACGACAAGGCGGTGGATATCGATGGCCCAAGGAAATAAACATGACCGGAGCTAGAAGCAGTACTGACACAAACAAGGAGGACTGAAATGGTGGTTTTCGACTTATTGGCCGACCTCGGCCGGCTATACCTCACCGCAAAGATTTCGGATTCTAATCTCGGATTCGCCCCAAAGCCGTGGTTAGATATGGCTGACTAATAGGACAAAAATGGTCACTCCAGTCTCCCTTGTTTTTTTCGGTACTCCTTTCAACACGCTTTCATGATGGCCATATGACTGCCTACTAGGGTTTTGGACTGAACCTCACGGTATGATGGAACAAGCATGTCCCGTAACTCGATCATTAAAATCAGTTCTATTGACGGAAATCCTTCGATTTGAATAACGCTTATGCCGACTGTAAGGGAGGGAAACATACGGAGAACACTTTCATCAGTTTCTCTATGATGATAGGGAGAAAAACGACGTTTCTGACCTTACGGCGAACTCAAGTGAACGACCATTTTGGAGTTTCCGCGCGAGCTTCAAGTTCGGCGCCAGAAGGCACGCTAATTCAGCATTATTGTAGTGCCACTGCATAGAAGCCAGTGCGGGATATAATTCGCATGGTTCACACCTACAGTTACTTTGTAAGCGGGGAAGGGAAAGTTGTCGGATACGATAGCTAACGACAAATAGTCTTCTCAAGCCCAAGTCAGATCGACAGAATTCAAAGGCGAGCCTTTGATGCTGCAGGATGCCACCTAGAACCCACGCATAAGCGACGGAAAGCGTAAACGACCGTACAACAGGGAAGCGTCGGAAGTTCGCTCGTGTCCACTGAACAAGGACCAAATTATCGATTGGCGCCACACCTCAAGTTCTCACGTGCACAATGGGCGTCATCACTGCCAGCGGTCAGAGACAGTCGGATTCACGTAAGCAATAAAGAGTTGGCTACCTCCTTGCAACGACAGGTGAATGCCGAGAATGAAGGTTCCACAAAATTTACTGGAAATACAAACTAGCACTTTTAGGCAGAATGGTATTACCGACAAAGACAAGAGAGACTGGAACGGCCATTTCTGGCTTATTAGTCGTCGTCGTCAGTCAGTCATACCCAATCCCGAAGTGTGGAACATCCGAGGCACGAACTCGCGACCTGTTAGTTAGAAGTGCACGTCTCTAAGCACTGGGCCAAGAGCCCGTTGCCCTGTCGGTTTCGATCGGGAGTATACAATTGTAGGGGGCGCTCGCCGACCGTTCTTATGGAACTCACTCGTTTCGTTGTGCCTTACGGGTTTTCTCTCTAGTTCAAACAGCAGCCGCACAGTGGTGCATGATATAGGCAGAATGGTATTACCGACAAGGACAAGGGGGACTAGCACTTTTATACGCATTGATCAGGTGTGCATGCATCTGCCTACAAAAAATTTCCTCCGCCTCATGCACAGGGGAAGGCCAGAGAAGGCACACACGACCTCCCTGTCGTCAATTCCACCCGGTCGATCCGGCCAACCAATAGCTCCGGAGGCGCCTGCCTTTCGTAGAACTACTTCTGTGCGCGCAAAAGAGACCTTAGTAGGATTTGGCGACAAACGCAAGACAGCTGTCACGGCCGCCTTGTGTGTCTTTCACATGAGTGACCGCGTGCGCGTTCGCACACACTGGAATCAGGAGGCTGGCGCGTGCAACAGCGTCCTGTTATCAACAAACCTTAAATGATCAGTGTTCAGCGCAGACTGTCCTTCGCGTGGGTTTGTGCGTGCAAGTTCAGCGTGTGCCAAAAATTCACTTCACTTGGCAGTTGTTGGTTTGAAAAATGGCTGGGTGAGGTAGTGAAGCTGAACCCCGTGTTCTCGCCAAGGCTGTAATGTCCGAAGAAGTTAATTACCAGCTTATGAATTGTTTCGATCGAGACAATGTCTGTGTTGTGCGCGCCTTCGAGCCTTTATTCTGTACAAAACCGTAAATGGGTCTCCTCAGTTGACTGCTGACAGCTGGCAAAGACTGGCAGGGTGATGTACGTATCGCAAATACGGATTTTGCTAAAGGGAAAAGACAGCGGCTGTTTGACTATATGCGAACAAAACTTTTCCGCGTACTCTGAAGAGGCGGTAAATGATCCCCGTGGGTATCCTTATAGTAGGCGAATAATGTTATTTAAAAAAATTAAGTTCACAGCCTGTAACACCGACGGCGGGGCATCAAAGAACAACTTTTGGCCCCTGACCAATCAAGAAATATTCGAACAATTTACTAAAGGCCGTTACGAGTGTCCCGCTAGGAGTAAGGTTTAACAATTTGGCCCTCACAACGGGATGTGCTGGACTGATACGGATGTCAGACTGACCGACGGCACGCATTACTTGGGAGGCGTGAGGCCATGAATACTAGACGGAGGCTTTCTAGACGCGTCAGTTAGTGCGCCCAATCCCAGTCCAGATGGCCGTCACGCTCGGACAGTCGACTGGTACATGAGAGAGGGAAGAGAGCCAGAGAGAGAGAGGGGGCCGACACTAGGGAACTCATTCCATTCCACACATATTAGCGCACACCACACTACGGTAGATCTGATACATTTAAATCTCTCCCCACAAGATAACAGCCCAAGCATAGAGGACTTCCAAACGACGGGACAACGCAGTCCTTCTCAGGACTGAGGGCCTAGCTCAATAACCCCTTCATAGTGTGGCCTTCATAGCACCCTTTGTCATGTGGGTTGCGATCCACCCCTTACAATGTCCATCGTCCGCCGTTGGGGCCAGTCGGTGTGTGGCACGCGTAGACGGATTATTTAGTCTTGTTAAGAACATGCTTCTTTCTTGTCGCTTACAAAGACTAAACCCTTAAGTAGTAGGAATATTCCCACTGGTTTTCGGTGCCCTTGTAAATTCAAACATATTTTACAAAAACTTGCGCAAAAGCATTTCTTATGCCCATTTGATGGCAAATTACGTCTTCGTCAAGTTTAGAACTTGAGGAAAGGTATTTTTCGCCTTAACATGTTTCTAATTCTGGGATTTTATAAGACCGTGAAATATACACCCCTAAAGCATCGTATCTATCCACCTACAGCATAGTCCACATTCACGACAACATTTTGAGTCACATATGATGTCTTCTTAATGGCATATGCAGATGTGTGATTTCCTTTAATGGAAGATGTACAGCTGGTAGTTTGGATACCCTGAATATTAGCGCAATGGTAGTCCAGGTTCAAAATTTCTCAAGAGTCAAGAAAGCCTTTTAAAACTGAATGACATGTTTTATTAATGTATAAAATTTGGAGAAGATTTCGTTTGCCACCAAATAAGCATAGAAAGAACATTTTACGCATTTTTTCTACAAAATATTTGTGAATTTATGAGGGCGTCGAAAACCAATAGGAGTCACTTTTTCCAGAGTGCAGTTTTCGCAAACGACGGGAAACAATCTCGTTCAAAGGACGGAATCCTGACGTAACTCGAAAAATCTTGTGATTTGGCTGCACAGTTGTTCATCCTACGACGCTACTTATGCAATCTTTCTTAATTGGAGGAGACACGTTTCAGAATTTTGGTCAACATTTCATGAGATAGCACACCTACGGTGATTCGGCGCCGGGTCCAGTAGGAGGCCAGAAATTTCCTCTCGAGTTGGTTGGTTGGGCACTGCTCTGCTCGGGGTAGGTACAAAATTGTGACGAGCCGGCCCGGCCACTCGATGCCTGTTTAATTCCCGCCTCGAGAGGGTTATGAGAGTGGGATGAGGGTGAGTTGTGATTCCTGACCATATACTAAGATAGTGAAGCCCTAGATAGGTCCCTGTACAAACGTAGGGACAATGTTTAGCTCGTAAGGTATTTGTACTGTTCTAGTATGCAGATTTTCCTTAATTCTCCAAGAAGAAGTCCGCAATGTCCATACGCTGGCTAAGAGAAACTGAAAAAAGAAACGAGTTAGAATGAGAATGACATTATTGGGGGAATACGGTGCACGGACATGTTAGGCTCTCTAGGCCTTCGGTGTTTGGGGAAAGCTAGCTGGTGACGACTACTATGGCAGAAATGGTCAGCCCAGTATCCCTGGTATCTGTTGGTACTTCATTCTGCAACACAAAGTGTCGCTGTACAACTGCCTGCGAGGGTTTAAGATTGAGCCGCAAGTCACAACGGGACTAGCATGCCTCGTAACCTGATCGGTGACCAACCTTCCTGTGGAAGTTGGTGTCCTCAGTCGTAACCGACAGGACAGCGGGCCCGTGACCAAATGGTAGGGAGTTGGAGTTATCAGTCAGTCTCCAAGGGATGCGGATTTGAACTTCAGGTTCTATAAACTTGGGTTTCGGTAAGGCTGGTTGACAGCGACTAATAGGGCAAAAGTGGTCTTCCTAGTCCCCTTTGTCTTTGACGGCACTCCGACACTTTGTCTTTCCAATAAATAGTGGCAAGATCCTAGTTCGTAGCCGTACCTGTTAGGGGTTAGGGTGGGGGTCAGGGGCAGGGGTTTAGGTTAGAGGTTGGTTTTGGATTTTGGGGTTGGAGTTAGGCTGAGGCTAGTCTACCGCAGGCACGGCTAGGAAAAAAGATTCGACTAAAATAGCTATTTTGAAAATTGAATGTTGCTGACTTTATACCTCCTTCCTAACCCTATTATGTACCTTGATAGGGCATGGTTTAGTGAACAACTGTGTACAATGACCTCTGAGGAACTAAGGCTGGACGTGTGTAACAGTTCTCGTCATAGAAATAATAGGAAATACGCCATAATGCCCCCAGTGTCCTTTAAGTTTTGTGGATGTTTCGATAGTAAAACTTAAAAGATCCGACAGTTTGAGCTCATCTCCAAAACGAAAACGAAACAGAAAGAGGAGAAAATCTTCGTTATACACGAACTGACCACATTACTCCTCCAATAGTCCGAGTGTTCAATTTGGCACGAGTCGGTTACGCTGTCCTTGTCCCAAGGGTAAGGTAAGTGTGGACATTGGAAGTAAAGTAAGCCGAAGGGGAGTGCTGAAATCGTTAGTGGGAAAAGTAGCCGAGGCTGAAACGGAAAAGGCAACCTGATGTAAGACAAATCAGCCGCAAGACTGAAGGAAGCCTAGAATCCCCGCAGAAGACCTGGCTGACAGAGAACGCGGGACAGCAATACCCCAAACCTAACGGTAAACCTAACCATAACCTTAAAAATAAAGCTAAACCTCAGCATAAATACAAGCCTAACGCTAACCCTAAACTTAACATTAAACCTTACCCTAAACTTACCGCAAACCCTAACCTTGGCCCTAACCCAAACGCTAACCATAACCATAACTCTAACCCTAACACCAACCCCATGCTTAACACTAAACGTAAACCTAAACCGCAATCCAAATCCTAACCCTAATCGGACCCCCTAGACTTGACAGAAGCCCTAACCCTAAACTTAATTATCAGCCTGACACTAACCCAAACCCTAAAACTAACCCTACCTCTAAACCGAAACATCAGGCTGCCCATTTCCGTCTTAACTTCGGCTACTTTCCAACCAACGAGTTCTGCATCCTCCTTCGGCCTACTTTACTTGCAATACGCACTTATGCTTGCAGTTGAGATCTGGACAGCGTAAACGACCCCTACCTTCAATTTTTTCAAGGGACGGAATGTCCTGATTAGTCCTCCATTTTTTGAATAGATTTGGAGACTTTGGCGGTAAGAGTTGGCTGCCGGGAGCAGTCATCATATAAAAATTAACCACTTGATCCTGTGTCCGGTTGTTCGACCAAACAAAGCTACTGTGATAAAACCAAGCAACGTCAATAGAAGCAAAGAGCCGGGTCCCAGGAAGTAGTCTTGAAGAAGGAGACACGACCGCCGGGACAAGAGCTTTATTAGCCTGACGTTTCGGATTCCTACTCGAATCCATCATCAGAGACAAAAGAGCAGAAACGGATGGTTGTTGCACAAGGGGCCCGGTATGTGGATGATACCTTCGTCGTCATCGAACGGGATCAGGTGTTGACATTCCAAGAACATCTCAACGCCGTCTTCCCAGACATTCAATTTACGATGGAGGAGGAAGAGAACAACCAGCTGGCCTTCCTAGATGTCCTCGCATGCCGCAAGGATTGTGGTGGACTAAAGACCAAAGTGTTCAGGAAAGCGACAAATACGATGCAAGTACTGAACTTCAACAGTAACCACCCAATCAGCCACAAACGCAGTTGTGTAAGGACGCTCTATCGGCGTGTCGAAACGCACTGCAGTGAGCCGGAAGACAAAATTGCTGAACTACAATACCTCCGACGGGTCTTCAAAGCCAATGGCTACCCGCGCAATTTCGTCGACCGGTGCATACGCAAAAGGGACGAAAGGCCTAACCGCACGGACACCAAGTCCTGGCGGGCACTTCCGTATGTCAAGAACGTTTCGAAAGCTGTCGGCCGCCTTCTTGCACCACTTGGGGTTGGAGTGGCACACAGACCGGAGGCAACCATCAGGCGTCTGATCATGAAACCGAAAGACCCACTGCCACGGCTAAAAACGTCTGGAGTCGTTTATCGGATCTGGTGCAGTTGCGGACAAAGCAACTACGTCGGAGAAACCGGAAGACAGCTCCGAACGAGAATGGCCGAACACGCGGCAGCGGTGCGCAGAAATGACGCCAGCTCTCAAGTTGCAGCTCATTCGACGAGATCCGGCCACACATTTAAATTCGATGAGGCCGAAATTCTCGCAAGAGGTGACAACCGAGTGAGCCGGGAGCTACTGGAATCATGGTTTACTGGCCCCCAGTCCATCAACAAGTGCAACGATCTTCCCATTCAATACTTCGTACTGAAACTTCGCCTAGGCGGGGTAAAAAGCCATGCGGGGAGCGCAGAGGCGAACACTCTTCCCAAACACCGGGGTCGATGCGTCAGATGGTCGAGCAATCATCACGCCAACATCCAACGCACGTGATGAAATTGCAGCAATTATCTACTCGAATGTCGGCCATCAAGCAATGATCCCACCAAGTGCGACAATCCCGGATGAAGGGGGGAGCCGTGAACGTTCATAGGTATGCGGTAGCATGGCTACTGCATCCTATGAATACCGCAGTCCCTTGTGCAACAACCACCCGTTTCTACTCTTTTGTCTCTGATGATGTATTCGAGTAGGAATCCGAAACGTCAGGCTAATAAAGCTCTTGTCCCGGCGATCGTGTCTCCTTCTTCATTAAGCAACGTCTTGGTCAATCGTCCAGCCCCTACAGTTCTATCTCAAGAAACACTTCACGTTCGACGGAACAACCTACGGGCACCTGAAGGGTATGCCACTAGGTTCATCGATTTTGGGACTGATTTGCAACGACTGGTCCTCTAACAATAGACTCGTTGTCATCGAACGAGATCAAGTACTGACGTTCCAAGGACATTTTATGGTTTAAAGATACCACACTGGCAGCAGCGGTACTCGCTTAAAGCCAAGACATGCGTATTTCGCCAATATTCCGCCGCTGCATGACACTGTGCCGAGACGCCAGACTATTTTGCCTTTCCCTACCTGTTCCTCATTCGTGAACTTACTGGTTGTTTAAGTGAATGGAAGGAACACAACAACAACGCGACCCGCTCGGAATTTGTTGGATTGTCAGGTCGTTGGACTTATGATTATTAATTATTTCATAACTCAGGTGTTATCCTGATATCCATAGTCTGGGATTGGCAGTTCTGTCCTTAGCGTTCGCGACAGTGGTGACCCCGACGTGATCCGAACACACAGTCTTCTGTGAGGAGTTTGGCTCTTCAGTGGGTCCCCCGCTAGCTGCCTTTCGGCACTTAGTGCATACTATGCCGTTATCCCTCTGTGGCTAACGGACTTCGGCCTAAATATTCACACATCAAATTTCGGTCTGCGCCTACAGACGTTAGTAAATACTGACCTACTCCAAGTTCGCAGTTAATTGCTGAGGCAAGAGTTCAAAGGACATCTCAATGTTGTGTCCTCATACAAACACATTACAATGGAGAAGGAAGAGAACAACCTGCTGATCCTCCCTGGTGTCATTTTCTGTCGCAAACACTGTTGTTGTGCTCAGGACAGCGAAAAATACGACACAGATACTGATCGTCAACGGTGAGTACCCAATCATCCAAAATAGCAGCTACGCAAGGCCGATCTATCGACGTGTTGAGGTGCAATGCAGCCAACTGGAAGTCTGCGTTTCCGAATTACAATACTTTCGATGGGTGCTCCGAGAGGGTACTCACCCATGCGACTTTTCTAGACGGTATGTGTGTGTGTGGAAACAAGACGAGAGAACCAAGTAGCAACAGCTCGAAATTTTGGCAAACGCTCGGATACGTTAAGAATGTCTCGGAAGCCTTCAGTCGCTTCCTCATGCCACTTGGATTTGGGGTTGGACATAAGCCGAAGGCAACCACCAGACGCGAAGTAATGTAGCTGAAAGACGCACTGCACGGCAGGAAACGCTTAGAGTTCTTCACTGGATCTGGTGTGGTAGCCAGGACGGTAATTAGGCGGGGCAAAGTATATTACCTCGGAGGCGGATGGCCAAACAAACAACAACAATGAGTGGGAATGACACCAACTACGGGGTCGAAGCTCATTCGATTTGACCCGTATGCATCTTAGAATTCGGGTGGGGGAGGGGGTCAGAATTCTCGCGGGGGATGACAACTGCATGAACGGGCATCTTTTTATGTCATGGTTCTTTGATCTCCAGTTCACTAACAAGTACAACTACCTTCACCAACACTCTACAAGCAGTCCTTACACTTGGCCTGGACACAGTAATTAGTCAGGTGGAGAGAGGGCGGACAAATACTGCCCCATTATCGAGCCAAAATATCACCAAAAACCATCACCGATGCTGTAATTATTGCAATTAACGACTCAAACGCTGTCAGCCAAGCCATCATTGCACGAAATACGACCGTCTGCAGTGAATGCAGTGAAAATACCACAGAACTCCTGCGGCCAGTACCCGGTTAAAGTGTGCTCCAACGCCTGCCTCCCATCCCCCTTAATGGGGTGGAGTTAAGAATTATATGGAAGTGTTACTGAAGAATGCAAAGGAGGCCGCAATGTTTTATTGTCGCTGTCAACCGGCCCTACCCCAGCTTCAGGGTGGGTAGACCCTGAACTCTAACTATACCAGTAAGCATTAATCTACACGCTCTGCCACTGAACCAACTGATTCGTCTCACTTCGGCCGTGGTGGGGAATAGTTAAGGCCTGACTTCCTACGGTAAAGTAAGCAAATGTAATTGTCCCGTGCAAGTATAAGTCATTGTAGGCAATCGTCGTCATCAAAGCTAATGCAAGTTAATGTGTTTGCAGCACTTAAAACTAAACTTACTTCGGTTACGCTAAGGAAGTTGAAGGCAATCGAGGTTGGCAGAGTTGACTGAAATAAGATCGTGCCGACTGATTAATTTTTCATACCCAAATCTTCTTATTTCATCGCTAGCTCTGATGCGTTGGCTTCTGTAGTATCGCCGTTATGAGAACTGATAGCCATTGTGCCTGCTTATCTAGGAAGAAGGGAACTTCCAATTGGTATCGCTTTATAGGTCTCATTTGGTTGCTAAGGCCTTATTTGGCACCGCCTACTGATGTCGTGATTAAGTAGATATTAGGAGGAACAGCCAATGGGACGCAAGTCTCTGCGTCATCCTCATTAGAATTAGACATTCTAAATGAAAGAGACCATCGGGTTTTTAGATGAGACCTGAAAGGTGAAATCTTATAGGACACAAACGGGAGGAGAAACTAACGAAGCGCCGAAAACTCGAACCAACACCGAATTAACTTACCACTTGTCGGACTAAAGTATCGAACTGCCCAAACTTGTGACAGATTTTCCCGTCCTTTTTGAACTTAGCTAAATCACCCGCTCTTCCTGACTCGCTTTGAGTTAAAGGGGTTTTCATTTTATCCCCAGCAGAGCCCTGATTATAAAAATCAACGGACCGTGTTTCCCCGGTCCGCTGTCTGGGAAAACCGATTCTTGCAGTTCAAGCCCAAGAGTAACCCAATGCTTGAAAAGTAATTCTGCTTTTTTCATTTTTAGAAACCAGATGAAGATGGGTCACGGTTACCGAAGTCACCACAGCAACCGAAAACAACGGGGAGACGAGTAACTGGGTCGACTAGTTGCGTTGTCGACAGCCGCCTAGTCATCGGGCAGTACGCTCGTCATGACATTTCGCACATCTACTCCCGCTGGGTTGTGAAATTCTGGCCTTCTAAGGCGCGCGAAAAATGGTCGGTCTGACATTTGTACGCGCTGATGACTAATGCGCGCGTATGATTCATTTGGACCTGCGGCGACATCTGTTGGCACGCATGCACACACCGGCCCACGCGATGGGAGAGGAGCCTTTGGTTGGCAGATCAGAGGGAAGAAAGACGGTAGCGTTGCCTACATAATTACTCGGGAGATCGCGCATGGGCGGACCTACAAGGGTCTGAATCATCGCCGCGAAACAAAGGATGCATTCTAAGAAGTCTAGGCCAAGAAATGGTTACCGCGGTAAGAGCGTCAGCAAACTAGTTGACACTTTTCTAGACCACAGGACGGCCGCCAGTAATTCTGCGAGATGCTTCATCAAATACACCACTTGTTCATATTGGCCAAACTGTGAAAAACTCGGTGGCTCGGTGGGATTCGAACCCACGACAGTGAGGGGAGGGCTTTAGCACAGCCAACGGTCTAACCGAATGCGATTAAACTGGCGTCGTCCGGCGGGACCTCGTAGCTCGGGTGGTTAGAGCGTTGACCGTACTTAAGCCTTCCCCTCACTGTCGTGGGTTTGAATCCCGCCGAGGCGCCGAATTTTTCACAGTTGGATCAATATGAATTATTCAAAATCTGCCAAAACATCTATGAATTACGCCTCTCTTCTTGATAACGTGCATCCAGTCAGTGAGATTGGTAGATAAGTTGCAGGTTAATCTATAAACTCGGAAGCATTTCTGACGTGAACACTGGGTGGAGTTGAGTGACTGTGTTTCGAGCAGAGTTGGTAGACCCAGTAGGAGACCGACATCGACAAGCGTACTGTCCTGAACCAGCATAGAATGGCAACTAAGTCATGATCCTCGCTGTTACAAAATCCCCCACTGTCTAAATCTAAGTGGTGCTCTGACGGCAATAATTATTGCAGGTTTCACTAACCGGAAGCTGGTATATTTGTTTGTGGTTTATCAGAGAACATCAGCCAGCCATTCCCTAACTTCAGGCCCGGGTGATCTGAGATTGGAAAACAGTCTTTACTAAGTCGGCATTTTGCCACACGCTCTACCCTCGAACGTGAGTCCTTCGGATAAAAGTAAGCAATTATTGCGTCTTTTTTATATCACAACAGACAATAGTGGTGGTGACGAGTCTCTGGTCCCATACTTTCCGTTTGGTCTTCCGAGATGTGCACCCGAGTGGGCAGACTAATAAAAGGATCTTAAGGGGGTAATCGTTAGAAAGTGAAGTCATCGCAGGACCAGTAAGACCTGGGGGCATCTCGACTAGAACATGAGGGTCTACTCTGAAGACTTATGGCTAGTAATTTGTCCTTTTAATGCTAATAGACAGACGGCAGGTACTCCACAGTCGACGGGTGTAAAGATGATTGACACCTTTCTCTGGTTTCGTTTTTTGTCGCGGCTGCTCCCCCATCTAAAACAGGGCCCATGGATGGGAAGTAACCCTCCGCGTTTAAATCCCAACACTGACAGGCGAGCCCACAAACGGCTTCTGTCGCCTAACAGATAATTGAAGTTTTAAGCTCCGCTCTCGCAGAGGTCGGCAGCTGCGGCGCGCGAAGTGTAACTCCACCGATCGATAAATCAGCAGGCTTAGTCACTGGATCCCCTACACACGTGAACAGCCATCACGTGGCTGAACTCGCCTGATGCATCGATTTCGTTCGCCCCCGATGCGGTACGCCATGACTGACCGGAATTAGC
>CACRXP010000311.1:444145-465502 GCA_902702965.1 Spirometra erinaceieuropaei
CGCTCGTCGTCCATGCGCACCAGGTGGCCGCTCCAGCGCAGCTGCATTTGTCTCAACATGGAGTAGATGCTGAGCATTCCCGTTCGTTCCAGCACATCAGTGTCGGGGATGCGATCCTGCCAGTTCAGCCGCAGGATGCGACGAAGACAACTGAGGTGGAAGTGGTTCAGACGGCGTGCCTGCCTTGTGTACACCGTCCAGGTCTCTGCTCCGTACAGTAGCGTCGGCAGGATAACGGCCTTGTGCATCTTCAGCTTCGTGTTCAGTTGAAGACCGTGACGATTCCAAACTGTGCTTTGGAGACGACCGAAGGCTTGACTGGCTTTCGAGATCCTGTTGGCGACTTCGTCATCAATCTTGGTGGTGCGGGAGAGAGTACTGCCCAGATACGGGAAGTTCTCCACCACTTGCAGTAGGGTCCCATTCATGCTGATTTGCGGCGACGCGTTGGGGGCTGTGGCTGAGTTGGGTGGCGGTTGGTGCATCACCACCGTCTTCTGCGTGTTAATGACCAGACCGAAGTTCTCGCAGGCGGCGGAGAACAGGTCCATGCTCCGCTGCATCTCCTCTTCTGAGGTGGTGTTCAGGGCGCAGTCGTCGGCGAAGAGGAGTTCGTGAACGGTTGTTGTGGATACGCGTGATTGGAAGTGCATCCGCCGTTGATTCAGCAGGTGACCGTCCGTCCTGTAGGCGATGCGAATCACGGGACGTTCGTCGCGGTAGGCGTCCATCAGCATGGCAGAGAACACAAGACTGAAGAGGGTTGGTGCCAGCACGCATCCCTGTTTCACTCCGTTAGTCATTGCGAATGCCTCTGAGACAGCTCCGTTGTACGTGACTCGCGCCATCATACCGTCGTGCAGCTGACGCACCATCTGAGTGAATCGCTCTGGACAGCCGAATTTCTGCATGATCTTCCACAGTCCTTCACGATTCACCGTGTCGAAGGCTTTCGTCAGGTCCACGAAGGTAGAGTACAGGTGGGTCCGCATCTCCTGACACTTCTCCTGAAGTTGACGGACGGTGAAGATCATATCCGTGGTCCCACGATGACGACGGAAGCCGCACTGGCTTTCTGGCAGAAGGCCCTGTTCCAGGTGGTTATTGAGGCGGTTGAGAAGGATGCGAGCGAAGATCTTCCCGGCGATGTTCAGTAGGGAGATGCCACGGTGATTGTCGCAGACTTGGCGATTCCCTTTTCGCTTGTATAGGTGCACGATTGTTGCATTCTTGAAATCTTGCGGGACTTCACCTTGACGCCACATCTCCTGGAAGAGCGCAGTCAGGTGATCCATGAGTTGGGGACCTCCGTGCTTGTAGACCTCAGCAGGGATTGCGTCCGATCCGGGTGCTTTCCCGCTGGAGAGCTGCTGCACGGCCCTGATGGTTTCCTGGAGAGATGGCGGGAGGTCTAGGTCCGCGTTGGTCTCGACTTGCGGCAAACGCGCGATGGCAGCGTCGGAGATGGCGGAAGGGCGGTTTAGGACGCCTCGGAAATGCTCGGCCCATCGCTGCAGGATTTGCGTCTTCTCAGTCAGGAGAGTACTGCCGTCGGCGCTGAGGAGAGGAGCAGTGCCCTTTGTCGGCGGACCGTAGACAGCTTTGACCGCAGAGAAGAAGTTCTTCCATTCGTTGCGGTCCGCGTACTCTTGGATCTCCTCAGCTTTGCAAGCAGTCCAGGCGTCCTGCATCTCGCGCAGTCGCTGCTGGAGGTGGCGGCGACTGCGATAGAAAGCAGCTTTGTTGTCGTCAGTGGGGTGATCGACGTAGGCTTTGTGTAGGCGGTTCTTATCAGTAAGCAGATTTCTGATGGCGGCGTCGTTGTCGTCGAACCAGTCCTTGTGTTGGCGGGGAGCACGACCGAGGACGGTGAGCGCCGTCGCCTGGACCGTGTCTCGCAGTTGACACCAGCGGTTCTCCACGGAGGCGTTTTCGGCAGCGGCGGCATCGACGATGGGGAGGTTGTCTAGCCGTTGAGCTAGCTCATTGCTGAAATGGAGATGGTGAGCGGGCAAGGACAACAAGGCAACATTCAGCTTACCTGGGGGTCGCTTACCTTGAGGTCTCCTGCGTGGCTGTAGGCGAATACGCATCTTCGAGATGACGAGGCGATGGTCGGTCCACCCGTCAGCACCCGCGATCGCCTTCGTCACCAGCACGTCCCGCTGGTCACGCCTTCGGACGAGGACATAGTCCAGCAGGTGCCACTGACGCGACCGAGGATGCCTCCAAGTGGCCTCCTCTCGCGCCGGCAGACAGAAGAACGTGTTTGTCAGGATAAGGCGGTGTTCTGCGCAGGTGCGGAGCAGCAGCAGACCATTGTCGTTTGAGCCGCGGAGACCGTGGGGACCCAGCACTCCTCTCCAGGCAGTATGGTCTGTGCCGACGCGGGCGTTGAAGTCGCCAAGGACAACCAACTTGTCCGCCATCGGCACAGTCGCCAAGAGGGCGTGCAGGTCCTCGTAGAATTTGTCTCTGACGGCGTCGGGGTTCGTCATGGTCGGAGCGTAGGCGCTGATGATGGTGGCGAATTGGCCGCCCCGCCGGAGAGGCAGGCGGAGGCTCATCAGGCGATCGTTGATGCCCTGCGGCAAACAGGGCAGTCGTCCCACGATGTCGTTCCGAATGGCGAAGGCGACACCCGCGTCCCGTCGCTCTGCCCTGGGTCGACCGCTCCAGAAGAAGGTGTAGCCGGCACCCACCTCCTCCAGTTGGCCTTGTTCGGAGAAACGGGTCTCGCTGAGTGCGGCGATGTCCACCTTGTAGCGCGCCAGTTCTCGTGCCACTAACGCTGTCCTCCTTTCCGGTCGGTTGCTCCGCGGATTGTCTAAAAGGGAACGAACATTCCAGGCTGCCAGAGTGAGCGGACTCACCCTGCCAGTCTGGTGACGACGAGTGGGGCGACGGGAGGGAGATGGAGAAGAAGGTGACGAAGGAGAAGAATAGGCAGAGGAAGAGGTAGAAGAGGTAGGATGAGGAGAAGGAGTATGGTTGTTGTTGTTATTGGTATTGTTGTTGTTTCGATTTTGATTGTTTCGACCATGATTAGACGTCTGCGGCCCTGGCTAGCCTGGAGACGGCGTGGTACCCAGCAATGTTTAGGCCACCTTTTCTAGGCCCTTCCCCTCATGGGGGCAGGCAGTGCCGCCCCTGAATCGGGCTGCCCATGTGCCTGGTTGGCGCGACCGATCCCACTATGGGGCCACGACTTTTATGTTCGTAGTGGAGAACGACCGCATGTGCCGTGAGTCCGCGGTCTCCGTCGGCGAGGGTGGGCGCGTCTCAGCGAAGGCGATGCGGAGACCCGTCCCGGCAGCAGTTATCCAACGGCGTACCAGGCAGAGCCTCGTATCGACGATGCCGGCGCAGTGTTTCATCCGACCATCCATCCAGCGGAGTCCGCAGTACACTGTGCACGCGGCACAAGCGCACAGCGCCCTCACCTGGTTTAGCCCGCCGGTCGAGACGGTTGCCCGGGGTGTGGCCGCTGAGCAGAGCCCAGCTACGTGGAGCCACAGGTGAGAGTTGGGTGCCAGCAAATGGACGCTTGGCGTAGTCTCACCTGCAAGCAAGTGAGCGACCACTACGACCATCACGTGAACCCACCGCTGACACCCCCTACACCCCGGCCCCACATGTAAAGACCATTATTGCCACCGGTCCCGCATTACAGATGACTGGGGTTTGTTTACCTCAGGTGCGGCTACATAACCACATCTGACCAAAATTTTACCCATACACATAACATAAAACTGTGTTTATGAGCTTGCATGAAGTTGCGGATGCAAATGTACTGGGCGCGCGCAAAGGCAGGTGGCAGCTCGGTCAGTTGGACCCATACCAAAGTGGCTGCTAAAGGCGGAAAATAGGGTACCCAGGAGTTCAATTACGAAACAGTTAATGGACGCGGATCCTACGGTGGACCCAGTAGGTGTATTTGACGGCCTACCTCTGACTACAGCCGGGTATCCTGCGCTTTGCAGCGTCCACTACAGTGCGGAGGAGAAAACTAGGACTCGGCTGGCAGCTGGATTACGCGATCATCTTCGCACCGCCATGGCAAGGATCGATAATGGATGTAACCACATTCCCATACCCGTCCTTTGACCTCCGCCCCCCCTCCCCGGAGTGACTGACTGCTGCCCCGCGCGTTGCAGTTTTAAGCACGCCTGGCAAGTTTTCCCTGCAATTTGAACTCGCTTGCTTAGATGACTTCCCCTCTCCCTTCTCCGCCGCCATGGACACCCGCATATCAGACCAACAGTCCATGTTTTATCTTACCTAGTACGTTTTTTTCCTCTAAGTTGGTCTTTGATTGAACAGCTTATCTTGTCTTATAAATACTCAGTTGTTGTATATGGTCGAGAAAGGGCTCACGATGCCTTATGACGTCATTAAATCCCACATGTGTCGTCGTCTCTGTCTTGTTCGAACTTGCAGTTAGCCACCGAAATAGTTTACTGGGTAAATGGGCAATCGGCTCTTTTTCACCATCACTTAGTACGATGACTACTTTAACACTGGTCTAAGGCTAACTGCGTAGAGGGATACCCAAGTGTGATGCAGGATTAGGTGTAAATAGCACAACCACAGTAGACCACTCTTGATTACTGTTAACTCCGTTATCATGCTTTTGTCTTAAAATACTGCTGTGAGGAGGAGACCAACTGGATGTGTTTGGTCGCGCATGTGGAATGTCTTGTCGTAATAGTTTAAGTCATAGGCTGACCCCGGCCACTACAACCTCCAGACCCGGTGCCGCATAGAACGAGGAGGATTCGGATCTGAGCAGAAAGCGAGTGAGAGCATTGGATTCTGCGCAGGTTGGAGGGAGTTCGCAGCCGGACGAGAGCACGCATCTGTAGTTGCCAGAGCGGCCATCCGAGTGGCATCCAGCAGGCCTCGGAGCACCTTGAGCGAGGACATGTCGGGGTCCGCCTTTAAGATGATTCCCTGGTGCTGGTAACTGTCCAAGACCCGGACTGTCACGCGCAGTGTTGTAACGGGCGCCCAGCGTAGGGTCACTATAGTCTAACCAAATGGTTGACGAGTGCGGAGGCTGGCCGCTGTGTAGCTACCACAGTTTTCACGAGCAAAAGCAGGCCGTAGTTGCCTTGCTATACACAGTTTCCTATGGCATCAACTAATGTGCTCTCACATTCGATCCGTCTGCATTGTATGAGAAGGCACAACGCTTCTCTCATCCGCATGTGCCTCCGAAAGTTGTTGAGTGTGCTTTGACTTGCATATTTGTGCCCCAATTTCTTTCTTTTGGCGACGCATCACTGTAACTTTCGCTAAGTCCATAGGTGGGCATTCTTAGACTGGTAACTCACATTTTGTGTATCCACCGGAATCCATGTTGACTACTTTCCGCTTAATGATTTCCCACACCGAATCTAAATGTGCTTACAGTTGGTCAACGTAGTCGGAGGATGCATGTATCCGTAATTTAGTGCTCGCTTGCTGACACAGCTGGCAGTGCTGGGGCAGGGGGTGGGTGTGTCGTGGCAGATAATGCCGTGAGCAGACCTTAGGCCACTACGACCTTCAGACGGAGAAGCCGATTGGCCATTTCTGCGTAACTGCGATTGGCCGCAAAGCAGATAGGGCCTCTCCGTTTCAGGGGTGGCCAGACGCCATGGGAGCACCATAGAGGGCCGCAGAATATCAATGGAACGGCTGCCGCTGGCAAGTACGTGCAAATGGACGCCAGTGGCATAACGTTTGCAACAGGCGTTCGCAGTAGAACCGCTACAGGTGTCTGTTGGGAGTGATATCAGTAGTTAAGGACAGAATAGTATAGCCGCAATCGAGTAGCCGTAGGTCCACGACAGTGATGTCTACTGACAATAAAGCCAAATCGAGACAGACGTAAAAATGAAGGCGAAATTTCGAGTTCCATGTGTAAGCATGAGTGAAGAAAAAGAGTCAAGCACCGGAACACTTTGTTTATTGTGCTGAGTGTTCAGACTCGTACATGAGTGGCCGCCACCACCTACGAAATGGGTCACGAGTTTAACTTCGCAGCCACCAAAAAAGTCGCCCACGCCGGAAACAAAACAGGCCGAGAATTGATTGAAGCCTGGGCCTCGGATGAGAACTCGGTCAATCGACTTATCGATCTGTCGCCGGCGTACAGAGTCCTGCGTAGTCACCTCCAGTCTTGTGCCGTTGGTCAATGATTGGCCTATATGCCTTGTAGCTGTCGCTTGTTCTGTTGCTGCTACTACCTCTGACGATGGACGCCCGTACGAGTCTGAAAGCTCAGGACAATAAACGAAGTGTTCCGGTGCTCGACTCTTCTTCTTCACTCATGCATACACCTGGAACTCGAAACCTCGTCTTCATTCGTGAAAAATTCGGACGCGATGCGCAGCTGGAAGTTATTCTCTACACGCGAGGCAGCAACATACGAACAGTTGCGTTTTCTGCACCGATATCCCCAAGACGAACTAACCCCACGATGCCTGAGATATAAAGCTCCCGTTAATACGGCCATGGGAAGAGAGGTTGTTAGGCGGTTTGTCAAACAGATGACAAGAGTTCTGATCGACGACTGTCACCTGTGTTTGCACAAATACAAGACTGAGATCGGAGAGAACAGAAGGCAGTGTGTCCAAACTCTCGGCGATTCTATAGCTACAGATCTTTGGAAGACGATCTCCGCTCTGGCACACCATAGGCAAGCCAAGAAGAGAGAAGTTTTGGACCGGAAACTGACTAAGCTAAAACCACCAGGCACAGAAAGCTCAAACTTCGTCGATAACCTCTCGTCTAAGCAGCTAACGGAGCAGCAACTACGAGTGTTACAGCATGATACTTGTTTTAACACTGCAGATGCCGATCCAGTCGACTTCATTGCAGCCCTGGAAGCTATGCTCGTGAGAGGTGAAACATCCGACGACATGAGACACTCCGTCCGACAACGCTCTACATCCTTGCTGATGACACACAGACCAGCCAAATGTATTTCGCAGAGTGAGTCAAAGGCTATGAGGGAATTGCGGAATGACGACAGAATTATCATTCTATCTGCTGACACGGGACGATCAACCGTCATGATGAATAGAGAAGACTATAATGAAAAAGCTAAAGCCCTTCCTTATGACAGAGAATTTTACAGACCAGCACAGAACTCACAAACCGAAGCAGTGGCAGATCGGCTGAGTAAACTGCTTAGAAAATACCGACATAAAAATGTGATCAAGGAGAATGAATGGCACCAAATGAACGCAACTGACACCGCTCTAGCTCGATTTTATGGTCTGCCAAAAATCCATAAAGCAGATGTCCCACTTCGGCCAATCGTTTCCCTAAAAGGCTGTCCCACCTAAAATTTGGCAAAGTGGATGTACTCAAAACTGAAGTTCCTCCAAAGCCATTCGACTACCTCAGTTCGATCCGACTCTCAATCCCTCATTGACCTCCGAGGTCGGAGGATTCAATCGGACGAAATCATGTTCTCCTTCGATGTGACATCTTTATTCAAATCCATCCCACCAAACTTGGCCCGAGAAGTCTTGCGCAAGAGACTTGAAGAGGCTTACGATGAGACTCAGAATGCACTCAAAATTGAACATCTCATGTGGCATTTTGAATTCTGCCAACAAGTTTTCTTAACTTTGCGGGAGTGACCTATAAACAAATCAGGGGAACACCAATGAGATCACAGATCTCCGGTTTAGTGGCAGAACTGGTCGGTTCAATCCGTAAAAAGGAGCATTTTAGTAAAACTAGTTTTTGTCGGTAGATTGAGAGAGACACTTTCAAAAGAAGACACACTTGCGCGAGTGGAAACATCTGGGTTATGCTGAGTGATGATAAGTACTACAACGCTACATGTTATCCGTTCTAACCGAAACTTTCCTTCAAAATTTCAGACATTATTTCCTGAGATACGTCACTTACTATACACCAAATTCTTCTTGGTAACACTTCTCGACTACAGACTTAGCTGTTCCCATAAGTGATGGCCGTCGGGACAATTCTCTTGGGTAAGGTCTAGTGAACATAAATAGGGTTTTCGGCGTTCAGTGAAGCTAATCAATCAGTTTGTTCTTTACGATACTTATCATTGACGTGCCGTAGAGGGCAGGGTTACAGCGCTGAGCCTCAGCTAGTAGTTACTTTTAACCGCATAGCTACCAGCACAAAGACACGTGAGGACAACTTTCACCGATGACCTTAAGCTGATGCACTTTATGTGAATGATAGCCCTTCACCAATAGAAGCGAAGAGACGAGTCCCCGAAAGCAGTCTGGTAGGATGGTAGTTGGTAGCCCTGCCCACTGATTCCACAATTATACTTACTGGCTCGATTTCAAGCTGTGATTACGTTCTCATTATGTCTGGGAGTGAACGCACAGAAGCCCTGTCAGGATGACATTCTTCTTCACTTTAACCGCCCCGAGAACGAGGCGCTGCAAAAATGCCTATATGGACTCATTGTATTGCACCCCTACACGGAAATCTTTAGTGCAGGGCGAAAGATTTATCCTAGGCGGATTATGATTCATCATGCTTCTCATTATGCTTCTAATTGCATGCGCGCACTGTGTTAGCTGTATCTGATTCATTTTAGAGATACTATCCTAGGCTGCATACCACAGTACCTAGATGTTACCTGTAGGCATAACCATCCGTGTGCCGTCGCAGTATTTGTAAGGACATGACCTTTCGACATCTACATAAGACACTACAGGTCAGTAGTCCTTTCTGCTGGAGATACTGCACTAGGTAGGATGACTGGATTATTTCCAGGATCCGCGAATAATCTGTCGGCCTATCCACTTGCGGTCCTGCTTTCCTTCGCCTTCTAAGAGACTGGGCTCTGTAAGCAGAACAAAGCGTAACTTCATACACAGAGTGCTAATTCCTATTTACATTGTATAGCACACCATTCACGTATAGCAAACAACTACTGCCATAGTTTTAATCCTAGTCCTAGATGTAGCCACAGTGACAATACACTATTATTTGCAGATTTTCTCTTTCACCCAAACACATTTTTCGCATTGAAGTCGAACCCCGCCTGCGTTATGCCGTCCTGCGTGCCGCTGCTTGACTCTCGTGTTCTCATGTCCATCCTGTCGGTTAGAGTACTATCGCACATACTGCGGAATGACCTTAAGACACACTGCCTTCTTCCTATTGGTTGTTCGCCTTCACTTGCCATTCCTTCCAATCTGAAACAAGGATGCGTTTATTCCGCATACCGTACTAATTATCCATGCTTATTCCTATACCCGCCTTGCATTTTTCACCTTATTTAAATTCGGCTTCCACTTTGCCAGGAACGTCAATTCCAGTCATACCCTACAAGCGCCATTTACGCCTCCACTCATCTGCCCCACCCGCATAGCCCCTATTACCACCGTTCCCGTAAGACAGGTAGCTGGGAGTTTTCGGTACTGGGAGGGTTGCCAACTACCATCTAACCAGCAGTCTTGAAGAAGGAGATCCGATCGTTGGGTCAAAAGACTTATTAACCTGACGTTTCGGATTCCTGCTCGAATCCATCATCAGAGATAAAAGCGGATACGGGTTGTTCATGCACAAGGGGCTGCAGTATCCATAGGATGCGTTCGTCATGCTACCGCATACCTATGAACATTCACGGCTCCCGCCTTCATCCGAGATCGTCGCACTTGGTGTGATCACTGCTTGATGGCCGACATTCGAGTCGATAATTGCTGCAATTTCATCACGTGCGTTGAATGTTGGTGTGATGATTGTTCGATTACCTGACACACCGACCCTGGCGCTGGGAACAGTGTTCACCTGTGCACCCCTCGCGCGGCTAATTACACTGCCTAGGCGAAGTCTCGGCAGTGAGTGTGGAAGGGGAAGGCCATTGTACCTTTTAATGGGCTGGGTGCCAGTAAACCATGACTCAAGCAGCTCCCGGATCACGCGGCTGTCACCTCTAGCGAGAATTCCGGCCTTGCCGAATTTGAATATGTGGCCGGACCTCGTCGAATGAGCCACAACTTGAGAGCTGGCGAATAAAGGCGAATGAAGCTCATGTCCCAACGATCCTGTCCCCTTCTTCACGACTGCTTCCTGGGACTCGTCTCCTCGCTTCTATTAGTTCATTAAAGCAACTAAGTCATTCTCGGACCACTGGGTAAACTCAGGCAGCTCCCGGCTCATGTTCACCTGTCCGCGTGAGCCGGGAGCTGCTTGAGTCATGGTTTACTGGCACCCAGCAGATCAAAAATTGCAATGACCTTCCCCTCCCATACTCAGTGCTGAGACTTCGCCTAGGCGGAGTAATTGGCCACGCGGGGGTTGCACAGGTGACTACTGATCCCAACGCCAGTGTCGGCATGTCAGATGGTCGAGCGATCATCACACCAACATTCAACGCACGTGATGAAATTGCAGCAATTAACGACGCGAATGTCGGCCTTTAAACAGTCAGCACACCAAGTGCGAAGATCCCTGATGAAGGGGAGAGCCGTGAACATTCATAGGCGTGCGGTAGCATGGCGACTGCATCCTATAAATACTGCAGCCCCTTGTGCATGAACAACCCGTATCCGCTTTTGTCTCTGATGATGGATTCGAGTGAGAATCCGAAACGTCAGGCGAATAAAGCTCTTGTCCCAGCGATCGTGTCTCCTCCTTCAAGATAGCCCCTTAGTGTGCCTAAATCCCCGAAATACCGGCAGAAATGAGCCTTGGTTTAAAGTTTTATAAGGAAACTTTTCCGTATGGATGATGAGGCCAATCGGCGGTGGGATATTCTATTAATCTGACACTGCGCACTTGCATACGAACCCCCGGGGACGATCCGCACTGTAGAGGCACCGGACCTAAACGGGGGCCAGATCATGCTATGACAAGCGTCCACCATACTGAGCAGACTACGCGCACTCCATACCATACGCTACACAGGGGGTCACTTTAGCGCTCCTATACGAAGGCCCACGCCGCGCCAGTCATTAGCGTCTACTTCCAGCATCAGATGTCTGACAGCGGACTGATGCATAGGAGAAGGAGGGCAGAGTGAGGCCGACTCCGGGGGGCTCCGACTCCATATCTCAGAGCGTTTTCTCACTATAGACAATCTGACGCTTTCTCAGACTATCATGATGGGCTAGAAATAGTGATTTGGAAGTCTGTCAAGCATCAGGGTGACTCGGCCTTCTCAGAACAGAGAGAAAGAGGCCTCTATGATACTCCCACTCAGGTGGGATCCAAGTTCCCCCCCCCTGTTCTTGCATTTATGGGGAGAGACAAGACCCTGAAGTTCGAACATTTGATAGCGCTTCTGCGATGCTGCCTTAAGATCATTTTCATCTTTGGCGGGCAAGTGTGCCTGATTACTGGCGCAGTGCTTCAAAGGATAGAACGCTTGGTGTTCACTAGGTGTCAGCGGATGTGCTGGGATCATGTCAATGACACCGTCGTTGCTGTCAAAACAACTGACATTGAACACCTCAGGAAATTACTGAACTCATTTGACCGGAATATCCAATTCACGACAGAAACCGAAACAAGCAACTAAACGCCCTTCCTCGACGCATTTGTGCGCCGGTGGGTAACCGGATAACTGCAAGCCACTGACACGAAGAAAATGCTATACTTCAACGCAATCTCCCTGCCTCAAGCGTGTATAATTGCGTCCGCACTCAATTCAAAAAAGTTGAAACACACTGCAGACAGAAGAGCTGGGCGGCTGGGAGGTTCTTCAGAACCAATGGATATCCCAGTTATGTTATCGAGAAAACCGGGCGCCGTACGAACAGACGATGGTCAGAGCAGCAGCAGCAGCAGCCCGAACTTTGGAGGGCCATTCACTACACTAGAGGAGTCGCCAAGGTGGTTTCTCGACGGTTACAACCCGCCAGAGTAGGCATGACCCATTGACCTCGGGCAACAATTCTCGGCAGGGCTGATCTATATGGCCTCCTAAATAGGAAGTAGGAATAGGTACGCCGCGCCCAAGTAATAAAGGTGAACTCGGACATAATTACGGCGAGTGAAAAATATTACCGTGTCCTAACCCCAACAATAGCCCTAATATAAAACGAGGTTGTTACCTAGTCATGACCCTAGGCCTAACCTAGATCTTAACTCTTCAGTTAACACCAGCCTCTACCCTAACCCTAAGCTTTATCTTGATCCAATTTACTGTTACATTTGAATCTAGCCCTAAACCTAGTCGTTGACTCAACCCTGACGCTAATTTTACTGGAAGTTGGCTCAAAACCACCTGTATTGCAGGCGATTCCTGTTCTCATGTCATGTTTAGGGGGCATATAAGTCCGTCCTACACGATTCTCCACCGTCTGACGCAACCTAGGAACACGTTGTCACTCGCTGAGACCTCGGCAGTTGTCTACAAAATAAGTTGCAACGATGGAGACCGCAACTACAGTAGATGAGCTATCTCACGAAATGTCACCCGAAATTCTGAAATGCATTTTCAACGCGAAACAATGTCTTAAGTAGGGTTGTCACGTTAATTATCATATCGCATGATGCCAACATATGCCAGTCGCGACAAGCTAGCGGCTTTTGAACGAGCTTCTGATCGACCGTCCGCGTAAACCGAATTCTGAAAAACGGCCATTTAAGTAGTATGAATTTTACCACTGATTTTAGATAACCATATAAATTAAGATGTATCTTATGGAGAACATACACACCAATGTTTTTTATTTCCTTTATTTGGTAGCGAGACAGGTCCTCTACGAAGTTTGAACTTGAAAAGCAGCATGCGGTTTTAAATGACTTTCTCAATTCCCGAATAGTTTGGAACCCCACCTGCCGTTACACTTGCATTCATGGTTTCACAACCACATGCATTTTACCTTGCGCATAAGGAAGATCATGGTATCAAAAAGAGCAGAATTAAGAAATGTGCTGATGCGATGCTTCATGATTGGACATTTCATGGTTCTGAAAAAAAACTGAAAGATGCTATTTTCTTCAAGCATAAAATGTGAAGAAGACGTAACTTACTTCCAAATAAGTAGGAATTCATAAGTGTCAAGAAACCCATGAGTGAAATTCATACTATGTAAGCAGCCATTCCTTACAGCATATAATATACACAGGCGGTCAATAAGAAGCCCGTTCGAAAACCAACATCCTGCTGTGACTAGAACATCATGGGACTATGCGGCATGATAATTAAGATGATAACCCTACTTAAGTAATCTTCTCAAATTGAAAACGCATTTCAGAATTCCGGCCAACGGTCTATGAGGGAGCGTATTTACCGCACGTCGCTGGAAATCACGGATCCGCCCACAAAAACAGATAGGCAACCCGGAGGCCAAATCCGAACTTGGGGGAACTGGTCGTCGTTTCGACCTTCAGGAGGCGGCCACCTTAGGACGGGGCAACTCAAAGACAGAACGGCTAACACTTGAGGCACGATATTCAGATGCCGACAGCACCAACAGGCGCCTCGACCTTTCTGCAGCTTATTGGGCCCTGGGTCGTTATGCGCACGAAGCCCAGGCCAAGACGACCACAGAGAACTTAATGCTGTGCAGACACAGCGCTGCACCGAAGTGATGACTTATAAAGCATGCAGCTGACATCTCCACCAAACAGTCTCCAAAAGGCCGAGTCAGCGAGAGAACGGAAAAATCGACCAGCGCGTGACCTCCTAGCACCACGAGCCACTTCCGTTCCCGCTCCATTAAGTGCATTTACCGCTTTTGTAATGGTGAGTCGACCACACTCTGGAGGGTACTTCTATTTGCCAAGATGTTAAAACTGCTTTCGTGAAAGTAGGTCATAAATGCTGCTAAATGAACTGGCGTTGGCCGCTGGAGTCTAGGGTGGAAGTCAGCCATTGGCCAGCCGACCAATGTATATCGCAGCCACCCCGGATAGGTGATTATCTGTGGGGTACCAGGGTGAGGGCGCAATTGACAGGAGGGAGTCGCCAAGTTTGGATGTTCTAACCGGTGCGCCGCGAGTCAAAAGGGTTTGTGAGACGACAGTTCGACCGTCGTTTCCGACGGTGTCCACCGTGTGCACCAGAGCGAACTAAGAGAAGGCACGGTGACTTGCACGTGAATTATTTTATAGTGATAGTAAACTTGCACAGCATCTAGCGCACTCTCTTTTCCTCCCCACCAGAGCCTCCACTGGTGTGAAGACAGAGTCAAGAAGACCAGGGGTAGGGGAGGGCGCAGGTGGATGGCACGGTCGAGCCCGTACCTTGGCGCTCCACTCCACACCCCCTGGCCCACACAACAAACGGCCAGGTTTTTTACCAACAACAACAATGGGGGAGGCGGCAGGGGTCCCACTGTGCGCGACGTCTGCCGGCAACCAGGTCTGCCACCGTACCCCCCCCCCCGAAAAGTTGGCATTTGTTACGGTGCGCAAATCCGATAACGTCTGCCCTAGTCCGACATGGCCCCCGTGTTGGTCAAGCGCATATACCACGTGGCCCGTTTGCGAGACACTGCCGATTCTCACGCGCCGGTTGGACAGTGGCGGTCTGCGTCACCTAGAACGAACGAATTAGCGCCACGACTAAAAAATTGTCCCAAAAATAAATAGCACTAGTGGACAGCCCGCGGCCCAGGTAGGCTTAGCCTGGAGGAAAAGACTCAAATGCAAAATAAAAGATGAAAGTGTGATGCAGGAATTACAATAGGCTCATCACACAGAGGCACTCAAAACCGTTGGGTCAGCAGTTTGCGGGCAGCCACCGTCAACTACAATTTGGGACATGCAACGCCAGTACCTCGCAGACCGCAGTATCCGTGGGGGTTACTGTGCAGATACTGTTGATGATAGTCTTCAGCCGGTGTGAAGGCCATCTCCATGCGGATCTCAGTGGCGATTGGACGGGCGTTGCCCAGCGCCATCTGGTAGGCGTCACGTGAGGCCAGAGAAGACGCCAACTGGTCTTCTGTGCTGGTGAAGATGACGGAGCGGTACTGGCTGCCGACGTCATTGCCCTGACGGTTGACCTGAGTGGGATCATGAGACTCCCAAAAGACCTGAAAACACGAAGGGACGTGTCGTCAGGCGCGCTTCTAAGGGAAGTAAGGTTCCGTTAGATATGCGGTGGCAGATTAACCAAGGCTATGTTGGGATTTCAAGTTATGTTGCCGAATGCGAAATACACATACAGTGAATGTGCTATCTCGTGAAATGTTGACCAAAATTCTGAAATGTGCTTTCAATCAAAAAGATTACGTAACAAGGGTTGTCAGGTTGATTCTCGTGTCGCGCGATACGGAGATATTACAGTCACGTTTAAATGCCCGCTTTCGAACGGGCTCTCCATCAGCCGCCTACGTAAACTGCATTCCGTAGAAATAACTAGTTAAGTAGCATAAATTTCTCCCATTGATCCTCGATGTCCTTATTAATTCAAAAAAATTATAGGACAAATGCACAAAATATTCTTTCTTCTACTCATTTGGCAGCAAATCACATCTTAAAATGTTGTACTTGAAGAAAGATCATCTTGCGGTCTTAAAAAGTTTCTAATTATGAGATTTCTAAGACCGTGGAATGCCGTCCATAAAACATCGTGTCTTTGCATTTACTAATGTTGCTCGTAAAGTTTACAATAGGGCTCGAATCCATTGCCAAATTTTATGAACTTCATATGATCACCTCTTAATACCGTACAGAAATGTATGATTTTCCATGCACAGAACGCCTACAGCTTACAGTTTGGAAACCCTGAATGCAAGTGTAACGGCAGGTAGGGTTCAAAATTAATAATTGGAAGAGTTTTTTAAAACCGATTTATGCCCTTCCTTCAAGTATAAAACCTGAAGGTAATTTTCTACAAATTGAGCAAAGGGAACGAATATTTTGCGCATGTTTCCTATGAAATATATTTGAATTTACAAAGTCATCGAAAATCAGTTAGGAAAGTTCACGCTACTTCAGTAGTCATTTGTACAGTGTAGTATTTTTAGTCGGCCGGAAAGAAGTTCGTCCAGACGCCGGCATCCTGAAGTAACTTAATTACCATGGATTTATGCTGCACGATGATTAGTACCACAACCCTACTTAAGTAATCTTTTTGACGCAAAAAAACGCTTTTCAGAATTTCGATCAACATTTCGTGAGTTAGCACGTATACCGTATAGGAAAGCTCCGAGGCGATCGATAGACTACACTCGCACATTTATGCGTGTTTCCCTAGTGGTGAAAGAAGATTTACCAACGTAACATTCGCCAACCTGGAACTTGATTTTTTCCTCCCTGCAAAGACGGTGTAATTCGACGTAATGAATGGCAGTACGAACGCCAACGGACAGTTCGCCGTTTTGGTGCACCCCTAGTTCCTAGGTATATGCAAATATTTCATAAGCAACCGCACAAAGCTCACCAATAAGTAGTTATTTAGTTTTTAGCGTGTCGTAAAGTAATATTTTCCCTAATGTGTAACTCAAAAAACGGAACAAGTCCAGTGTTAGTCCTTTAAGAAAGATTGCAATAATTATATTACCACTCTGTGGTGCATTTAAATCATAAAGTGATCCCCAAAACCGGACAACGACAAACGAAAACAGTCCCAAAAAGAGAGAAGAAAATAAATGTTTTCCTTTTATGGCACGAAAACTGTCAGTAACTATTGGCGTAGCCTATAAACGGTGAAAATGCCCCCCTTTCTCACTGACTTTACTTCTAGAAAGGTGCGGTGGATGTAAACATTCAGCAGTGCAGTAGCACAGCAGTGAGTTTAAGAAGTTTTTTTAGCAGAGACCACCGTCTGTCTCCCCTAGTCAGCTGGTAAAATGTTTGGAGCAATCTACATATATGAGCCAAACCGTCAGTTTTCGAAAACAAAAAAGCGCCCAAGGATTCAATACCCAGGCAAGAACTTTTACGAGCTGTCTTATTTGGGAAGTTCTGGTAAACACCAGCTAAAGCGCCTAAATTTCCTGGCCGGTCGAGAGAAGCGAAACGTTTCAAGGATGCTAAAAGTTCAACGAAACCCACCGTACCACTTTCAATACTTCTCCTGTATTTTAATTTAACCGAAGATCGCTCATTTTTAGTTTGGTGTTTTAGTGGATGCACTTAGACTAATTCTGAGTTATAAGGGATACTTCGTGAAGTTACACCCACTTCAAAAGCTGCGTTACCGACCGTACAAAAAGGCCGGAAAGCCACAGATGTATTGCAACAGCTGTACAGTTGTGATCTCCATGATGGCACGGGTGGCGAAAAATGTCCACAAACTAGCAGTCGCCTCTCTGCTGGATGCTGTCGTTCAACCAGTAATGATATTCCGACCACTGTCCTGTGAAATTCTGAAGCATTAAATTGCAGTGACGTTTTTTTAAGCGAATGTAAGAGTCTCAGAAAACCATTCCTCTGCTGGGCTGATCCACCCGACCGTCGTACAGGTTGAGTCTGAGGACGACACCGTGGACAGCCATTAAATAAATCGGTCACCGGTCCTTGAGCGAGAGCGCTAGAGGAAACAACTGCGAACAAACAATCGGGGCGGCGGCTTGTGACCCGACAAAGAAAGCAAATGTATAAAGTGTCTGAACACAATACTACGATCTACAGGAAATGTGCTAGCTCATGAAATGCTAACCAAAATCGTGAAAGGCGTGATCGACTCGAAAAGATTACTCGAGTAAGATTGTAACATTAACCAACGTGCAGCATAATCCTATAATAGTTCAGTTATTGCAGGGTGCCGGCTTTTTAACGAACTTATTTCCGGCCGTCTGCAAAAACTACAGTTTGTAAAAAGACGATGCCTAGGTAGCATGTATTTTTCTTACTGACTTCCGATGGCCTTATAAATTCAAATATATCGCACAGAAAACATGCACACAAATATTCATTCTTCTACACATTTGGTAGAAAATTATGTTTCCTTAAAATTTTGTACTTGGGGGAAGGATATAGTTCGATTCAGAAAACTTTTCCTAAACTTTCCCAAATAATTTTGAATCCGACCTGCCGTTACACTTGCATACAGAGTTTTCAAACTAGACGCCGGTATAAGGAGGAGACCATATGGGTTAATAAAATTTTGCAGTGAATTTGAGGCATGTTGTTAACTTTACGAGCCACATTGGTAAATGCAGAGACATGATGTTTTATGAACGGGAATTGTACGGTGTTAAAACATCTGACAATTAGAAACTTTTTTAAAGCCGAACTATACCCCCCTCCCCTTCAAGTATAAGATTCAAAAAAGACGTAATTTTCTACCAAATGAGTAGAAGAATGAATATTCATATGTATGTTTCCTGTGAAATATGTTTGAATTCATATGGGCATCGAGAACCAGCGAGATAAATTCCAACAGCTTAAGTAATCATTATCTAGAGTTTACTTTTGCAGGCGTTCGAAAGGAAATTCATTCAAAAGCCGACATCCTGAAGTAGCTTAAACATCATGGGATTATGCTGCATGATGATTAGTATTACAACCCTACTTAAGTAATCTTTTAGAGTTGAAAACACATTTCAGGATTTCAAGCTAACGTTTCATGAGTTAGCACATCTACTGTACTTCATTTTAGTTACGGGGAAGATTAAAAGGCAGGATTGACGGTACTAACTTGGAGCAGGACACGCATAATACAACAATGATAAAAAAATACGTAAAATCAGTTATACCTTCAGAAGATCAGGAAACGGCGTCTTCTTGGGATCGTAGACCACCCGCACAACTTCCGCATGATTAGTGTCTCCCCTGCAAACATCCTTGTAGGTAGGATTTCCCGTGTTGCCTCCGGCAAACCCGACCTATTCCGAGTTAAACGTCGAAAAGAAGGGGTCTCGGTAATGGTAGGCAATCATTGCCGTTTTTACTTTCCGAGGAAATTAATGCTGAGAAGTACTATCAAGACCGACTATAATAGAGGCTGCAACAGGGATTTGGACGAAAGGGTGACTTTTATTTAAGTAAGGTCTGGTTACTAACAAACGGTTAGTAGCAAGGGGAAAGACAAGAACATAAATTGCCGCCAGGGGTGTCACAGTAGTTTTTTGTTCAAGTTAGAAGTGGAGAGGGGGAGGCGGCCACTAAAATCTAGACACTACATGGGATGTTATTCAGTCCTACATGGAGTAAAACTGGCAGATGCTTCAGCAGCGGGGACGTACCTGAGTAGTGTAGATGTTAGGTATTTTCCAAAACTTCCGCTCAGCTCCCCAGAAACATCCCATACCAAACATAACGGACTCGTAACCCTCAGGGAAGGGCGGATTCATTGGCGTTCCGAGGACGGCATGCGTGGCCACCGTTGACGCCATTGTCACGACAGATATAGTGCTTCCCAGTGATAAAAAATTACTAAGAGGGGGTAAAACAGGGCACAATAAAGATGAAACGTAAGGGAATGTAAGCGCAAAGTGAGTTCCGAAAGACAGAGCTCTGCGGCGCAGCGCAATTCCCTCGGAGCATTTTAACCATTGTTCATACAAGTAAAATGAGCAGATTTATTTTGCTGTTGTATGATTAATTTAATCATGTTAGGACTATAAAAAAAATAGATACTACAAACCGGTAACTTCAACTTTTCTAGCGGAGAATGTGTGAAAATGAAACATCCATCCCAGCTTTGTGGATGAGGCTGAGAGGGTCAAGGTTTTTAAACCACGTATCACCAATCACGAGCTTGTAAATTATGATGCGCACCAAAGGAGATCACCTCTTGGCGCGGAGGCAGACATACTACTCAATTGATTATAGTAACACTGATTATTTGATTTTCAAAGGAGAATTGACTGCTTACCTACATTCTAATTACCGTGTCCTCCAAGTAACCAAGTACAAACGTTAACTGGATTTCCCAGAGGCACCACCGTGATAACACGTCGAATAGACGAAAGACCGGTATCAATAATGCCTGCTTGATGGCGTGCGCCTGCTTGATTGAAGGCATCTCCTAGTTTGTGCACCAGTACGTGCAATTTACCGAGGAGGACGATGTCTGCGCGGTAAAACTGCTATTTCCTCTCGCCTGGTTGTGACATTTCAACCGAAAGCAGAGGACTAAAGATACCACTGAAATAGAACCTTAGTTCGACGTCATTAGCGTCCACAAAAAGATTTTCAAATTCCGTTTTCTTAAGCAATTACAATGACAGATCCGGCCTTCACTCGAGACGCCGAGACGTCACACCTCTGGGTATTCATCTGAGACTGTTTCTCCCAACGACAACAGCAGTTCCCTACAGAGGTTTCCTGAAGGGACTACCAACCGGGACACTGAAGTACACATGATATACAAGCATTCGCACAGAACGTTGTCCCAACGTTAGGGTATGTCAGTAATATTCGGGAGTCCGCGAACACCCGAAAAACAAAAGACCGCATGTGAGTGAAGCGGTAAGAATATGAATGGAGCGGACGCAGAACTTCGCACAACAACGATCTGGATCAGGGTGTGTAGGATCCCCCACATTCAGAGTGACGTTGCACCCGAAATATGCCTTCAACTTTCTCAAAATCGTCGTGATGTCTTACTTCTAGCATGTTTCGGGAAGTTTAGCTGCTTCAAACGAAGTGGAGGTTTGTGTAGCGTCGACTTACCGAACAGTCGCAAAAAGCCTCCTGCAACTTGGTGCTGCCAGGGTGGGATGACAGATGTTGACAAAGAATACACCTACAGTTTTAAAGAAATAAGGGCATTAATCATAGACAAGGTTTGGCCTGTTAAGGAATCTAGGGAACGAGAGACTAGAGCATGAGAGAAAAGGTGTTACGAGTTAGTTCCGGGAATGTGGGGTGACAGCAACGTCATTCGAGAGGTAGTCACGTGCTGATTGGAGAAAAAATATTGCTAAACAGTGCGATGCTATTTGAGCAATTGGCGACTTCTGGTATTCCAGGCGTTTGGCATCGAGGGGGAGAAATGAAATAATGTATGGTAGAAGTGATGGAAGACGGTCGTGAAAAACTGACGGAGAGCCATCGGAGAGCACATCTTTCACAGATTCCGGACAGGAATTATGGGTGTTTAAATTATTGGCGGAAGTTTGTTTTCTGAAGGCATTTATTCCTCCGAAATAGGTAGGTGGTATGACTACTTTTCAGGCTTCTCTAACATGAGCCGAAGATGTCCCAGACACGTCAGGATGTTGATTTTTGAATGCACTTCTTTTCGACCGCCTATAAAATCGTACTCGATAACAGCTGACTGCGTAAGTAGTGCGAAATTTCGCATCGATCTTCGACACCCGCATAAATCCAAATACCATTTATAGGAAACGCGCGCAAAATACTCTTTCATGTACTCATTTGGTAAAAAATCACTTCTTCAAATTTTATATCTAGGAAAGGGGCATATTGGTGTTTTTGAAGTTTCCTTTGAATTTTCAAAAAGTTATGAATCCAACCCACAGCTGCACTTGCGCTTGAGTTTTCCGAGTA
>CACRXP010000311.1:482596-550705 GCA_902702965.1 Spirometra erinaceieuropaei
TCTCTTGGATAGCAGTCAACTCCACATCCAGTAAAAGTTCTTTGACAGTCGTTTGATCGCTTTTAGTGCCTTTTTGACTAAGTTCTACGACATTCCTGGCACATTTGTTTGTTAATGACCATCTTATTGAACCGCGCCCCCCAAAAAGCGATGCTCTAATATGAAGAGAGGGGTTCTATTAACGACAATACCGTGTGGGTTAGTGCGAAAATGCTCTAGAAAATAATAGACTTTACTGTGTTTCACTCCGATTAAACTATTACGCTGCTACGAAAGTTAAGTCTAAAGTCTCCACCGATATCACGAAGTCGTCTGTCCCACAGGCCATGCAAGCCGTCGAACACGTTTATACTTAGTTAACAGTAAAATGCTCTTCCAAACGGGAAGGAGACCAATATTGTTTGTGACCCACCGCCGTGTGCGACAGCTGAAATAACGTCCGTAGGTGGCCACGTGGTACTTTCGCTGGACCAACACTGGGGCCATATCGGATTCTGACAGGCGTTATCTGACATGAGCACAATACGTATTGCCATTATTTCGGGCCTCGGTGACAGACCCCGTTTCCGGCAGACTTCGCGCACACTGGGACCCCTGCCGCTCCCCCATTGCAGTTGTTTATCGAAAATCTTGTCGTATGTTGTGTGGACCTGTGGGTGCGGGCTCGACCGTACCATCACCTTGCGCCCTCCGGTCTTCTTGACCTTGTCTGGACGCTGGGTCCAGTTGAGGAAGGAGGAGAGGGTGAAGTAGATGCTATGAAAGTCGAATATCACTATAAAGCAAAGCCGGTACAAGTCACCGTCGCTGCTCCCACTTTGATGTGGAGCACACGGTGAACATCGTCGGAATCAACTGTCGAACTGTCTTGTCAAACGATCGCAGTGTCACTCACCTGCTTTACCCTCCATTAGGCGTGGTTTCTGTTTTCGGTTTGACAACGTGAAGACTCCCCTCAAACGTAATCAGACACATTACAACACCCGGGAGGGCAGGACGAGTGAGGCTCCGTATGTGTTAACGACCCTCCTCCCTGCCCCATAGGAGACCCGGACAGGAGATGACTCCAGGAAACGGTATGCCCTATCTTACAGCATGAATGCTTCAGAGATGTTTGAATGCATTTTTGCACAATAGAGGTCCTGGCACTGCACTGACCCACATCTATCATGAGCAAATTTGTTATTAAAATCGAAGAACGATTAAATGGGGGTGATCAGTCTAGTGTCGCCGGGTTTCAGTTTCAGTTTATTTGAGAAAAGCACAGGTGTTGAACCTTTGAACTCTCTATTTGTTACAAGGAAGCGAATTATATCTAAAATTTGAAAATGGATAAATTAAACAGTTACAGAAGTTCTTTTCAGACTGGCCCAGTTTTCGGAACCAGACAGATAAACGAATTGTTCCAATCGCTAAAAACATTAACGTTAACAAATGTGCTGTGCAGTTGTCTGTCTATGGATAATTGGTGCTATCTCCTTTTCTTAGGGAGACGAATTGAATGCCAACAGTCCCATTCAACTGATCTGGGACAAGAATACAAAACAAACGTTACTGAAATACAGGTAGTAATATAATAACATAAATTAGCTGTTCGAGCGAAATGCTAAGACGATTTCGGTAAGGTGGCATTATGAGGTTTAGTGGTACCCTTTTTCAACTTGCACTTAAAAGCCTCGACGGAGGTGGACATGACGACATCTTCTGGCAGAGCATCCCAAGCCTCGATCACTCTGTTTGAAAAGAAGAACTTCTGAATGTCCAGCCTGGCGCCAGTCACACGTACATAGTTTAGGGTCCTACCCACTGCTTTCAACAGGCTGAACCAGAAGAGAACTGGGATCGCGTGCATGTGATTAAAGAGCGCGATGTGTAACACGATGGCGACTTACCGCAAATCGTCACCTACATTCAAAGTGAGCCATTCTCTAAACTTTGCCTTCGGAACGCAGAGCAAGCAGGGGCCGATCCAAAGCTGGAGCTGTGATAAGCTTATTGATTTCTCGCTCTGCAAAATGGCTCGCATAACAACCTCTAGACCTGTAACAGGCGTCTTTAATTGGCTGAAACGTCCTATAAATGTCACGCCTCCTGTTTCTGACACCTTATCTATGGAGACGTGCTGTAGCACGAGCCCAAAATCGCGCACAGATACACTTATACCTCTGATGTCCAATAAGCCCTCATATTTGCTCACCAAGTACCTGGGCTGAAAGCATTTACCTCTAGTCAGTAGAAGCAGCTGATAGGTGACCATCCAGGCTGTTTAATTCACGTCTACTCTGTAAATTCTAAACTAAGCAGGGTAGAAATCTTGAAGGCTGGCTAATCCTTCATGGAAGTCCGTGATAAATAAGGAGTGAGAATAAAACTGAAAAGCTCACCATCTTTGACAGACAGCGGCCGTAAATGGTATATAAAAGGCAAAATTTACTGTTCCTTATCTTGGTAGCACACAATTAACAAGGGGCATCAATAGCATATGTCACGTCTCACAGCTGATCAAAAACAACAAAGGCAGGGGGTGCGATTCATCCTGAATTTTGTATTGCCTAGTTAGTTTGTACATCAAAATTTTGATTAACTTCCTTGTACTAGTAAAATGTTCCTGAAATAAACTCACTGATAATTTGGATAATTAATAAATTTAAAAGTTAAACCGCTGACAGCAAAATCCAGCATGCAGAACAGCTTCCTACGAAAAAACCTGCTCGTTATTAGCGAGACATCTGGAGGGAGTCCTTTTACTAAATGGCGTGGTGTGCTAGAAAAATTTATTATCTGGTGATCAACAATACGCGTCTACTCTAGACACATAAATAGCGAAGAAAGCCCATCCGGACCATCTCGAAGAGTTCGAAAGTCAGATTAAGCAGTACGCAACGAGAGATTTTATTTACTTTGAGTACAGAATTGAGTCCGAATTAATTCAAAATTTAATTAAGCTATGTGCTGTGCTAACATTGTCCCATGGATGCCTCCGAAGGCGCTCCGGAGGACCAAAAGTAGGCGGACCTGTTGATTTATCGGATTCCAGGTCTATCAATTGTGGCAGAAAAAAAAACAAAGCGACCAGAAAAGTAAAAACGAGTGTTTGATATGGAAAGTCGTTTCAAGTCTATCTATGTCTTTTCCAGGTAGAATTTTATTAAAGGGGCGATTTCCGTCTCAGAACCACCCTTTCTTGTAGGCCTGGAGAGGCGAGAAAAAGGGAAAACGACGGTACGCAAGCATTCCTCGCTGGAACAGTTCGACACGTTGTTGTCGACGGTGTCCACCGTATGCCCCACAGCAGGGACAGTGACCGGCGCGCGAATATCTTTATGCCAATAGTGGGCTTGCTCAGTACCCGCCACACTCCCTCTTCCTTCCACACCTGGACTCGGTGTCAAAAGACTCGAGAAAATCGCAGGCGGGATCAAGAACAGTGGCTGTTTAGGCTAAACAGCCCGTATTACGTTCGTCTAGTCGACGGATACTTGACTATGTTTTCACACGAGCAGAAAGGCGCCTCGCATCCCAACTCATTAGGAAGAAGCCATTTCAGCCTGACGTCCCGTCCTCTCAGGACGAAGTTATGCGGGTTAGCAGCCCACCAAGTCACCATGGTAGTTTTTAAGTAATTCAGATTGTTTATCGTGAGGAAAAAGCCCCGACTTCCGTGGAGACAGATTTGACTTCACTCTCACTCCCCCTCCCCCGCCCAGACACATGTAGACTGTCCGAGTTTGTCAGTCTTCTGATACGGACAATGGGTGTTTGTGGTTGGCAGAGCTAAGCAGCCAGTCTGCGCTTGTCCAAAGAGACCAGGTCCCCACATAACACACCAATGGGTACACAGCTGTGACTTAACATGCGTGAGAGCCCATTAGGGCATATTGGGAAGACGTCATTGGGTCTGACTGACAGTCCACTAGTTTATCACTCCGCACAAACACACACGGAACCAGGCTGTGATAAAGTTAGTGTGCACTTAGGTATCAGGGCACCCTAAACTTCTTGTTCTCTCTGACTATCCAGACAGGTCCCTCCTCGCCATTTACTGTACTAATGGATATTACTATATATACTACATTTCCATTCTTTCTTGATATATACATTTCGGTAAGATGCGGTTTAGAAGCCCTACCTGATGGACACAATACTGTTGGGGTTGAGGTTAAGGGTCAGGATTAGGAGTTAGGGTTAGGGGTCATAGTTAGGGATTAGAGTTGGAGGTCGGGGTTAGGGTTAAAGGTTAGGATTGGGGGTTAGAGTTAGGGGCTAGGGCTAGGCTTAGAGGTATGGGTTAGCGCACCTATTTCTCACCCAGTTGAAGTTCAACCGCGCATTCCCAATAGCTTTTCTTTTGCATACAACTAATTGACCTCGTCGCCTGTGCGTTCCCTGGCCCCACCTGTAAAAAACCCTATTACCACCGGGCCCGTATAAGAGGTGACTGGAATTTGTTTACATCAGGCGGCGATACCAGAGCACATCCGACTTACATATTTACTCGCTAAATCCTCCTACCCTGTCGTATGGATGAGTACTGTGATGTGGTAAACAAATCTATTCAGTTTGCCCTAAGACAGAAATAACTCCCGGTGTTTGCGTTATCTCCTGTGTGCTGCTCTCAAAACCTTCGTTCGCTAAATTGGGAGATCGCATGGGCGAGTTCTTCTAGGTTGCTCATCATCAGAATAATAAAAGATTCAACTTTAATGGTGCTCGGACTCCGTCGTGCGAACCGTAGAGACTCGCTCCTCGGAAGCGCCACCCCCCCTCCGTCTACAAGGCAAGGCGCAAAGCTGTCGGTCAATCCACGGCTCCTAACTTTATTTATGCTTCTCTGTGAGAAATATTAGTTTGGAATCCAAGCTAAGCATTGGTGTGCTTAGAAGAGACTGTTAGGAGACTATGGCCGTCATAATAAGGCCAGGTCAATGATTAAAGCTACCCAAAACCGCCTAGCGACTGCAGATATATGCGACGCCCAGCCGCTGGAGCTATACTCCAGAGCAAAACTGAACTATAAGCAGTCTCATCCATGAAGGTCATGGTCGCTGCTTAATTCTGTCGGTTAGACGTCTGTATTTGGTTATTCACCACGAAAATGATACTTTAGACAGTACATTTGTTGCGGCAGCTTAAATCATAGGCGGATCATAGCCAATACGAACTTCAGGTCCCGAATAGAAAGAGGACGTTAGTAAATATGACATTATATCCTATTGTCGATACAGGCGAAGATGCAAGTTCCGGGAACTAGTTGACCAGATCCTATGGGTCACAGGTTGGAGTACTTGGACTGTGATGATTCAGTGAACCTTTGACTATCTATCCCGAAATTAATATATTTGAAAGTATGCTCGCCTTATTTATTTGCTCTGTAGCAAAGTGCTCCATAAAGTCTCAGAGGAAGAAACTATGGCAACTTTGTACTGCAACATGATGGGAATTTACTTCTAAAAGTTCAAAAGTTTGTCATGATGGAGGATGTTTATACGGACATGGCCGAGTACTTAAACGACTCTAGATTTGATAGGAAATGCGTAGTTTAAAATGTACGCGTTCATATAAAATAACACTACCGAGGGGGTAGTTCTGCCAATACCAATTTCGCTGGGATGATGTTCAGCACCCAAAATGACGAGGAAATATCGTCGGGGGCTGTTGCATCCCCGGGATACAGTACGGTCTGGGCTTGGATACGAGGGGTGACTGCATTTCTCTCTAACCAAACAATCTGCAGGGTACTTAGAAGTAGAGCCTACAATGCGAAGCTACGACAGACCGTTTTGACGAACAGACCAACAATGAGGCATTTTGTGGCCAGGTAGCACAAAGTAACAGGGTTAAGGCCAGAGTTACGGTTAGAGTAAAGGTCAGGTTTAGGGTTAAAGTTTGGGCTAAAGTTGGGTTTAGTGTTTAGGTTTAGGTTACGGTCAGATCGCAGGAAGAGGTGCCCTTGAGGAATACAACGGAAGATCACCTGTACTACGTGGGCAACTATTCAGTTCAGTTCAGTTCAGTTTATTTGAGGGAAATATAGGTGCTAAACCTTTGAACTCCCTATTTGTTACAAGGAGGCGAACAATAAAAAAAAATTTGAAAATGGAAATATCAAACAGCTACAGAGTTTCTTCAGATTGGCAACGTTTTGTAAGCCAGACAGATAAACGAATTGTTCCAAGAGTTAAAAACATTAACGTTACTAAATGTGCTGTACAGTAGTCGGTCTAGGGATAGTTGGTGCTATCTCAGTTTCGGAGGGAGACGAATTGAATGCCAACACACATTCAACAGACATGGGACAATATTAAAAAACAAACGTTATTGAAATACAGAAAGTAATATAACAACATTAATAAACTGTTCGAGCGAAATGCTAGACAATCTGTCAGGTGGCAATATGACGATTGGTGGCAATCTGGTCCAAGTTGCGCTTAAAAGCCTCGACGGAGGTGGACATGACGACACCTGCAGGCAGAGCATTCCAGGCCTCGATCACTCTGTTTGAAAAGAAGAACTTCCGAGTGTCCAGCTTGGCGCCAGTTACGCGTAGTTTAAGTGGATGACCTCGGAGGTTCGTTGTGGTCGCTAACTCAAAGAAATCAGTAGGTACGAGACAGCAGTCCTGGCCGCGCAGTATAAGGAATGTTTGTATAAGGTCGCCTCTTAGCTGTCTGTAACTCAGTGGAAAGAGGCCGAGATTGGACAATCGGAGTTCATAGGGTAGTGAACCCTGTCCACTTACGAGTTTGGTTGCCCGCCTCTGAACTTTCTCAAGGATGCTGAGATCTTTAGAGGTTCACGGTTTCCACGCCTGAATAGCGAAATCTAGCTGTGGCCGTACGAAAGTCCGAAAGACTTTAACGAAGCAGTCCTCATCGAAGGTAGAGAAAGCTCTCTTAACAAGATAAAGGACTGACATCGCAGACTTGGCTACCTTGGAGCAGTGAAGCGACGGTTTTAGAGAAGCCATTACCCACACCCCCAAGTCTTTCTGGGCGTCTACCTCCTGCAATGGTACGCCGTTTAGGTGACAAACCCTCCGGCTCAGAGATCGGGTCCTGCCGACTCGCAGGACATTACACTTAGTCACATTAAACGGCAACAGCCAGTCCTGTGACCATTTCTCGAGTCGGGTCAGGTCTGCCTGCAAGCGCTCTTCGTCAAATTCAGTTCGGATGACGCTCCAAAGTTTAACATCATCAGCGAACTTGGCGACATCACAATTCAATTCACTGACGCAGTCGTTGACGTATATAATGAATAGGGTAGGGCCAAGAACGGAGCCTTGTGGAACACCGCTTTCAAGCGCAACCTCCGCCGACTGCCTGTCACCGACGTGGACGATTTGAGAGCGACCGATGAAGAAACTTTGTATCCACCTCAGGAGATTACCCCTCAGGCCTGTTCGGTTTAATTTGTACAGGAGACGCTGATGGGGTACACTGTCGAATGCTTTCTTAAAGTCGACGTAGACTGCGTGCACTGCATTGCTGCCATCGACTGCCCGGGTCCAGCGATCTAAACAATATAGTAGATTCGTCACGCATGATCTGACTCTACGAAATCCGTGCTGGGCATCGCATAGCAGATTATGCTCTTCTAGGAACTGCATTATTTTTCGCTTTATTATTTTCTCCAGAATTTTGCAGCAAATTGAAGTAAGGCTGATTGGTCTGTAGTTGTTTGCTAAGACCTTGCTGCCGCCTTTATAAATTGGCGTGATCCGCGCTGATTTCCAATCGGAAGGCAAATAGCCTGCTTCGAACGAAGCTTGGAAGAGCATGGACAGCGGTTTGGATAGTTCTCCAGCAAGTTCCTTCAACAATTTGGGCGGTATGTCATCCGGCCCAGGTGATTTAGACTCATTCAACAATAGCTTCGGCGAAAGAGACGTGCTCAATCGTTGGCCCGTCCACTATGTCGCAGTCGGGAGGGAGAGATGCGCTTTCCTTCATAAAGATGGACTTAAAGAACTGTGAAAGGTGCTCTGCCTTTTCTCCGTCTTCACTGAGTTCTAGGTCGTCACTAGTTTTCAATAACGGGATTGGGTCTGTGTTTCGTGTGCTTCTTCTTATGTAACCATAGAACAACTTCGGATTTTCTGCGGCTCGATTTAGTAGGTCTTTCTCAAAAGTACGCCGCGACCCGAGGATTAACCTCCTAACTAGGTTCCTCTGTGCTTTGTATGCATTTAACGACACATAGCTCCTATCCGAGAGGAATTTCCTCCATAACCTCCGCTTTTTATTCACTTCTTTTTTTTAAAGCTTGTGTTAGCCACGGGGGTCTGCAGTTTAGTCTCTTCCGTGAAAAAGGACAGTGGTCTCTGAGAAGAACGTGCAGTTACTCACTAAACCAGTCCCAATCCTTGATTATGTCACCGGAAAAAGCTGATTCCCAGTTTATGGTGTTTAGTTCAGCTTTCATTTGGGCAAAGTCACCGCGCCAAATGTTCCTTCTAACCCTGATGGCCTGTTCGGGCAGAGAAAAAATGGAGTACTCCCACAACAGTACGACGTGATCGCTTCGACCTAGGGGGGGTAGACATTGCACCTCATCAATGCTGTCCAGTGACTTCGTAAGGAGCAGATCCAGACAGTTTGACTGTTGCCCTTCGCGCACCCTTGTCGGAAAAGAGACGTGCTGAGTGAGAAATAACTTGAAGGTCATGTCCAGCAAACGTCGGTCGAAAGCATGGCCTGGATCAGATGCATAAGCTGACCTCCAGGCGATAAGAGGTGCGTTGAAGTCCCCCATGATTAAGACTTCGGACCGGATAGAGAATCTCTCTATTCCCGTGCACTATTCATTAGCAGAAAAATCACTCTATATTTACTTATCCAGAGACTCATAGCAACAGCCACTAACAATGCTGTCAAGTTTTCTGACTTCTGCGTTCTGAATGGAATGAAAAACATTCTTTACGATTATTTTCTTTCACCAAAACGGGTGTGATTTTAGCATCGTCGTCCTATATCAGGGAAGTGTTGAAAAGACCGTATGATAAACTTATGAGAAGTGGGACATGCAAGGCCAGGGGCACCGAAGCAGACATTTCTGACTAATTAACCGTCATTAGCCGGCTATGCTCGACCCCGGGGTGGGGAAGGCCTGTGACCCTAACCCTGACGCTTCCGTCATCGAGCATTTGAAGTGGACGCTTCGTGAGGACCACTCATGTGGGCCTCCCACGTCAGGACTCGGATACGGGAACGTCTCCCTGCCCCCCTCCCCCTAATAATACAGGCGACCTTGCGCCAAATTCCGGGGACGTATTCTGTTCTCGCGTCTTAATCCTAAGACTAACTCTGTTATTGCTCCTAACCCCAAAATTGGCTGTAACCCTTATTTCCCCTGGAACCTAGCGCAAAGTCACCTGCATCATGGGAGGTTCCTACTCCCATGATCTGTCGCGTAGCCTGGAGGGAGGCGCACCAAAGCGATCCTTTCTCGACACTTCTTATTCATCATCATCATCATCATCATCATCATCATCATCATCATCATCATCATCATCATCATCATCATCATCATCATCATCATCATCATCATCATCATCATCATCATCATCATCATCATCATCATCATCATCATCATCATCATCATCATCATCATCATCATCATCATCATCATCATCCCCCGGGCTCAGGTCCTGTCAGCCACGATAAGAGATATTCAGATCCTCTTGCTCTACTAGCACTAAGTAATCTCTCCTGAAGGTTATTGCCTCCTGAACTCCCGATAGATTGGTGCGCACCCCGCCTAGGTGACTGCGACTGTTCAGTCAGACAACAATCACTCGCGAGAGCGTGACACAGCATCACTTAGTTCAGGCCTGTTCTCACGGTGCATGTACACGCATCGACTGTGAAAGTACCGCGCCCGAATGCCACTTGTCAAGGTCGTGGTGAGCACAATCAGTGCCAAAGTCGCTTGAACACGTTCGATTTTCAATCAGCAGAGAGTCCACGGCAGGCATCTTATCTGGCACTCAATGGGCCTCCAAAAATGCCCCAGATCGATTGACTTGCTCACTAGGGGGAGCCTAGCGTTCCCCTACGAAGGCGCGTGCACACACACACACTGTGCTCCGCAGAAGTGACAAATGGAACTGCTGGCCAGCCCAATGGCACTAATCTTTGCCAGAAGACTGCTCACAATTTATCCTTGGACGTCCATCTGGAAGGCCACAACTGTTCACTTCGGCTGTGACGAAAGAAGTGGCCTCGACTGAGTCCCACGCCCAGAAAAGGACGAGAAGTTTAGGCTTTAGACAGGATCTGAATCACTGTCTTATCTTTTGTGGAGATTACTTGTAAGGTGTTGGCGATTCTGAAAATATTACTCCTAAACCGCGAAACATTCATGCAATGGTTTGTTAAACTGCGTAGAAAAGAAGTCATCTTCGACAACTAATTGAAATAGGAGGGGGAAGACGCCTTCTATCCAATGGGGAGTGTGGATATTTCAGACTTTGGACGAAGAGCTTAAAGCGAACTGTTACTCACGGTATAATTTTGCGTTCTGCCTAATTTACGATGGTTCCAAAAAGTGACAGACCAGGCAGACTCCGATCCCGTTTTTTGATCTTTGATTGGCCTGCAGATAAATGCCCCAAGGTTTATAAATGATAGTTTTGCATGGTTCACCATACTGCCAGTATAAGTACAAAAGAGCAGACGGGCATGGTGCACCGACTTCGCATGTGCTGCAGAACAGAGCTGCGAGGGATTCGAACAGTCGGTAAGTCCATCAGCGCTCTTCGCGTGCGTTCGGGTATAAGCTGCAGCGCATAACGTTAATGTTTTTTTTTTAGTGTTTACAGAAATCCATTCGCGAACTTGGAGCAGATCCTTCTAGGTGGACAGTTATAGGATTGGCGCAAAAGTTGGCATGAGCTGAAATCCACCAGCCACCGCGAAATTACCGCTCGGCTAAAAGCGTCCCGAAACGCGTGCTCCGCCGACCTCGCGTGCGCTGCAGGACACCACTGCGAGAGATTGGGCTCATCGGGGGGTTCCTGAGTGCTCCCTGCGTGCTTTCTGATAATATGAACTCCAGCTCCACTGTTACCTATTTTAATTAACTAAGAGATTAATATGTAGACTTAGAGCAAATCCTTAAGAAGAGGTCTTTTTGGCTCGGTCTGAGAGATAGTACGAAAACTCGAGTTACGATCCATCCGCTGCAGCTGAATATTTGCAAGCTGTCAACAGACGCTCAGTCGGGTACGTATGTCGGTTCAGTCATTGTACGACCAGCTGCTACTACTACTATTACTACTTACAGCCTGTTAGCAGCTTGCGAATATTCTACTGACGTAGATGGATTACAACTCAAAGATTCATGAGACTTTTGAATTCAGCGTCAGCATTAAGAGAAATTCAAACATTTGGCGCTTTTAGATATAATTATAGCTGGTGGCCGTGTGCCATTGGGAAGCTTTAAATGTGAACTATGATCTAAGAAAATGTTTCTGCCTGGTCATTTTTAATTTATACACAAGTTATCAAATGAGTATGCGAGTAAAGTCCTCGGATCATGACTTTTAAGGTTTGACAAGAAGGCCCTTCGGCTGCACCTTCTAGAATATCTCACATAGTTCGAGTCGTAAAAATCCCACCAGATGAATTACAGTCTTTACATTTTCACTCCACTTGGACAGTAAGCGTTGATTTTAAGGTTGGACAGACAAAATTATATTTACTAGAGTCATTTTAAATAAAACATACGGTAAACTGGAGTGTGCGCAAGAAATCCCATAGAGAAAACTATAAGACCCACCAATGAGTCGGACCTTTCACAGCAGCATCACTCCGCAGCAAAAAATAGCCAAAGCTAGTGCCTGGACTTATCCATGTTTTCTGGGCGTCTCAATGATCTTGACCTTCAAGACGCTTAAGTAAATGAACGTGTCCATCAGGTGGAAAAACCCGCCATGAAAGAAAGATTGACATAAACGCGTGATACCAAATCATGTTTTTTTTTTAAATTAAAGATTAACAATGTGCAGGCATATCCCACACCACCGGCACCTCTCATGTAAGGGGGAAGTATGCTTTTTAGCTCCTACCGCTACCCGATCCTATCCTACTTATAAAATTTGAACAATCTAGCGCCGTGTGTGTGCGAAATCCTGGTGTGTACGTGTGGTAGTTAAGTCGCGTGCGCGGCACGTGTAGAGGAGCTTTCCTGGACTCTGTCAGTCATCTCTTTCAATCTCAGCATCAGTTGACTGACCGGCACGGACAGGTGTACGGAACAGGGTAAAGCGAGTGAGGTCGGAGGTGTTAGCGCATACTCCTCGTCATAATCAACTGGGCACGCTTGGATCTATCAGGGTACGCTAGAAGCCGTGACTTGGTAACTTACGGGATAAATCGGGTCCCGCGATCAGTCCACTGTGTGTGTTTGTGTGGAATAGCAGACTGGTGGCCTGAGAGTCAAGTTGGGATGGTTCCTTCTTAATATGGCCTCTACGGCATTTCCACTCAGTGGGATCAAAGTTCCCCTCTTTTTTCCTGCTGTATAAAATCCTGTTCAAGTGTTTATTGCGGACCAGGGATGTGGTGGTACGTCTAGGCGTGGGTTCTTGCCGAGCCAGTCACCTGTGCTCTCTCCCTTGCCTCAGGTCATATTATCTCTGTCATGAAACCGGGCCCAGATGGGAAGGGGGAGAGAGGGCGGCAGATACTAAGCAAGTCTACTGTCATTGTCACTGAATTCATGCGCAAGTCATCGTCTCTACTCTCGCCCTGCTGTGGTGCACACGGTGGACATCGTCGGAAACGGAGCTCGAACCATCACCTCTGTATCACCCTTTCAAGCGTCGTTTTTTACGTCAGGTACAATTTCAGCAAGAGCGGATGTCGTTTCTCGATACTCAGCCAGATTTCTAAAGTCGAAACGTTTTTATCGGGTTATCTTTTAAAATATATTAATGAAAATATCCAGAACTTTATTGGCAGACAGTGCTCTGTTAAGAACTACGCGTTGGATGTCAGAGGGGAGCGCCAATTGGTAGTTTCAAGGACAGCCGTTAATTGCCAAAAAACCAAAAATACCAATGAGTGGCAGCTTCCAAAAGATATTTAAAGCAGGAGAAATTCTGACACGCAGTTTCCTAACAGAAGAGCTGAGGACCTTCGGCATGCAGAAACTTGGTCAACAATCAATTGTTACTGTACAGGGGTGCCATGAAAGGGGTAAATGCCGCTACTGCAAGCGAGATGATTTTCCAAACATGGCATGGAGTAAGTTAATACGCAAGTAATTATATTGAACTTTTTTTCTCAAAGTCATGACTGCGGAAAAACTGACCGTTGCTGATTTCGAGGCCCTCATAGAACGTGGCTGGAGAAGGTAGGTCTTTCTGATTAGACCAGGAGTTACACAGCCGTCTCTCTTTCCCTCCAGAACTGGAAACGCCTGTTTCCAGCCGACTAATTCAATCAACTGTTGTCCCTGCTACGCCATTCGATGCGATACCCTAAACTTTAAACCCTCCCGCTCACAGCGAAGTGTTCTCACTGATATGGTGAACTTCCTCAACACGGGCAAAAAGAGTGATGGAGAGCGCATTGCTAGCACGAGGGCAGCAGAGGAGGACCCCTTGCTGGTGGAGCTCAGGAACTCCTACACCTCGGTGGATGGAGATGCCTGCGTCAAATTTCGTAAGTTACACTTTCTTTTTCAGACGCACCCTTCCGATTCACGTCACTTATATTCTCCACTGGCATTTGAGTCCATTCAAATTAACATGTACCGATCACACTCATACATATAAGTATTGACTGGGAGTAGTTGATCGGCCAATCAATCTCATTTTCTTGACGTCTAGCAGTTGCGCCTGTTCTGGCAATCAGCAAAATGAAACAGCGCGAGTGACTATGGTTCTGTTTTCTGAGATATCCCTCCACCCTAGTACGTATTTGCTGCTGGCCTCCATGTGAGTTAACAGACGACGAAAGGTCCCCCCCGACGCCCGGGGACAAAAGGTACAGTCTAGCGTAGCGTTGCTGAGTGCGGAAATAGATCATACACCCATCTTTCATTGACCTTTATCTAAGAGGCATCTTTGGAATCCCGAGCAGCCTTCAAAAGCCAGGATTTGCCTAACTGAGAGAACAACCTGGGCTAGCTGGCTAAAGTACTGCGTTGTTAGGATATGTGTGCTGACGTCCTCAACCAGCAAGCTCTGTTGCACCGGAATTTTCGCCAACGTAGTAAGCTTGGGACCGTCTGACGCCCTGCTGAGGCACACGAGACGTTGACTGAATTTTTGACTTCTGAAAATAACAACTTGATCCGAATAGGCCTGCCTAACATGGCTTGCGATTACTGCTTTCCTGCACTTTCAGGTAGATCCAGACAACGCACCATCAGCCACTTTCGAGAGGAGGCCCCAGACTCGGGCATCTGTCTGGTAGGCGAGGATGAGGACTCCTGGCAGAAGCTGTCGACGGAATCGGATCAAAAAGAGAGTGGTGATCAGCGCAGCGGATCCTCCAAACGCAAGCGATGGAAGGCTCTTCAGGAAAAAATCTACCTTCGCAGTGTCCGCGAGGGCGTACCGTATGCAAAGCTGATGGCAGTAAGTCTGAGCTTTTTCAAATTCCTTAGAAATAGACTTATCGCAAACCGTAAAGTCACTACCAGCAAAGCATCACAAAGGAATAACCATAAATATGCAGTTTTAAAAAATTGAGCAAAATACAGGCGATTAAACTTTTGCAGCAGGTCGTTCTTGATGAGGGGACTTGGTAGAAAGAAACCTCCACAATTAGCCGACAAATTGCAAACCCTTCTTAGCACTGCCTCAACGCCTGGCTGTTATTTCCTGATTATGACGTCAAAATTAGTTCCAGTTGAATTATTAAGGTTAAACGGACAACGGTATAGAGAAGGACCCCAGGTAACTGTCAGTAGACTGTGGATCGCGCCATATGAGGTTTTATTTTGACATACATTTGCAGGCTGTTGCAGAAATTGCACTACCACCAACGATTACTTCCCATGGCATCACATCTTAACTTGAAATCCGCAATTTTGGGAAATTGACTTTTTGTTTATTGTTGAATTACTACTAGCGTAGGATAAGACTTTAGGCATAAATCCAGTTAATTTCGGTCTTGTCGTTCATTTTGGCAGCTTACTGTCCAGTGTGCTGTCCCACCCATAAAACTCCATTTACAATAAATCCCGTATGGCACGATCCACAGTCTCATGGCAGTTAAGCGGGGTCCTTCTGTATACCGTTGTCGATAAAAGCTCTGAGACCCGAGCACTGGTTCAAAGATCGATCTCATGAAATGTTAATCGAAATTCTGAAATGCTTTTTCGATTTGGAAGGAGTAGTTAAGCGAGTCTGTAATACCGACTATCCTACTGCGTACTGCCGTGATATTTCGGGCACACTCGGCCGTTGACTTTTAAATGCATTTCTTTTCAACCGTCTGAAAAACCGCATTAATTAAAAAATGCCTACTTAAGTAGCAAGCACTTCATCATCGATTTCCCATGCTCAAATAGGGAGCAGAAGCAAACTCTCGATTTCCACAAGAGTCTTACCAATATCCTTCCGCCTAGCATGTTGTTGTTTTTTCTGGTTTTTTTCAGGAATACTTTGAGCGACGACAGAAACGGTTAGCAAAGAACAAACCCAAAGAGATGGAAGAAATTTTGGAACAGATAAAACCGAAGGGAGAAGCCAAGCACTTCATTGAGGTGAGTGTTTCATCCTGCGTTTGCGAAATTGGTGTTTGCACTTTTTGCAGATAGTTTTTCAACTAATGGAAGGACAGACAAGAAACGGATAGCATGCTCTTCCACAGCAGTTTTAAGAGCACCTATACGGTCCTAAACTGCTGAGACCTTTACACAGCTCCAAACTCCATGTGCACTAAGCTGAAAAGTTGGCAGACTGAATGCTTGAGATACCATCGGCACCTTTTTAAAGAGATTTCCAGAACTCCATGTTTACGTCACTCTACCTAAACTACGGTTCTCGCAAAAGAATTATCCTCACGCCTTGTGCTTATTGACTTCCTCCAACAGCTGTGAAACCAACAGAGTTTAGGATGTTTGAAAAGAACTCTGCTTGCCACTTGAACAGAAGAAAAAACCCGTCGTTCTCTCACGGTGGCTGCTGGACTTGGTGCCCTCATTTTACAAGTAGCAAAATTGATCTACTTCTTACCCTAAGTAAAGTTCTGCTTCTGAAAAGGCAGCAAAAGTAAGTTTGGAAAAGGCCTTCGACAAAGTCTCCAAATTCAAGCCCGTGGGACAGTCTTGAAAGTTAACAAATCTTACCACCACATCGCATGCGTAGGCGAATGTAAGTCGAAAGAGAGACGTGTCAAGATAAGTGTGTCTGTAAGTAGATTCCAGCCTTTCAAGGCATGCAGCTCACCAGCCCTTCGCATGTCTGCACCCAACAGATGCGCCTCTGTCCATTAAATCCGCGGACAGCGGAACTGGAGAAGGTTTTGCGTCAGGAGTTCGATATCTACAAGCGGTACTCGGATCGCGTGCATGGAACCGTCTACAAGGAGTCGGACTACGACATCTTTGTGCAGGCTCTGGTCAACTCCCCGATAATTGTAAGTTTATTTTCACTTTCGAGTCCACAAAAATAACCCCCCCCCTCGGAAGATAGATATAAACGCCGTCGCCTTGTACTGCCTACAGCAAGAAGATACCGGCGCGGGCAAAAATTCGCAACTTCCCTCCTTTGGCTCCTTCCATCAGCAGTACTGGCTTGACGGGAAACAGTTGATAGCCGTTGGAGTGATTGACATCCTTCCGAGCTACGTCTCCTCCAGTTACTTCTTCTATGACCCTGACTTCGAATTTCTGCATTTAGGAACCTACTCAGCGATGCAGTGAGTCTCTTGCTGAATTTTTTTGAATGCGCTTTCAGAAGATGTTTTTCTATCGGTGGATGTAATGATGTGGGAATTGTACAAATGCTTTCGGGATCATAAGAACAAATTCACATGTGCGGGATAGATATTAACACCTGCCAGAGAGACTGGAATGACCACTTTGTCTCTCTAAGTAGCCCTCTTCAGCCAGTCGTACCTGAACCCCGGGCTTTGAATGATCAGCTATTAGAACTCGGATAATTTGGTCACGGGAAGTCAAGTTCAACGCTAACCGCCACGCGACCACATAAGAGGGCTATAGATTCAGTTCCGAGGCGCAAAAGGACGATCACTTCTTGGAGTGTAAGCGGATCGGCAAACAACCCACTCAAATGAGGTCCATGTATTGAGATACGCAGAAATTCCACATCAAGTGCATGTCAATAGGAAGAAAAAAATAAGGCGTTGTCTGGAAAAGACAACGTAATCATTTGACCTAAGCGGATGCATTGTCAACAATAACCGATAGAAAAGTTGCCTGTCTCACTTAGCCCTCTTGCTGACTATGTTTGATCTCGACAACTTTTCGAGGTAGTTATGCACTTCTGTGTAGTCTGGTGGTAGGCAGTCTGAGACGGCTAAGGAAGTTGCTGTCGCATTGTCAGAGATCAGTCATGCCTCGGGCTACCTGGAACGTGGTGACGGGCTCAGTTCCATCTCGTACCGCAACAACAGCCATGTATGTTATCCTGTGTTCAGAACTATGACAAGTAACGCAACAAATTTACTCTAAAATTGACAGTTGAATTAGATCGAATTATTCCGGTCTTGAGAGCGCTTTATTGCAGCAAAATGGCTTAAAGTGCTCTAGAAGCGTTTTCGGACCCTCCGGCAAAAAGAAACAGCGAGTGAACAATTCTCCTGCTGTTTAACTGCAATATTTATGACCACAACACTTCCTTCTGCGGAGTAAAGGCGTAAACCCAGTATGCCTGGTTTACAGCGTGTTCTAACAATAATTGTTCGTTTTTAAAATGAAAATATAATTATCACGGAAATCTTAGTTTCGCGCAACAATATTAGCCTTTTAGATGTCTTCGATCTTCATGCAAGTACGCAATTGGAGACCAACCGCTAGATGAGTGACATAGCTTACTTTACATATACAGATCTAACATGTACCACAAAAATAACAAAGGCCACCTAGGGTACACTCCTCTCATTATTGGAATAATTGGATGCAGTTTTAAGGCGGTTAGTTACGCGGGTAAAATAACGACGAAATTCCCCAGTGAGAGACGAATTCACAGAAGGAGCATACAACAGCAAATCATCCGCTCTGCCCATCGCTTGCAACGCTCAGCAACACAAACGACCGTCACTGTAATAAAAGTGGGCAGTTATAACCAAACCATGGATTTTGGGGCTCTTGAAACGTTTCATCCCTCTCACCCGAAGCACAACTTTGAAGTAACTTTTCTTGTACGGGAGGTTTGACCACAGACAACCTTCCAAACTAAGCATGATTTTGAAATCCAAACTGTCCACACCAAGGCAGGCGAATGCCTAACGGTCCTCTTACGACAGAATTCCGGACAGGTTTACCTAATTAAAAGAAAAGACAGGTTTTCTTTGATTATGGTTTACACAAATTCGCGGACCATTGTTTCTCAATGCCGGCCTCCAAAACCTCCCTCCGTTGACAATGATGACACATCAGTTGCAGTTGTTTTGCGCATGGTGCTCGTTCGCGTTTTTGATTCCAACTAGTGAGTGCCTAGAGGAAACCCTCGCTGCATTATGTTATTATTTTTTAAAGATTCTCCTTCCGGTTAAACAGTCTGAAATGTTATTCGACCCTTTTCGGAAATGTGTGCAATGAATCAGAATGATTGACGAGGTACTTCTTATCTAACTTTATACAGAGAGATCCAGATGGTCCGGAATATCTACCGTCTCTACGGACCAGAAAGTCGGAAGCCCGTTCCAGCCCTCGCCGGATTCAAGTACTACACCATGGGCTTTTACATCCACTCCACGGATAAGATGAACTACAAGGGCAGATTTTCCTCCTCCTACCTTGCCTGTCCTGAGTCCCATACCTGGTATCCGATCGAGAAGTGTCGACCACTGCTCAACGTCAATAAGTACTCCCGCCTTTCACCTCCGCATATCCCTGATTCCCAGACTACCAGTAAACTTTCAACGGAGGAACTCCTTCAGCGACTGATCTTCATATTCCTACGCTCCTCGCCGCCCAGCAGTAAGATCCCCGTTCTGGAGAAACTACGGTTGGCACTGACAAAGAAGAAGGGGACCGATAAGGAGGCAATTCTGATGCCTCTGGCAGAACTCAGTCTCTTTACTAATAAGGAACTTGTTGAAATGATTGTGGACTGGTCTGATGCCGCAGGTCTTATCTCTCTGGACGGCCGGATGCTGGTGAACTACGTCTGGTGATGGAGGTCTACTACGCTGCAGCGCCCAGACGTGCTTTTCCTAGGCCATCTGCAAACCAATGACAGTATTAGGCAAGAAATGTACTTGCTTGTCGAACCTATTGAATAAAAATTCCTGTTCTTCTCATGCGTTCTGATTGCGTGCGTTCTTACAGTAGGTGAAATGTTCCGAAGTTTGCAAATGATCACTAACCACTCGAAAACCGATATCAGTGTGTGAATGCAGTTAATTCATAACAACTTAAAAAGAATCAGTACTATAAAATAAATGTTAAAGACAATGATGCGTTCGAAAATATAAAGTTTTTTAGACAGGCGGAAAATCTCGGAGAAGACAAAAATGGTCGTAGTTTAGAAAACTTCAAACTTATATTAATAAAAAGCCTCTCCATGCAAAAGCTGAGTAAATAGCAAAGCAAAAATCGAATGATTTCTGAAAGTAATCTCTTTGTGAAGTTTACATTAAAATATTTCTGTAATTTCAGGTATAGGCGTTTGCATAGAGCCTACATTTTGCGTACAGATTCCAAAACGGTCTCCCTAGGATTTGTGGGACTCTTAACAAGTTTGAATTGATTGGGATGTGGTTCGAAAAGGCAAACATGATTTTGCCTGATTTCGACGATTGGGACATCAGAGAAACAAAAGTTCTCATACGGAGGCATGTTGCCTCGTTGGTCAGTAAAGTAAATTTGACAGGTGTAGCCATAAACATACCGTCTTGTGTATATGAAGAGAACTTTTCATCCACGAAATTTATCTGCATTTTTCGTTCGTTCTGGATCACGCTGAATTTCAGATCGGCCGTAAAATACCGCTCCGTTCTAGGACTATAAATAAGCGGCAGAGTGGCCATATAAATAATGATATTTTGCTAAAGCTGTTAATATTTTGCTCGTTCTATTTTTAAAATACGTATGCGCAGAAGCTATACTGCTCAAAAAGAAGTGTGCGCATGTTCAAAACTGAAAATGAAAATTCAGTGGTAATCATTTCTGTGATAAAACATAGAGTTTTCCAAACCGCAAAACAGTTTCCGCCCATTTAAACGAAACATTGCTTGTGGGTGTTATCGGTGCGCTCTAGGGCACCAAATTGCACTGATATGCTAATTTGACTTCTCAGATTAGCAAAGTTGAGATATCCGGGTTGATTAATTGAAAACGAAGGCAGGCTCTCCGGAAGAGGTTTATTTAAGTGCTGACGTTTCGAAGAGCTGGGTCGGCTATTCATTGTCAAAGCGTAAACTGCACTTAATCGATCAGAAATTTAATTTAAAGTGGCAGTTGTGTTGGCCGGCCTCATGCTGATCGATTTTTCCCTCCTCTCGCTGCCTCGGCCTCTCGGCAGATGGTTGACGGGCGTTTTGCCTGTGTGCTTTGTGAGTCATCACTCCGTCGAGGGGAACTGATTGGACTTTAGGCGGGCGGTTGGTCTGGCGGTTCTTCTTCTTCCTCACCGAGTAGACTCAGCGTCGGGCTATCTCCGTGCGGCCTTCTTAAGTCCGGTGTGGTTGTTTGGTCCTGAGCTCTACGATTGTGATGACCTAGGACTTTGTAAGCTGCAGGAAGGTCCAGATGCCTGTTGATAGAGTGGGCACAGATATGCTTATTTGATTTCTAGAAATCAAAAGACGCGCTGCTCCTCTGGAAATAACCTGTGTGTTAGCTAACTAGTTTTCACAGTAAGCATAGAACCAAAAATCAATTTTTACGTTTGGAGAGCTCTGTTTAGTAGAATTTTTGAGGGTGAATTACTGACCTCTCAAAGATCAAGACTCCCAGATGTGTAATCGAAGTCTTGGACAGGTATTAGCATAGGAAATTGTCCAAATATATCGCAATGTTCATTTTCGCTCAAATTTATAGATAAAATTATTTGGAACGCAGGCATCCCAAGAAATATAAATTGAAATCAAAACGTTCTTTGGGAAAGGGAGAAAACTTTATTGAGTAAATTTTCGACGTCGGTTCCCCGTGTCGTCATCAGACTAGAGTAAATGTGCTGAAAACAATTAAAATTTCAAACGTGCTACAAAATCAATACTTATTTGGTGCCTCAGCTAGTAAGCTGCCGTCGTGTGTGTCAGTCCGTATTGATCGGCTTTCGTCTCTTCCACTTTTCTCTGAGATTCTTGTACGTGGCATCTAACTCGATATGCCTGTTGATGCATGACTCATCGGAGTGCATGGCTTCAAGAAACTCTCGGCCTTTTTTAGATGGACAAACTCCGACGATGCGAGTTTTGTCCCATGCGAAATTGTGCCCAGTATCAAGAGTGTGCATGGCCATTTGAGACAAGTGGTCTCGCCTCTTAACTGCAAGTTGATGTTCGTGGATGCGTGTAGAGGCACATTTTCCCGTTTGGCCACAATATACGGCATCACAGGCTTCGCATGGGATCTTATAGACGACTTCTTTTTTATTGAGATAGCCAACCCTATCCTTAGGGTGTACAAGCTGGGTGCGTAAAGTAGTCGTCGGCTTGTGCGCCACTTTTATCTGGTGTTTCCTCAAGTGTCTTTCAACAATTTCAGACACATTCCTGATGTAAGGAAGGATTCGCCAAGTGTTTGCTTTGGGCGCCTGATTGGAACTATCTAGTTCCTTAGTTTTTATCTCTTGTTGTTTCATGCATCGACGTACGAAATCTCTCGGGTATCCGTTCTGGGAATTATTTGTGCATATTTTCTGCTCAAGAAAAGAGCATCTCCTTGAAGGGAACGAACGAGCAGGCACAATGTGCAGTGTTTAAGAAGTCCGAAAATTTTCACATCAGGTTCTCTCATCAGGTTTCCTTCGATAGGTTGCGTACTCTGGGCTTCTGGTTGACATTTTGGTAACCTTTGTCTGTAAGAACTTGAGTCAAAGGCAGATCGTAGGAGGTCGGCGCTGGGTCATTTGAAAATGTTGCAGTTTTCGAAAGTCTCTGTGTTTTTTCACGCCGAGCAAACCGCTGTCTACCTGGACGTAGATTAAGACGAGTTTAACGCGTGTGTTAATTAGAATTCAGACTCTATTCGGACCAGGGGTACTACTACTTTTGCTGTCGGGCCTACTTCTCGCCTCTACCGGAGCAGGCATAATACGTTTTTTAGTCGGTCGTAACAACATTTGATGTTAACCCAAGATCAAACATACCTTTGGTAATTTTAAGATTGAGCGCAGAAGAAAAGGAGAGTGAGTTCGTACGAAATTGAAAGGAAGGAGATGTTAAGTGGGGCTCTGGTAAAAAAGAAGACACCCCTTAATTTACATCCTCTATTCCAGCAAAGCCACGCGTATAGGTAACTTAAAATGCCAAAAGGTGAGAAGCCAAGCGATTTTCCACGTCTTGTAAGGACCTTATTATGCTCTTGCGATAAAAGAATTGTCGAATGCTTTCGCCCATGAGCGGAAGCGCCAAGTTAACTGCAGTTGACTTTTAGGTGATCACTTTCTTGCGTAATTTCGAAGTCTGTACTATAGCCGAGCATGGTAGACGATAGATGGAAAAAAGACGATTGGAAAGAGGCAATTGCAAACGTAAGGCGTCGAGTATTACTCTGGCAGAGTTTAAAGAAGGCTGCCAACGGAACTTGGTTTGATCGATGGAGGCTTGCGTCAGTGTCTTTTAAAACAGCCTCTCGAACTCTTGACTTCACGATCCTTCCGAAGACGACGTTGGCGAGGGGAGTTTGTTCATATGAGCTTACTTTCTAACGGCATTTGCCCAGAGAATGGCAGTTTTTGAATTTTCAAAGGATAGAGCAACCTACGGGAACAGCGACAACAGAAGAGATAAACGGTGCAAAGTACGAGAGATTTTTTCGACAGTAACGGTGATAGAGAGTGATCGAAAGGATGGCTATGGTTGGATTTAGATGTCAGGGTGTGTTGAGCAGTGGCGTCCTGGTTAGCCAATGGTTCGGAATTGAATAGGAAATTACAAGAGGTGACGCAGTCTTTGGGATTTGCCCCAATTAACGAAACTACGATTTACTCCCCGGAGACCGACTCAAATTTGCTGGATAAAATTCCTCAACTAATGATGAGCGATCTGTCCTTAAATGAAGACATTAAGAGGAGTATCTGAAGGAAGATCGCGCTTTTTGGCAGTCAATTTACCGTATCACATTTGGTGGATTACAGAAGTGTCAGTAGGTTGGACGGGTAACTTGAACCAAATGTGATTAAACTCGCCTCGTCCGGCGGGGTCTCGTTGCTCAAGTAGTTAGAGCGTTGGCTGTAGTTGAGTCTCCTCCTACCTGCGTGAGTTCGAATCCAACCGAGGCACCGATTTTTCACGGTTGTGTCGATATGAAATAACGATCTAACTAAGAGAAGCAGACTTACCGAATGAACTACCAATCGTGTCAGTCGACTCACCAGGTAGACATGCATGAAATCTCTGCCTGCATGTAATGAAGAAATTATAATAGCATAGATCGCCCATAATAGCATAGGCACAATGACGTTCAAAAATGGTATGTTTATACAGTTTTCTTTCAAATATCTCACAAAAATTGGTGTCCTGCGAACTGTGACAGTTAGCAAATAGCCTAATTATTGATTATGTGTTCCAGGATGATGATGATTGTGCGAGGAGTGATCGAAATTGTTTCGTTTTCGGATTAAAAGATGTAGTTTTTACAAATCCAAGGGAGGTGTGACTTGGGTTCACAGTAAGTAAAACAATAAAAATACAGGGTTTTATAAGATTAAACTTCAAAGGATCGGTCATTGATAAAAAGATAGAAGGATTGTTTGCATACCAAGGGGATTGTTCATCCGCAAAATTACTGTATGGATTTTAATGGTAGCGGTCAGCTTATGATGTTTTTTGGTGACGGTATGGAGAAAGATCCCACTTAACTTACGCAGACTGTGGATCACGTCATATGGGCTTTTATCTTGGCATTCATTCGCAGGCCTTTGCAGATATTACACTGCCATTAACAATTGCTTGCCATGATTCAAATTATCACTAAAATTCCTTTATTTTTTGAAATTTACTTTTTGTCTATTTTGATTGCCACGCTCACTTCCGTTGTCGTACGAAAGCGTACGATGAGTCTTTTATGCAGAATTCCAAACAATTTCTGTGTTTTCCTGCATTTCGTCAGCCTACTGTCCAGTGTGCTGTCCAACCCGTAAGACTCCCCTCATCACCAATCACGTGTGACACGATCCACAGTCCACCGACAGTTAAGTGGCGTCCCTCTCCATGCTTAACTCAGTTATGGGCCTGTTCGCGGTTTCTTATGGAGTATTAGCACATGCCTGGCGACATGTTTGTCAGCGTTATTACTACGTTTTAGGACGCACAGTCACACGGGTTTAAAAATTTGCATTATTAAGGAAGAGTAAAATTATGCTTCTGGTAAAAACATGCTTATTCATATCCTGCTTCGTTTAAATAAGCGAAAAAAATTATATTTACAAAGACAAAGGTGTTTTTGGTGAATCCTTTCCACTTAAATGGATGCACTCAATCAGAAAAAGGTCACTAATTTAAAAGTGCGGTGTAGGACAGTTTTTAATGCAGAAACTTTCCGGAATATGAAATAGTGCTGATTTCCATTTAAATTTGCAAGCCTGTCCGATGATAAAATGGCGCAAACGATGTATTTTGCGTAGAAAGTAATATTTTTGTAAACGCATTCAGCGAACAATACAAATGCCCAAGGCTTGATTGGTACCAGAATGATCTTGTAGATTTCTGTCATCACGTTTCATGAGTTACTTTTCCTACTGTATGCTGAAGATTTTGTGCATACTCTGCAAGCCCTATTTTTAACCATTTCGGAGTGAATTCGAATTGCGGAAAGATGTTATGGACACATCATCTGCACGCTCTCCGTGCGCGAGCCGTGCGGAGATTGTACTCTGCAGTCTGGAAACAAATTATCGATGACTTCGGGGCCTTGAGTGAACAGTATACATTCGAAACGTTCTACTCGGTCTAAGTGTAGTTTATTTCCAACCAAAATTGCACTTTTCTTGCCTATGCCCCATCTTATGAGCAACGAGCGGCCGTCTCATCGACAAGTCATGCACAGTGCGTGACCTAACTGATCAAATTTGTCGAAATTTACGAATGCTTGCCAATCACTCGCAAACCGACACGATTTCATGAGTCAAATGTCTATGTTAATTAGGTAACAGTTTAAAAGAATTAAAAACACAAAAGAAATATTAGAGGCAGTGTTTCGTTGTTTATAAATGTCGATTTATTTTGAAATGCTCAATATCCCGAAAACGTTAGAAATGTCTCTTTTTAAGTGAAGTTTGTTTTTAGATGTATAGAATGTATTCCGATATCAAACACGTAGTAGATATGAAAGTAGACATAAAATCACGTCTAATAACAACGTTTCAGTGAATTTTACATCTAAATATCGCTTTATAAGTAGTGACGGTTGACGGTTTGTCAAGTGCCTACATTCCGAGTGTAGATTCCAAAACAGTTTTCTAGGGTTTTGTGTTACTTTGGCGTCATCTGAAGTAAACGAGATGGGGTCCAACAAGAGAAGCTGGATTTTGCTCGATTTTGCGCATGAGGACGTCGTAGGATCAAACGTTTTCATAAAGTAACAAGCCATGAGGCCGGTCGGTGTCAAACAAATTTAAATAGAACTGACAAGCGTGTGTTTACAGAGAGAACTTATCTCCCGTTAAATTAATTTGTACTTGTCTTTCGTTTTGGATTACGTTGAGTTTCAGATCGGCTTCGAAATATTGATAAATACTTCATGATTTTCAGTGTTTTCACCCGATCGCCCATAAAGACAGATTTTGAATCACCTGTCTGTTGAGAACTGTAAGATAATATTGTTCTTGAATACATTTACCGAATTAGTGAGTGTTCAGGCACTCCTTTTCACGAAGATGGTCGTTTGGGTCACACTCGAAGACTCATTTAAACATCAAGCTTCATTTTCGAAAAACATGACTGTCCACAACGAAAGTTACCAACGAGTATGCCTTGGATCAATAAGAAAACTTTCCTTAATAAGTTACCTGTTTTAAAAGTGCCTTATTACTGCACTCTGTCGACGTATCTCTGTGTACTTTGCATTTTTGCACAGTGAGGCCAATAAAAAATTCGACACTTTGACGGTTTCTTTCATGTTCCTAAGCAGTACTAATATTTTTCTTCCGTTAAGGCAAGAGCATGTCTTTATCTATACATTGAGACTAATTTCACTGTTTTTGCTCGCTTTTAGATTCCGTTGTTCGATTTTGAATGCACGGCAGAGCGCCCATACAAATACTGATATTTTGATGAAACTAAAAATGTTTTGCGCGTTTTATTTCTGAAAAAAAGTGTGTATAAAAGCCTAAATACAAGTAAAGTAGTATGTCATATGTTTAAAGCTGGAAATGACTATTCTGTGGTGGTAATCTATGTGACATCAGGTAGAACTTTTCAAACGGCAAAAAAATTTCAGCCCAATCAAACGGAGGAATCTCTGTCTGCGTTATTATTGCACTTTAGGGCACCAATTCACACAGATCTGCTGATTTGACATTAAGGCATTGATAAAACTTCTTGTTTTCTTAAAATAACCTTTTTCTTAGGAGATTGATAACCATCGTCAACACAGGACATGAAATAAAATTTATAGTCCGGCTAAATCTGTTTATTAAAACTCTCGGGGTAAATTAATATCCTCTCAATAAAAAAGTCTGCTAGATGCGTAATTGGAGTCTAGGACATGTATTAGCATAGGAAATTGCACGAATATATTCCAACGTCTATTTTCGCTAAAATTTACTGATATTTCACTTGATATAATTACCCAAACACAATTTCTGAAAAGGAAAAGGACATTTTACTGAAGGATGTGGGTGAGCGAACAAAATGGGCCACGTTAAAGGCGTCCAAAAATTCTCTAATCAATTTCCGTTTTCAGATTTCATGAGATAGGTCACATACTGTTTATCGGGACCCCAGTCAAATGAACCCCTGTTTACGCCCATAGTACTAAACCTTTGCAGTTTAGATCGTAGCAAATGATCGCCAGAGTGTAGTTGATGTTTCATCTCGATCACATAGAACCCGGGTTTTGAGAGGGTGAAGGTTGTTGTTAGAAGAAAGATTGATATTGTCTTGGTCCTCAGTTCCGATAGACTTTGTTTAAAGTCAACGATATCATGATCCAACGTTTGTTATTAGTCTGTAGCCTTTTATCTTCTAGACATACTAGTAGCCTATAGATAAAGAGACACTTCGGAATTCCCCGAAAGCCTCTTAGCCATTGCCATAGTTGCGGACTGTCGATCAGAGCCTCACTGAAGTGCCAGTCCTTAGAGTGGAGGTTATGGGATATTGTGATGGGCAAGTGAATGGTTTATGGCCGAGGTTACTAACTACGGAGAGCATTTGTGTTGAGTAAAAGAGCTTGACATCTGAGAACTGGGTGGTATCACAAATCTTGATCCTCCACATCGTCACCAACAAGAAGAAGACACTAATTTACCGTTTAATGATAAAAGTAGATGCATCTAATGCCTCCTTACAGGCATTGTCAAAAAAGTTATTGCATTGTCATATGTTTACTCCAGTGACAATTTCAAGTCATGTTGACCACCCTCACGGTCCCGTAGGACCCAGATTTTGGGGTGAAAGTTGTTGCTGGAAGTAATACGGAAGCAGCCTGCATTCTTATTCGCAGTAGACTTCGTTTGAAGTTGATAAGGACATGGGCCGACGTTCGCGACCGGACTGAAGCATTTTCCTAAGCCAAAATAGAGCCTGTATACATGTAAGCAGTCTATGGATAAAAAATCGCCTTTGAATTCACCAACGTCATTTTCAAAGTTAAGAATTGTCAAACAAGGCCTCCTTAAAGCATCATAGCTTTGAATCAAGGTTTTGAACTATCTCACTGACTTAGTATTTATGGCGGAACAAAACGTTTGAGTGTATATTAAATTCCTTTGACGAGTTTTAGAACGAAGACTAAATGATTGTCGTCTTGATGTGTCACTGGTAACTCATTGTAATTTTATGTTGCTACCAGTATTTATCAGCCTATTTCAAGACTTGCTTTTTTACGTAGGAAGGGGGAGGAAAAATTCGAATTATTGTACTTCCGGTTTGGCTGGCGTTCACCTCTGATGTCGCAAAACGAAGTGCGTGTTTCAGATTTTGGTCTGCAGACTGGAGGTAAAAGCGTTTAAAAGAGCGTATCAACAAGGGTATTTTACTAACAGCTTGAGTTTAGTACTAACAGCATCTGACAAAGTCCATGACTTTGGAAATTACCATGTGCCTACGGGCACCAGGAACCTAGCACAAACGAAGAACAGCTGTAGCCCGAGAGGGTCCAACAGCCGACAAGATACGATTTCGGCCAGGGAAAGCACATTATCGTGTCCCAAATTTAGCCTTCACCTTAAATCTAACCCTACTCCCTGGAATTTGGCGTATTACCACTTGTAGCACGCGGGGGTCATTTCCCATGCCAACAAAACGATCACATGAATAGGCTGGACAGTACTGTCGCTATGTTGATGACACCTTTGTAGTCGCCACCACAGAAACCGACATAGCTGCCCTCTTAACTGCAGCCAATCAAGCATGTCTGCCGACTAAGTTCACTTGGGAGATTGGAAGAGCCGGTTGGCTTGCTTTCCTAGATGCCATTCTTAACAGGAGTCCTGACGGTAGTGTCCAAGGGAGCGTCTATAGGAAGAAAATCTGGTCTGAACAATACACATACTTCGGCTGTATCGTGACCCTCTAACAAAACGAAATATAGCACGGTGTTCGGCGCAAAGGGCTAAAAAGGAATAGTTCTGCAGATAGCATCGGAGGGGGAGCTTGAAAAGTTCTGGACTTGCTTTGAGAAAACGGGTATCCTGACAGGTTTATTGCAAAAGAATATTGCCGAGCGAATTGAAAAACTCACCACACTGACTGCCAAAAAGAACAACTCTGTTTCTCAAGATTCCTTTTCTAGGGAACGCTGTAAGTAAACTCCCACCAGCGAACCTTTGAATACTATCCTCTATCAACCTTATTTTACGAAGAGAATGTAGTGATGGGTCGCCAACTCAGATCACATCAATGTCCATCTACTCCTTCACTTGCTCCTGTGCAGCCCGTTATATTGGTCGCACGAGTCGGCGCCAATCCAAATAAACCGGGGGAACAACTCCCGGCATGGCTGGAAAAACGCCCAACTGGAGCGTCATTCTGGCACATGTTGTTGATTTCGAGCTTCGTGTGGCGAAGCTATGCGTGTGATTTGTAAGGCTCCATCGCGTAACCCTGGGCAGCTGAGCCTGCTCATGTGACCAACACCAGAAGCGGCCGCCATCAGCTCACGAAAACTGATCTTTCAGGCTTAGCATTTACCATGGTCAAAAGTCGACTAACTGCACGCACTTCTCCGCGAACTTCCGCTTTCAACCCATCTCTGGCATTGACTGTTATAACCCCCACGCCCCTTTCTAAAGACAAACATTAATCGATTCCTCTAATCGTTGATATGCTTTTACTTCAGATTGGCAAAGTTGAGATATCCGGGTTGATTAAATGAAGACGAAGACAGACTCTCCGGAAGAGGTTTATTTAAGTGCTGATGTTTCGAAGAGCTGGGTCGGCTCTTCATTGTCAAAGCCTACAATGCACTTAATCGATCAGAAATTTAATTTTAAGTGGCAGTCGTGTTGGCCGGCCTCATGCTGATCGATTTTTCCCTCCTCTCGCTGCCTCGGCCTCTCGGTAGATGGTTGACGGGCGTTTTACCTGTGTGCTATGTGAGTCATCACTCCGTCGAGGGGAACTGATTGGACTTTAGTCGGGCGGTTGGTCTGGCGGTTCTTCTTCTTCCTCACCGAGTAGACTCAGCGTCGGGCTATCTCCGTGCGGCCTTCTTAAGTCCGGTGGGGTTGTTTGGTCCTGAGCTTTACGATTGTGATGACGTAGGACTTTGTAAGCTGCAGGAAGGTCCAGAAGCCTGTTGATAGAGTGGGCATCGGAGAACCACGCCTCGAGAGTTAGCCGTTCTGCTTTTGTGTTGCCTCCGCCTAAGATGGTAGCCCTCTGGAGGTCAAAAGTATGCCCCGTTTCTCCAATGTGTGTTGCTAGTTGAGAGTTAGGGTCTAACCTCCGAGTGGCCGCTTTGTGTTCCTGTAGGCGAGTTTGCAACTTCCGCCCGGTTTCGCCCACATAGTTGCAGTCGCCCTCATTGCAATTTATTTTGTAGATGACTGCTGATGTTTCAGCGGGTGGTAATGGGTCTTTAGGCTGCATTAGGCGACGTTGAATTGTTGCTAGTGGTCGATGAGCTATGCCTTCTCTGGTGGGATGTAACAGTCGCGAGACCGCTTCAGAGACCCCTTTAATGTAAGGAATGGCCCTCCAGACTTCGGGTTGCTGCTCATTTGGCCGTTGTCTGGGCGCCCAACGTCTGCTTCTCTCAAGGAAATGCCTGGGATAATCATTGGCTGCAAATAGGTTCACAAGGTACAATCGTTCGGCCCTTTTATCTTCTGGTGTGCTGCAGTGTGTTCACACATAAATGTACTGGCCTGATGATAATTTACCGAAAACAAACGTATGCTCGCCAACTGGTTTTCTGAAATGCTAATTTGATGAAAGATTTATACGGCCTTCACTTCGATTTTAAAACAGACAACAGAAGGATAAGGACTAACGGTAACTAGCGAGCTTTTCTTCGGACCCGAATTTAGCTCACTCACAAGCGGATGAGGTCAGAGACAGTGATACACCAGTTAGGAGACCCTTTGGGGCCTTCACCAAGGACGCACACGCATCCCATATTACTGGTCTTCTATGAGACTATCTCTCTTGCCAACGATATCATCTGTGGCCCCGAGGTTGCCGTTTGACCGTGTAATTTAATCGTGCAACTAAATGAAGTAAAGCCTGTTTCTCGACTTTGAACCTCGAGGATGCTAGTGTGATACGTGAACCGTGCTTTAAGTTCATGCACGTGCGAACAGGTGTCGCGCACCTTCCTCCCCCCCCCATCAAAGATCAGGTGCAGCTCATTTACTATCACAATAGGGTCTTCTACTAAACTATAAGCCCACTGATCTTTGCAAAGATCTAAAACATGGCCTCCAAGAACCGCGTCAAGTGGTTGAGCCGTGTACTCTATGACTTTGCCGCCCTGATGAAGTCATATCATGCGTACTTACAGGCTGTTGTATCGAGCAGCTAGCAGGGTTTAATTTTCGAGGAGGGATGCTCAGGATGTATCGCACAGCTGTGGTGTGGAAGCCTACGTTTTACTAGACAGACATCTCAAATTCAAACGCTTCCACATCTACGATGAATCTGCCGCTCTCAAACAAGCGGCGCCGTGCTTGTTAGCCACTGACAAAAAGGTGATGCTGATTGGAAAGTCAGGTTCACTCGCCTCTTGTCTGGATACTGTCTAGCCATTGAGACAGGATAGGTGAAGGAGCAGGGAGAGGGCGCGATAAACGCTGATCAGGTCCGAAATCCCCTTAAACCGGTTCACGCGCAATTCATTGGTGTTTTATCCACTCCTTCGCTTGCAACGGTCGAATAGTCGTGTCCCTTTCTTCTTTTGAACCCAGAAGGCTAACTGAGGAGTCGGTAGTGAGTTGGACCGACCTATAAGAACCCACCAGGTCGTCTACAACGCAGGCGATTTTAGGTCTCATCAGCGGGCATTTCCCTCGTTTTTCCCCGCTTTCTGCTAACCAAACGTCGATCGGGCAATTTTTTGATTCATGCAGTCTTTCTCCTTCTACTTCCTGTTGCTCTCCTGCGTTTTCCAGGTTCGGTAAAATCCCCATTCTTAAACGCGTGAAGATTGGCGGGCACGGTGGGCCTCAAGGTACTGTCGCACGAGTTTCTGTGCTATTAATTTTCAAGTAATCGACAAGGCTGATGCGCGACTCGAATGTGCGGTAGCAGTGTTGGTTGGATAGGTTGGGGGCCTATGAGCCGGCTGTTGTGCGGATGCTGCTAGTGTTCGCCGCGCTAGTTGAGGGAAAATTGGCGGCAAACCGATTCAGACATTAGTTGACGGCTCGAGTTGGCTGAGTTGCGGTAGGTTTGCGGATATCCTTGCCGCATTTGTGCGTGATTTACAGACAAAGAAAAGGGAAAAAGGTGTGAGGTCGACTCTGAAGACAGCGCATATTCCTTCCTTTACACAATCTGACGCGCATTTAACTTATCATGGGACGGCTTGAGAAGCTGCCAACTGACAGGACAGCTCGGTTCTTCTGCCACGGCGGAGAGCCAGTCCAGTAAGGTTCCTTCTTAATGTGGCCTCTGTGACGATTCTACTGTGTTGGGTCCATTCCGCCCCTTCCTATGAAGCGGGCACGGTGATTTGCGCGTGAATCAGTTTATGGTGAGTTCAGACTTGCGCTGCATCTACCGCATTCTCCCCTCCTCCTCCTCCTCCTCCTCCTCCTCCCCTACCTGAGCCCCCCATCGGAGTCAGTACAGAGTCAAGAAGACCGGAGGCTGGGAGGGCACAGGTGGATGTGCGCCCGAGCCCGCGCCGTGGCTCTTTACACGTCCTGGTCCACCCAACAAATGAACAGGATTTTAACCAACAACTGCAACACCGCGAGGGGTCGGAAGGATGAAGGTGACTGTGCAGCCATGATCACGACTTGAATATCCAGTGGCCTAGAAGGAGTCCTGCGTTGGACAAATAAATCCAAAATTCTTCTGTCCCAACACACTCCTCATTCTAGACGAAATAACGACCCAGTCCCCTCGCAGTCATACAAAAATTATTACGCTAGGCACAGTCGGTTGTCGCACACTGCCCTCAGATTAGCTCATCCAACCGCCATTCCGCCCACCTCTCACCTCAGGCCTGAAGTATTTGCCGTATTTTTGTGATCCGCACATGGCGCTGCAGACTGTACGGTAATGAACAGAGACCTATTGTCGCTGTAGTGACAACTCCGGTCTTGATCAAATTGTTCAAACGCTCTGAATACAAGCAGCAAAGTTTGACATTGTTTGGAGAATTTACCATTTTAGTGACTTGTATATCTGGACTGAAGAAAAAGAAAAATTGAACAGAAGACCGTCGGAGGATTTTTTCAGCAGCCTTGTTTGAGTGACTCTCTGACTAGCATTAAAATAAACGCTCCAATCTGCCCTATTAAACTAGAAATATGATTACGCCCTGAAAATGTTGGGCTGAACTCTGCATAGCTCTGCACCTGTGGTCCAGGTTTCAGGGTCTGTGGCCTGCCAGGGATATGACTGGCTTCCTGGGAGCTGTCGCTTGTCCCCTAAAACGGGCCAGGCGGTAGAGGCGCACTGGGCCAACACGGAGGCTATATCGGAGTCTGGTAGACGTTATCGTCGTGCCAGCCGCCTCCGCTCTCTCCTGCCTCTGGTCATCTTCACTCTGTCATGGCATCGACCTCAGGTGGAGGAGGACAGAGCGAGCTAGATGCTGCGCAAGTCTACTTCCATTATAACCTTATTCCTGCTCAAGTCTCCGTCCCTGCTCCCAACCTGTTGTGGAGCACACGGTGAACATCATCGTCAACGACTGTCAAAATGTCGAGCAAGGTGGGCAGAGTAACTGCCTGCAGCGACTACTGACACGCATATTGCATCATTCACCATCCTGACAACACGGATGCTAACTAAAAGTCCGAACGCATGTCTCACTGATTTTCTGACGTTGTTCAGCGCAACATCTGCGAGAGGTATGACTTATCGCTGAGTCCTCCCTCTGTCTCCCATGCGCTCCAGTTTTGGGAATCCCGAACTTTTTGATCTCCGTGAAATGTAATGCGTTAACTTGGAACGAATACTTCTTAGGAAAAGGCTCTTTAGAGTCGGTACGCAGTCCATCAGCAAAGGCGGGGTAGCCACGTAATATGTCCCAGGAGTCAGCCATTCAGAAAACTAACGAAAGACTGACCGTAGGGACACTTGGTGTCATTGTGGATCATCAGAGAATTTGTTTCTATTTTTAGAATCAGCATGGTAGAAAATGGGTGAGTTACGGCCAATGACTGGCGAAATTATGTCCCGTGGCAGGCCAGTTACGCCGTTTCCCTTCAAGCCCCTCGAGCTGCCCCTATCGGCAGCGAGCGGTAAGTGACATAAGTCATGGAACGTGAGGACGACGTTCATTTCGGAGCGATTCGAACCCTGAGAGTTTTACTGTCTTGTTTATTCGGTTCCGGCAATAGTCCCTTTGTGGTGAAGTACATATTTCTGTACAATTTATCGAAGAGAAAGTTAAAAAATTTAGACGGAAATCAAAACTATCTTAGATTCAGATAACATCTTGTGTTACTAGCCGTCATCAACTAAACCTGGGCACCAGCGCCTGGTTTTTTACTAAAGAAAACTTATATAAACGGGAAAGGTCTTCGCTCGCACGAAAATCGATTTCGCGGTCTGAAGAATGAGAATAAGCATGTTGATTTCTAAAAACAGGAACTTCTCCCTCCTGGGAAATTCAGATTTGTTAACCTGGGTGATTCTCTAACTAAAAAGATGAAACAGTGCCTACGGACAAGCTTTTATTCATCCATTTTCGACTGCATTGATATTTCATGTTGGATGGATCTACAAATGTGAACAAGACCGTCTTCTGCATAAAATTACGCTCGAGAACTCACTGTCTAAGTAGATTGTTTCAAGAACTATTTTATTTTGAAGGTTCTGATAGACACAACCTAAAGAACCTGTCTTTTTGGGCAGCTACTTTGAAAACAGTTAAGGCCACAAGACCTTCATTGATCCTGAAACGCAGAATCAAGGAAACAGAGAAACATTTGTCCGATACCTTTGGTGATGAGATATAGGAAAAGAAAATAAACTGAGCCGCAAGAGATACTCTTAGGAAACCACGTTTTGCATCGCAGGCCACAACACAGCTGCACAGCTTGGAGAAGGCAGGGACTGCGACCGATAAAGGTTTGACTACGTCCATCTTCGTGAAAAGGAGCGCCCGAACACTCACTTGTTCGGTAAATGCCATCAAAGAATAATCTTATTTTAAAGTTCTCAACAGACAAGTACTTCAGAATCTGTCTTTTTGGGCGATTGGGTGAAAACACTGGAAATCATGAATTATTCAGCAACACATCGAGGCCGATCTGAAACCTAACGCAATCCAAAATGAACGAGAAGAGTAAATTAATGTAACGGAAGAAAAGTTCTCTCTATAAACATAAAATGATAAGTTTACGATCACGCCCATCAGTTCTATTTGGATTTATTAGGCACCGACCGGCCTCATGGCATGTCACCTTATAAAAAACCTTTGTTTCTACGACATCACCATCGGTAAAATCAAGTATCTCTTGTTGAACCCCATCTCATTTACTTTAAAAAAATAAAAAAACAGGAATCAATGGAAAAGTGTTTTGGAATCTGCATTTAGAATGTAGGCAGTTGACAATCCATCATATATGAAATCACACTATTTATAATAAGATATTTAGACGTAAACTTCACTGAAGCATTGTTATTAAGCAAAATTATATGTCTGCTCTCATATTTGCGAAGTTTTTGGTATGAGGATACAGTCTATACACCTAACGATGAACTTTACTTATTTAGAGCCTTTTCTGACGTTTTCGGGACATTGCGCTTTTCAAAATAAATAGCATTTCTAAACTACGCAACACTACCTCTAATATTTCTTTTGTATTTTCAATTCTTTTAAACATGTACTTAATAAACATAGAAATCGGACTCATGAAAGGGTGTCAGTTTGTAAGTGATTGTAATCATTCGCAAATTTCGACGCATTTCAAGAGTTAGGTCATTAACTGTAAGTAAAACTGGGTTGACCATTTTCGAGGCGGTTTTCGTCAGTCAACTAGCCAGGCAGCCAGAAAATTAGTCCTCAACGTCTGTCATACGCAAATGCTCAGCATCCCGATTATTTATCGTCCTTTGCTGGGAGCCTTCAGTGCAAAAGTGAATGGCCTACATCTAACATGGTACCCTGGGCAGACCAATGAAGACCCAGTTTGTACGAGATTTCAGTTAACAACGGTCACCGTGCCATGTTTTTTGCAAATAAGAAATGCTCTTTCTAAGGATACTTCACCTACACGCAGTTCTGGCCTACACGGTGCAGAAATAACTCCACACTACGATAGGGCCTTAAGCCACCAATGGCAACTGACCTGACGGCGGGCGTCAATGGCTGACGGCAGATTTCATCATCTCCAATCCGGTCCCGCCATTGGTCGATAACGCCCCATGTACCGGCATGCTATCCTCTTCGGTCGCATTGCGTCGTCCAGAGAATAGACAGGCCAGTGCAGCTTTAAGGGAGGCTGGTAACGATCATAAAGGACCATAAACCAGCAAAAACGTAGAGGCGTTAATAAAGGTTTACTTCTGGCGAACAGACTTTACCTCGAAATAACTACCTTTGTAAGTGCAGCAAATGTTTTCATTTCACTCCTAACTCAGTCACTAGTAGACAAGTCAGACAAGTGGTCTGTCGATTCTATGCCACTGTATGTTGCAACTTTGAGGAGTTCTCTTCACCCCCTCCACCCATATGTAATTTTGGTTCCGGTCAAGCTGGAGTTGCCAAAAGGGCGCCTTTTAAACTTTCAAATTATGTAATTGCAAAAACCGCAGTAAGGTCGTTGGGACAGAAATTGTCAGGACTACTTTCGCGGGTCATGAACATTTTGAAGTTTCCCGGTCAATGAGGACAGCTTGCGGACTAATCTCCGGCGAGTGTTTGAAAGGGGGAGAGAAAAAATAAATGTACGTCATATTTCGTAAGTACTATGCGAAAATTTTCAGAAAAAGCGTCCTCCATTAACTATGGACATAATTCAAATAAATAGATGATAAAAGACTACACGAGTTTGAATTTAATTTTATAACTGTTATGGGGATAGTTCGAGTCTAATTTTCTACATTTCAGTTATTTGACCGTTTCGGAACGTCGATGCAATATGATATCAATAAAAAGCACATGAGAACCGGGGGCAGAAGAAAAGAGAAAAAATAACTTAGGAAGGTAAAGAATGAGAGGTAGAATGCAGGCTTCATAACTAGCCAAACTAAAAGCTGATGGCCGTGATAGAAAGGCAGACGTCGAGTGTAATGAAAAAATTGTAAGAATTTTTTTTAAAAATGGCTTCAGTACAAAGGGAAAATAAAAGATTGGAAGAAGGCATGACAGTAGACTGTCGGGAAAATGACACATTATTGGGAATAATGCCAATAGATACAGGAATGGAAGGTGTTTGTAGTCGAAACACAGGCTGGATTGATTTTAGTTTAGCGCGTTTGAAAATAATTTTTAAATTGGCCTCCCGCCCGCCGTTAAATTTTCGTTTATGGTTTACAGTCTGCAAGCCGTATATTCTTCATTTAAGGGAAATCGGACATTCGTCCGTGCCATTAAAAAGGTATCCAACACTGTTCATAAAATGTCGCGATGGATGCGTACCAGTTTTGTATGCTCCATAAGGAGCATTCGTAAATGCCAAACACCGTGCTTTTCGGACTGACATTTTCTGGCTATAGAAACTGTACTGTTGCAGACTTTTTTAAAGCACCAGAAAACCATTTCTTCAAGTGTACATTTTAGGATGACAGTTTTTTTACCAACAGAGTACAAGTAAGAATACCTCTACGCACGCTTTCTATAACTTATAGTATATTATTCGAGGGTAACGAAACTATACGGAGAAAAATCATGCCACTCAGGCTGTCATTTTTTAACGAAGCATGGTTTTGCATGCGGCCGGAAAGACGTGTATTCAAAGTTTCACACTCAGGCGAGGTTGAAATGGCTTGGGATAATGCTGCATAATAACCAGTATTGCAAACCCACTTAAGTGATCCTCTCTGATCACCAACGGATTTTTGGTTAAAATAACATGAGACTGGCCACGGATTATACAGAGTTTTAAATGTTATATTTGTTAAAGAAAAGACTCGTTTAGATTTCCGAAGGCGTTTTTTCGCTTTCGCTTCAGGGGGCATTCAGGCTGCTCTGCCATAATTTTGCTCAGTAGCGCATCTCCGACGCATTTTCCTTCTTGCGACACTGAGACAGGTCCTTTGGGTGGTTCAGACTACGCAAAGTTTGACCTTCGTCTGCGTCGGTGTCCACCATGTGCTCTGCAGCATGGTGAAACAGGCACAATGACTTGCGCATAAGTTAGTTTGTAGTGAGTATCGACTTTCGCAGCATCTAACGCACTCTCCTCCTCCTCCCCAGCTGGACCCGGGGTCAAGACATTGTCAAAAAGACCGGGGGGGAGGGGGGCGGGTCGGCAGAGGACGCAGGTAGATGACGCGGCCTACCTGCACCTAGGCGCACCACCCCACCTCCTGGCCCAAATCCAACACCTGACCCGGATTTTTACCAACAACTGCAACACCGTGACGGTGCGGATGGGCGAGAATGACTGAGCAGCCATGACCACGACCTGCATACCCAGCGCATCTACCGAGAGGGGACCAGGTGTCAAAAAAAACTACCAGCGCATACCAGGCTGCGAAGGCCAGGGTTTACTGATCCTGACATAGTAGACGCCTACAGACCTTTGGGCCTACGGAAAGGTACAAACTACAGTCGACGTGAGAAATCGTGATTGTGGTCTATATGGCACTGTCAGTGGCATGAATTCGGAGAGGCCTGCCCGTACAAAGGTCGATGTATATGGAAGTTAGGCCGCGTTGGACACGCGTAGAGGGGCTGTTTGGTTTTTCTGGCCGCTGTAATCTCGATTCTGTTTTGTCATCGGAATGGGGCCATGTGCAACTGGGTGTCAAATGAAGTTCGCAGAAATACAAGCAAGCTAACACGCCAAGTCATGACTGCCTACGCCCAATTAACAGTTGTGGAGCTCCTTAACTTCAACGGTAGAAATATTGTACGTATTAGAGATTGTGTCAGCCCTGATTTTTAGGTCATATCGTCTGATTTTTAATCCGGCAGAAATGATGGTGGGGGGTCATCACTTTCCTTTCTGGCAGTTGGATTGGAAATTTAAGAGCGTCAGTACCTCTGTCTGACATTACACGTACCCTCTTTAGAGCTTGTTTGCAATGGAAACTCAAACTGATCCGCACTCACGCATTCCCTCCTGGAAGAATGTTCCCTCCAACCCGACACTCTTTGACAGATGACGAAGCACCGAAGCCAGTAGGTCGGCCCTAGCTCAGCCAAAGCTAGTGACTTAGTTTCCTCATCTTTTCCGTATGAGGGCTTGACGTAAGGTCATTGGGCGTCCCTTAAACGATCCACACCGTGGGTGCGCTGAACCAGCACAGGGACTAGACTGGAGTCCGGCAGATGTTGTCGGGAAGGGGCACGCATAAAAATGTCAATAGAGGTGTGCAATGGCACGTCCAATTGCAGACTCACACCGCGCCAACTGGGATTCGTGACGCCCCTAGTTTTCTCATGAAAAAATCCTGATCAGTGTACATTGTGGACCATGGGATGTGGTGGTATGCCGTCTTACGAGTCTTCGCCTTGTCAGTCACCCGCGCCCTCACCCGCCTCCGGTCTTCCACACTTTGCCTTGACACGGGGCGCAGACGGGGCAGATGCCGTGAAAGTCTGCTACCACTTTAAACTAATTCACGCACAAGTCACCGTCCCTGCTCTCATTCTGCTGTGGAGCACACGGTGGACACCGCCGGTGACGGCGGCCGAACTGTCAGACGCCTGACCACCTCTCACCTCCAGACACAACGAAATTTAAGCCAGAACACTTGGAGGACGGATGTGTGTAAGCTCGAGCTTCGGACTTTGTGGAGCCCAGACTGATCGGTCCGTTCAATTCTGCCATGCTTCCCATTGGAAAATGTAGGTTCAGTGTTCTTGTCTTGTGCCAGGTCATACGCATTCTAACGTCTGAATTAGGCAAGCAAGGTCCTACTTCATGTTAACAAAACGCCATTATCTATAATCTGCTGTTGGCACTTGGCACTTCTGCATTGCGTAACTTCTTCCCCACCCCTTTCTGCCGACTCATCCGTCCCCTCCACAGCTTGTGAGTCAAGAGGTCGTATGCCCAACTTTCGTCTCAACACGATGAGACGGCAGAAACCTCCCCTATGCTTTCCAGCAGGACTTGGAAGTTTGTTTCACAAATGACTTATCCAGCCTCACATCTGGCAAATTACTCAACCAGCGTCGATGTTCGATTCCTTCCACAGACCTCGTCGACTAATCCGATGGACGGAATGACTTTGAGCTTTGATTATTGTACTATCCCACTCAACTGACAAACTGACGGACGAAGCGTGTAGCGATTTAGTTCGGAATTGAATAGAACTAGACTAATTTCGGGGGTTCTGATTCTATTTGTAAATAAATTTGAAAGATGTCTACAGTTATCCGTAGAGAAAATACATATCCGGGTTGGTCGGGTTTGTTTCAGCAAGATGTGTGCTTGTGAGACTAGCGTGAAAAAAAAAACATGGGAAGTTGAGTTAGGGGGAGTTGCTTAGTACGTGAATATCAGGACTTGAACCCGGAGTTTTGCTAATCAGATGTACATGTACTTGACGGGGTTGAAGTTTTGTCTGATGTAGTCGAGCCAGACGAAGGTCTGCGCCAGGTCGCCTCTTGTTGTGAAATGCGTAGATGAGCAACACAGGCCGATAGGAGTGAATAGGTCAAAATATCTCACTGAGGATCAAAAACTAGTCAGACATTTTAATGGACTATGTCGAGTTGGGGTTTGAATAAGGCGCCTCACCGTGGCTTTCAGGGTGGCAGAGAACTGCGCTGAATCCGGCGTCGTGGCGTTGAGCGGTAATCTATAGAAACTACCCGGACGGCTTCAATTCTCTTTCTCAAGTCGTTGTAATGGCAAGTGCTTCCTGCATCATTTGTGTCTACCAACGCCTTCTTCACTTGAAGGATCTCTTTCAGGAAACGCTGGTTGGAAATTCCCATTTTCGTTCGCCCTCCACGCGCATTGGCTAGAAGTCTAGACCGTGTAGGACTGACGTTAGAGTGATTCATCATCATCATCATCATCATCATCATCATCATCATCATCATCATCATCATCATCATCATCATCATCATCATCATAATCATCATCATCATCATCATCATCATCATCATCTGATACTAACTGGACAGCGTCGCCAACCGCTATCTGGGTGCAAGTGATCTGTGGCACACTCACGCATGTGGGGATTGTGGGTGTGCTTTATGGGTAGTGCCTCTCAGTCGACAGTCTCAGTGCCTCACGTTGGATACATTCGGTCCAATGCGTCATCAACCTGACAACGTCTACCACTTCTCCCACTCCCGCCACCCCAGTCACCGCCAATCACGCATGCGAAGTGTGTGTGTGCTTTATGGCTAGTGCCTCTCCGTCGACGACTGTTTGGATACCTAGCCTTGAAGGGCAACGGCTCAGGCAGGTGCAGGGCCACGTGTCACCCTTCTGGGAGTAGAGGTCTGTAAGCGTCTGCTATGCCAGGATCAGCAAACCATGGTCCCCACAGCCTGGTGTGCTCTGGCAGTTCTCTGGCGCCTGGTTCCCTGCCGGTAAATGCACTTGCGCTCCTGCTGGGTATACAGGTTCTGGGCATGGCTGCCCAACCATCCTCGTCTTTCTGACCCGTTGTGGTGCTGTTTTTAGTAGTTAAAATCCTGATCAAAGGTTTGGTGTGAACCAGTGGAAGACCAAGGTTCGGGCCCGCCCGCACCATCCACCTGCGCCCTTTCTTCCCCCCCCCGGTTTTCTTGACTCTCTTTTGACACCGGGCCCAGATGGAGGAAGATAAGAGGGTGCGGTAGATGTTGCGCAAGGCTGCACTCGCTAAAACTAGCTCATGCACAAGTCACCACGCCTGCTTCACCTGCACGCGGCGGACACAGTCGACAACGACGCTCGAACTGTTAGGGGCAATTCCCATCCTTGTATAAATCTTTCGAGAATATGATAAATAGCGTTTTAAAACAGGTCTAACGACCAGATGTCTCCTTGACGAACGTCTGACCGATGTTCGAACAGTTCCGGAAGATTGCTATGAGCACGACCTTGTGCATAAGTAAGACAGCTGAAGGCCCTGATCACAGGAACTGCCATAATTGCAGCTCTCGGTCGCCATTTATTGCTTAAGACAACAGACAGACGGGGATGAAAAAGAGAATCTAGTCTTACTGCTACCATAACTCTACGTACGCCGACTCCTAAACCTTCTTTTCACAAGCGACGTATTCAGAAGACACGGCGTTGTCCAACTGGCGCGTTCATATTGGTTGACATCGGAGCACCTGTGTGGACTGACACTCCGCGGATAGTCTGAACCGAAAGGTTACTCGTGACCGAGTGGCGCGTTAAGCACCGATTCAGGCACGTGCTTGATACGCCAGAATGTTCCACGTCTCCCTCTCGTGCGTGAACGCCGAACACCCAGGCCGGCTTTACAGGAGTAGTTGGTGTCTTCACACCCTCCGGCTTGGTAATCCGGTTACCGAAGTCTGACCGTCGGGGCGGTTAAGATTGCAATGACGACCGTATACAACTGGGACAATAGGGAGTCTTTGTATGAGCCAACGTCGGCGGGAGTGGATGGCTTGCCGTACCTATAAGTAGTTCAAAGCAAGCCACCGTAGACCACCTTCTATACACCCCAGCAGTATTGTGGTCATCAGGTGGGGCTACCAAACAACATCTTACCTAAATATCTAAATACGTGGTAAGTAAACTGGCGGTTAAAAACAGCCTCTGGGTGCATTTAAAAGAACAGAAGTTCGAAAAGTCGAATTGGCAAACACTTTTCTTCAGTAATTCATCATCAGGCCACTGAAATTACACGCAGAATAGGCGTGAGTTTATAAATGTCTCAAGCGTTATTCACACTGGTTCTCACATCGCTAGCATGATGAGGTCGGTGGGCGAGGGTGGAGTTAGGGTGTGCGCGGTGTCATGCACGCGAAGCACGAATGACTGTCATTCGGGGGTCGAGGTCAGAGTGCGATCAAAACCTGGAGCCGACGTCGGCTACGGGAGATAGAGCGCTTGGTCGTTTGCCAACAAAGCGCTGGACTCGATAGCCGAATAACCTCGATAGCCTCGCCTGTTGCTAGCACCCGATGTCATAGGCTGTTGGGATAGTTTGCTGGCGCCCGATAGACTCAGTGATTCGTGTCGAACAGAATAGAACTTAGAATCGATAGGCTTTAGCCTCTACCGAAAACATGCATTTTCCAGTTGGAGATTTCAGGCCTAAAATGGGAATATTCGCAGAAAATTGGTTCTTGGCCCCTGCTGACTGGCAACTGGGGTTGTTGTTTTTAAAACGACCTTCAATCAAATGCTTGTGAATTCACACCTAGAAGGGTTTGGGGGTACTGTCGTCACTAGTCAACCCACAGGTCGGAAAGCAAAATTTGAATACGATTGCTCTACCGACTGAGCTGCCTCCTCCCATCCTGTTGATTAGGATTATTTTAAAAATACTAGAGAGAACTGTCTTGGTGTTAATTTTTGGTTCACCAGAAGTAGACCTCTCATGCCAATGTGAGGGCATTAAATAGAGCAACCTCAAGGAATCCAGCTAAGCTGAAATGGTCTGCGAGAAGTCTTTCGGTACTCACGAAAAGGACAGAAGTGTTTCAGTCGTAAGTTGAGTGTGATACAGGAAAGGATAACGATAGGGTATAGGAAACCCAACTAACGTGAACTAGCCTGTTTACCGTGCCATACGTTGACTGGTGAGAGAAGGGATTTTACGGGTGGGGCAGTACACAGGACGGAGGGCAAGAGGACATAGAAAATCGACAAATTTCTGCCGAAAGTCTTATCGTACGCTGTTGTCTTACAAAGAAAGTGAACGCAACAATAAAAAATAAAAAATTAATTTGCAGAAAATAACGGACTTCAAATGAAGCGGCTCTTGTAAGTTTACATTTAATCAGGAAGAGAAGGAAATATCAAATAATGGGAACGGTGAATAACAAGTGATGTTTACAGTCACACAGAATTCTAGAGTATATTTTTGAGTTGTCAACTTCTTGGGGTCCTACACCTTATCATTACCCAGGGGAAGTAACAAACAGTGATTTTCTAGAGCAAAAAGGAATATTAAAGTGTTCTAGGACATCCTTCAGCCAATACAGAACGTGGCAAGTCCTAATCAGAGCTGCACAACTATACAGGTAGTATCCTAGACGAGGAAGGACAAGGCGGAGAACGCAGTTCTCCTAGTGAGACCGTTCTGAATGGAAAGTCAGGGTGCTGGACATTTAGGAGGAAATTGCGAGCAATTACTTTTTTTCTCGACATGCCTACAACCATTTGTCTGATTGCTTTTGGATTCAAACAACTGTGTGTAGTCAGTCCGAGGTTGGGCATAGGAATATGGACCGCAGCGTATTCAAAGTGGCCTTTCCCCAAATTCCAGGGGGGGGGGGCGAGTAAGGGCCAGAAGGGTGGGGGCTACGAGAGCTAAGGTTAAAGTTAGGACAGGGAAGTAGGTATTCCCTGGAATTTAACTTGAGATCACACGTAATACGTGCGAATCGGTATTTGCGCTCCTGACCCAGTTCGAGATGGAATAATCAAGCGGTCTAATTTTCATCGTCTTCCCTACGATTGGTGGATCCTGCCTCAGTGGGTGAAATAAAGTCAGCCAGTGAACGTTAAGGTGGTCAGCCGACGAGCACTTTCCCATTGCAACTTGGGGTGGGGAGACCATTTTGGCCTACTGAATCTTTTCTTCGCCATGTCTCGTGCTCTCCGGGACACTTCGGTGTTGATTTTTGAAATGGTACAAAGTGAACACCGTAGCCTTGATCCCGAAAATTTCTGCGCGTGACGATACGTGCGTTAACAGTCCATCCTGGATGGAACAAAAAAGATAACTTTTTACGTGGCGCCTTTGTGAGATTTGGGCGCAGGCTAAGAGATAAGTAAAAATCCAGTCTCTGGCATCCACTAATCAGTGAGTAAACACGTTTTCCCATGAAACTGAACTTCGCCATAGCATAGGATGGTTTTCAGTCATCGCAAGCAAGTTGACAATATGGGGTGAATTTAAAGTTCATAGATCAGAATCTTGCCAGCAGTAAATTAAGAAGGAATTTGCAGAATCTGCCAGTCCTGGCACTTTCATCCGAATCGGGAATCCAGGGCCTCTTGGCAGAACACGACTATGGGGTTGTAACCACTCGTTCCGTCAATCATTGCACCCCACACTTCAGTGCGCAAGTAGCTTTAGATAATTAGGCCGCGAGACGAGTGACACACCTTACAATTCCAAGTAGTTTTTTGCCAAGACCGAGCTGGGAGAAGTTGGCAACCTCACCAGATAGAAAGCACATTTTGTCAGCTGCGGGCTTTGCCGAATGCCTAACGATGAGCTGTTAACAAAACTGCCAGACATCCGCGCTCGAGAACTTGCTCTTGAACAGCGGCCCAGAGGAAGCCTAGGCTCGCCTTGTGAGTCCGGAGGAAGCAAACGGCGACCATCAGCCCAGCCGATAGTCACGGCATAGAGTTTCACATCACACCTTGTCTGCCTTCCCAAATGCGCTAATTACTGTTTGGTTATCTGGCCGGTGTTTTTACCCCCCCCCCTCTGCCATCGAAACTGAGTGTTTTCGGTCTATCCAGACAAGGGATTTGTCACTGGCCTACGGCGCAGGGGGGCACTGTTGGTGATGGTGCATATCACTGACGCTAAAGTACATTCGGAGCTACCTGCCCTCTCAAAGGAGTATGCTGGAATAAGGGTTGTACTGATCACACTTTCGCCACGTGCGACACTTCAAGCCAAGGCTGGAGGGGGGGGGAGCCAGTGCAGTGAGTTCGTGCTGTTGGCAGCCCCCCACATGTGCAGTTCAACGGTGGCTGAACCCCTCGCACCCACCTTCACATTGGTCTGCTGATAAGTGCTTGACTTTTGAAGATTGGCACAACTTTTTATAGTCGCACTTGTTTCTGGTACCTGGCATGGCCCTGCAAAACTTTCCTCCAGGGCTCTGGTGTAGGGAGCACGTGCTTAAACCGCCTCCTGACAGATGGTGGTGGTGGCAAACCCTGCTTTCTCCAAAGTTTCCAGAGAACCTGCTGGCGACAATGACCGTGTGATTGACGGGTTGTCGGTACAGACGCTTAACATCAATCCCCTTAATGCACATGTTTTCAGACAAAAACGCCACGTCAGGGGGTGATTTGCTCCTATGGTACTCTCCTAAGCTAGCAACACGTGGATTAGATGTGGCAAAGCAGATGCAAAATGCAATCGTGGCACTGCGTTTTAGAGAAAATACGCAGCAAAATGGACATCCCCCCCGTTTTCCGGTCAAGCCATTCTTAACATATGTTCGTTTGCCTGCCTACGAGGCCCTCGAGGGAGTCTGTAAACGCCTGGTTTTTGCCGCATGCTGACCTGAAATTTTGGTTTTTATGAATATCATCCTTAAAAAAGAAATACAAGGAAACAATAACCGTAGAGAAAGAGAAGAAGTACCGATAAAAATCTTGGAAGCACTAGCTAAGGTCTCATTTCCAATCCCTGGCCTCGAAGTAGGAAACATAGTCCCCACCTAGACATGTTTTTCATGTCTGTAACAAAGAACGCCTCAGCTAGTGGGTTTTAGGATGGCTGGCATGAATGTGAGATCAGATTGAATATTATGGGCAGCTGCGATCGTGGAAATGGATGGCCCCATTACTTTTATTTAGAAGTTCGAGTTTTCTGGCATGTGCGCTTGGTTCAGTTACTCCTCTCCTGAAGGGCAATTCAATAAGATTTGGCTGCAGTATTCGATTCAAATACCCCTTGGCTCCCTCCTAAAAGACTTTTTACAGGAAGACAGGGGACATTTTGAGGTTACAGGCCTGACTACCCTCAGCTGGGACTTTATGGTGATTCAAACTGTTAAAGACATCTCCTTCCGTGAAGATGGTCAGGCATTCACTAAGCTGTTGCAAACTTGGTGGGGGATTAAATGACTTTCCGCGGTATCTTTTCTTCGACTTCGTAAAATTATTTTTAACTGCTCTGCTCCAGGACTTTGGAGGAGGTCAGTTGGCACGTACCTTTCACTGTTGCCCAGGAACGGAATTGCAGCCTTCCTTATGATGATGATGATGATGATGATGATGATGATGATGATGATGATGATGATGATGATGATGATGATGATGATGATGATGCCAGTTTGCTCGCCCAGCCTACTGCAACCGATGGAATCCACAAATTTTGACACTATAAGCTTACTGCCCAAACAGGAATTTCAGTGCAGCCAATCTAAAATTCACCAGATGACATCAAAACTTGATGAAAATTTACTCACGCTGTCCGGAGCTGACGAAATTTGTGAGGAGTTGGGTCATGACTACTGCTCTAGAAAACAAAATTCACTCTCTTCCTACTAGCATCACTGGAAGTCTGCTACAATATTCAAGAAGTTCGGATTGTAATTAGCCAGTTTGTGTGTACTTGAATTTTGAATTTCGATGTCGTGCTACTGGTCAGTACTGGAAACATTCATTTTAGGCGCCGTCAAGTCCCTAATCAGCTTCTTATCCGGCTACCAGGGATCTTTAATGGGGTTACCAAGGACACCAGTCTGCGCACTTTTGCTGGCGGGTTTGTGCGGATAGTTCAGTCCTGGAGAAACAGGAATTTAGCAACCTTTGATCGGATACGAATGCAATGTACTCATTCCTTTTTCCTGATTGATTTTGACGCATTGCTGCCGGTATAATTCATGATGATAGAAGCGAACAGGCGAGTTCCAGGAATCAGTCCCGAAGGCGAAGATGCGATCACTGGGAAAAGAAATTCATTGACAACCGTTTCGGATTCTTACTCGAACCCATCAGCAGAGACGGTCGCAGATAATGGTAATGGTGGCACAGGGAGTGCAGTGTTTATGGCACTTTGCTGCCGTGGGACCATGTGCGTACGATAATGAACAGCTCTCGTGATCACCGCTGGGGGTCGTAATTGATGCGATGATAGCTTATCAGTCCGCGTTCGAGTCGTTTATTGGCGCGATTTCTTCATACGTGTTGGATGCTGGTGTGATGATTGCTCGGCAAATTGGCTCACAGTCACTGAGATAATTGCTCGTCAGCGCCCTTTCCACGTGACTGATTCCCCTGCCCAGGGAAAATCTCAGCAGAAAATACGGTACCGGGAGGTCATTGCGCTTGTTGATGGATTGCGTGCCCTGACTCGAGCAGCTCGAGGCTCCCGCGGTTGTCACCACTTGCGAGGAATTCGGTCCCTTGAAACTTTAAAATATGACTGGATGCCGTCGAATGAGCCGCCACCTGCGCGCTAACATCTTCCCTCCTCACCGTTGCTGCGTGCTCGACCATTCGCGTCCGGACTGCTGGCGTTTCCTGCCGTGGGATATGGTCCCACGGCAGCTACGTGCCAGAAATACTGCATTCCTTGTGCCACCATTAGCCTTATCTGTGACCGTCTCTGATGATGGGTTCGAGTGAGAATCCGAAACGGCAGGCCAATAAATTTCTTGTCCCATTGATCGCATCTCTGTCTTCTGGTAATTCTTGATATTGTCTGTAAGTTAGACGCGATCCAATAACTTCCATATTTGGTAGATTTGACTAAGTACCCAATATATCGAAGTTATTTTATCTAAAATAACTGGATAAAACCAAAAAGGAATCTGTACAGTTGGTTAATAGCGTCCATTGAATAACATTAGAATCGTAAGAAAAACGCTATAAATTGGTATATGTAGGACCAGTGCTTACTGCATAATTCAGCGACGACCTGGGTCTGCGACAAGAGGCATGTGTGTGCGACTGAGGGTACTTTAGTCGCCGTAATAAACAGCAGTTATTAAGTCTGTGCTATAGGGAATTAACTGTTTAAATCGATTCTGGTTGTTTCGTGTCGTTCGGGGTTAGTTCCTTCCCTGCCATGTCCAGCTGGCATGCTCATGCGTAGTTACTGGATCTTGCTTAACTTTCCGCTGGATAGCTGTCATGCTCAGAAAGTCAAATCAAGCATGAACGAGTCCAAACTCGACAAATGCACGTTTATTTCATAATAAAAACCTCATCTGATGAAGGACATCTTACCTCTAATGGTCATTAGGATGTTCTATCCGTCCAGATGCCTACACTGCCTACCTGAAAATAACTATGAAGGTAGAGTGCTTTTCCCTGTTGCTTATTACTTGAGAAATCCTTGTTAAATTCGATGATTACGGCAAATATCCTCACCTCCATCCGCTGCAAAAATAAAGCAAGAAATTATGCGCTTCCTAGATCAGCATAATCTATCTGATGCGCAGCATGGGTACCGTAGTGGCAAGTCTTGCGTGACACACTCGCTCTCCTGTTTGGAACGTTGGACTTGGGCATTTGATGAAGACAGTGCGCCGCATGCAGTCTATGTCGACTTTAAAAAGGCATTTGATAGTGTCCCTCATCAGCGCCTCCTGCACAAACTCAGCCGAACAGGCGTTAGGGGTAATCTCTTAGCATAGCTTCAAAGCTTCCTATTTGACCGCACTCAAATTGTCCATGTCGGTGGACAGCAGTCGACGGAGGTTGCCGTTGAAAGCGGTGTTTCCCAAGGCTCAGTTCTTGGTCCTACCTTGTTCATTATTTATGTCAACGATTGCGCGAGTGAACTGAATTTTGGTGTCGCCATGTTTGCGGATGACATTAAGCTCTGGAGCTTCATTCGAACTGCAGCTGACGAAGAGCATTTGCAAGCGAACATAAACCGACTCAAACAGTGGTCAAAGGACTCGCTTCTGCCGTTCAATGCGAAAAAATGCAATATTCTACGAGTCGGCAGAGCTCGCTCTCCGAACCATATGGCCTACTGCCTAAATGGTATTCCACTGCAAGAAGTGGACTCGCAGAAGGACTTGGGAGTATGGATTACGACCTCGCTCAAACCCTCGCTGCACTGCACGAAGATAGCCAAGTCTGCAATGTCAGTCCTCTACCTTGTCATGCGAGCTTTCTCAGTTCTTGGCGAAGACTGCTAACCTCAGCATCCTTGAAAGGGTTCAAAGGCGTGCAACGAAACTTGTGGCAGGACAGGGTTCACTACCATATGCAACGCGGTTGGCTAACCTTGATCTCTTTCCCTTGAGTTACAGGCAGTTACGGGGTGACCTGATACAAGCCTTCTGTATCATGCGCGGTCAGGACTGCAGCCTCGTACCGGGGGACTTCTCTGAGTTAGCAACCACCGCAAATCTACTAGGCCATCCATTCAAACTACGTGTGACAGGGGCCAGACTGGACACACGAAAGTTCTTCTTTTCTAACAGAGTGCCAGAAGCTTGGAACGCCCTGTCTGTGGATGTCGTTATGTCTGCTTCCGTGGAGGTCTTTAAGAGGAAGCTGAATTTGTGTAGCAGTGTCCACTAAATTACCACCCGATCTGTGTAACCATGACAAATTCCGTGTTATAATACTACTCGCTATATTTCAGTAACATTTCAAATTGAATTTATTATTGTGTCCAACCCATCGCTTTCACTTACTGGCATGCACCTATGCGACTTTTGTCACTAGGGATGTTAATTATTTCGCTGCACTCGAAACTACCACTGAACTATTGCTCGTACTACAAACACTCGAGACAGCTTGTTTATCTGTACAGAGTTGACGCTTATCCGATTATTTGTTATCTTATGATATCTTTTCCAGTTTTTGAGATTTTTCAGTTGCTTGTAACCAAATAGGGAGTTCAAAGGTGAAGACCTGCCTTTCATGCGGTTATACATCTGATTGGGTGAGTTCCCCTTTCTCTGTAGTATGTCTGAATGTCAGGAAATTCACAAATGTTCGAGAACCTTCGCCTAAAGGAGTGGCGTTTCAGTGAGCCTCTAGTTGTCCGTCCACATCTTTGGTTATATTCAAAAGGGTTTTGACGAGAGTAGGAACTAAATGCTATTCCATATCCTACATGGTCAAGACTGGGTTCTGATTCAACCTAGTGCCTATTCTGTCTTAGTACCTGATGGCTTCCACCTTAACTCTGGCCAATTTCTGGCACATCTTGATTCTATAATTGTTATTTTCTGCATTACAGCATTAACTGCATGCTCGTGGTGCGTGCAGCAATGTTATCTGTGACTGTAGCTGGTTATAAGGCTCAAGGGAGAATCCAAGTAGTAAAACGAACGGAATTCATGTCCTTAAGAACACTTCTTCCTCCTTCTCTTCTTCTTCTTCTTCTTCTTCTTCTTCCCCTTCTTCTTCTTCTTCTTCTTCTTCTTCTTCTTCTTCTTCTTTTTCTTCTTCTTCTTCTTCTGCTTCTTCTTCTTCTTCTTCTTCTTCTTCTTCTTCCTTCTCCTCCTGCTCTTCTTCTCCGTCATGACTTCTGTTCTGGAGAGTATCAACAAGTCTGAATGCTGGCATGTGACCCTCCTCTCATTGGCTGTCTTCCAAAACTGCTCAAACAGTTTGGACTGTATGAACCCAGCATGTACTTATACCAAAATTCGATGGGGCACGGTCATAAGCACCCGCCGTATTAAAGGCGGGTACTTGGGGTAAATTCCATGGGCGTTAGAGCTAGGGTTGGGATAGTCAGTTCTAGGACAAGAGCTAGCACAGGGGAATAAGTGCATCCCTGGAACTAAGCATAAGGTCCCCTGCGATATAGGGGGTATGCATTTCCGAGCCCAGCCCAAAATTGAAATAGGTCTCATTCCAACGGTTGCAATCTCACTGAGTTAAGCACGTCATAGAGAAACCGTCGACTTTATCACATGGCAACATGGTTGACATGACTGAAATAACTCAGAAGTGTAACACTTGACGCAGATTTAGACAGCTGGCTGCTTTATACAGATTCGCAGAAAGTGTGAATTGGCGGTGTGACTTCCCATACTCTCCGTGCGTCTTCTTAAGAGTCGGCACTTAACTGTCCCTACTCTCTGTACACGCGAGTGTAAAGAAACTGGTCAATAAAAATGACAAACAAGAGATATCATTGTTGAGGAAGCGTTACATGAGGACTAACCAAGCCGTGAGTGAACCTGACTTCCCAAGACGTATCACCTTTTGGCTGTAGCAGACTAGCACAGAGGTATTCAGTGGAAGGCTAAAAATTCGTCGTAGGTAATTGCTCCACATTTGGAGCTGATGTGTCTGTCCCATGTCAAATGGACCGTCGTTACCGGCAATGTTCACCGCGTGCTCCACAACAGGTTGGGCACGGAAACGGGACATAGGCGTGAATAAGTCTATAGCGATGATGAACTTGCGCAGCGTCTACCTCACCCTCTCCTCCCCCACCCTTCTGAGCCGGATGTCGAAAGAAAGTCGAGGAAACTGGAGTCGGGGTCGTGCGCGAGTGGTCGGCGTGGTTTGAGCCTGCACCTGGGCGTGCCACCATATCCCCATGCATGGCATTTGCGTAGCGTATCCTGATCTGGTCCCCTTGTTGGTTCAGCACAATTCCCGCATGGCGCGTTGTAGGGGATACTGTCTATCCCCCCCCCCAAAAACGCAGGCTTTCACCCACAACTATATGCATGTTTTGCTAGCAGTCCTCCCTGTGAATAGAAATCAAGTAGGCACTAATAAGTCTCGACACTGCACCCGGCAAGCACCTAGGGAGGCAGTCTATCAGGACAGTTGAACCGTACAGTGCACACTTCACCCACTTGAAGGAGCTCTTAGAGACCACGCCTTAAGTTTCGGGTGTAGATGAGTGAGCTTTTGGTTTAGGAAGGGATCCCTTTCTTCGAAAGTCAGTGACGCAAGTCAGGCTGGAGATGCTCGAAAATGGTTCACACGTGCTGGTTTTACGTACTTCCAAACGTCATTCAAGGGCGAAGTCGTGAGAGAGGCCTGAATTTTTGGATTTTTCCAACCAGCACAAACAGTAAAATGAACGTTGTGACTAACATCTCTTGCAACGCAGCCAATTTTCTGCAGGACAAATTGGTGAAAAGGAGTAAAATTAGCCAGTCGAAGTATTTACTCCAGGAAGAGGACACTAGGTTTACACTATTCGTAGATTGCGATTGGATAAGGAATCATTTGCAGAAGCTGATCCCACTTTCGTAGATTTGCTAGAAGCAAACGCAGGGGTCTAGAAAAAGCCGTTTTTTTCCAAATGGCTTTAACAGAGCACGTTCAAAGTTAGCCTTACTTCAGCGTATTCTTTTTGTGATATCAGCCACTTTCTTGTTCAGACTACGATTTATAAGCGCCAGTGGGAATTTCGTAAATCCCCACAGGCTTCTATCTCTAGGAACAGGATCTATGCGCTTCAGTCTGGCTCATAACGGCGAACCAATAGGACCTTGGGAGAACACTGCACCCATGAACGTCTCTGTCTCTGAGTGAGTCAAAGAAAGAGTTCAGCGACCAGCGTTAGCCTAAACTACTTTTTTCTTCATCAAAACGGGGTCTTTCGGGCACCGGCGTGTGAGACTTATAAACTTTTTGGCGCCAACGTATGGACCGCACAAACTTTTCGTCAGATAAGCATTTTCCTACCAACGGCTGATCCCGAAATCCACCTCCTTACTGCTGAGCGTGTCTACCGACAGAGACGAGGGAGACTGGGGTGGTTATTTCTGGCTTATTAGCTGTCGTCAGCCAGTCATACCCAATCCCGAAGTGTGGAACACCTGGGGCTTGAACTCGAGACCTGTTAGTTAGAAGTCCACACCTCTAACCACTGGGCCACGAGCCCGTCGCCCTGCCGGTTTAGATCGGGAATAGTCATTTTGATGGTAAGGGACGTTCAATGAGCAATCTTACGGAACTCACTCGTTCTGTTGTGCCTTACGGGCTGTGTGGCTGCTGGTTGGGCGCTAGTGAGAGCCCGTAAGGCTCAACGGAACGAGTGAGTTCCGTATGAACGATCGGTGAGCGCCCCTTACTATCAAAATGAAACATTTAATGAGGCAGCATCTGGGAAATAGGGGAATTTCGGGGAAAATTACAATCTAGTTCTGTTGGAGCATGTGTAGGGGGTGAGGAATGGGGTAAATCTGCCAGCGAGTTATATCGCAGTAGGTTGGGCGGGCAATTTGACCCAAATTCGATTAAACTCACGGCTCGCGGTCGGGACCTCGTAGTTCATGCAGTCAGACCGTTGCCGTGCTAAGGCCTCGTCGTTGGGGTTGAACGCCCCCGATGCCCTCAGAGTATTCATAGTTGACTCTAATAAATGCAACTTATCAGCAGATTTCCCCCACCCCCCCCCCTTCCCGCCCCTCACGTCCCTGACAGGACTAAACTACTTATTTCAGTCGCTGCTTTGGGCGGATTATTGATAATCAAAAAGGTATGTTCACTGTACTTAACTTCCTCAGTAAGCAAATAAAAAACCGCCCACCAAAACCATGTGCTGGCAAGCATGTACGAAGTTAGATAGTGCATAATTTGTCATGAAAAGGTAGTTGCTAAAATCGTGGACAACTGCAAATGAGCTAGACTTTAATCTAAAATGATTTGTGCCATGCTCTTACAAAACAGCTCTTTTGAGTGGCATTCCCACCAGTTTATTGAACTGCTGGAGGCGCGAAAAAGTCAAACAGAAAATCTGAGGTAGCTATTTCATTTAGTGACTTCAACAGGGGGGCACTAATCGGTCAGAAGTACAGTGGTCTGAAGCTTCGCCGTCACAGACATGCTTGACGGATTTTGGAGTACGCGGGTGAATGATGACAACGACAGAGAATGTCCATAAGCTTGCAGTATTTCAGTGAACCAGCTAAATTCCTATCAATCAGTTTTTCGTCCAAAAATTGTCAAAATGGCGTTACTATGGGCAAAACCGTCTCCTTTGCCATGGAATACTAGGTCAATCAAAGACAAGGGTATGGTTTGTAGCCGGGGTTACTTAATTCGAGGAGCAATAGTGCTGAATAAAAATGACTGACGATATTTTTTTGTACATGCTGGAGAAGGAAATGCAAAAGCCTCGCGGTGGCTGCTACGTGGGGATCGTCAACATGGTTTAAAGTTGTCGTCGGAGTGAAAATATGCCAATGCAACACCCTTTTGACAATGCCTGCGGGGGGGGGGACAGTACATTCATTTACTATTATCAGTAGATAGTAAAAATAGTGTCCCCTCTTTGACTGACGGCAATATGGAAGATCAAAATGTGTCATATCTCGAAGTTCTTAGATGTTCGGCTCCTTTGCTCAACACAAATGCTCCCCGCAGTTAGTAATCGCGGCCATAAATGATACCCGTGCTCATTAAAATATCCCATAGCCTCCACTCTAAGGACTGGCACTTCAGTGAGGCTCTGCTCGACAGTCCGGAACTATGGTAATGGCTAAGAGGCTTTCGGTGAATTCAAAAGTGTTTATTTATCTATAGACTACTAACGTATCTATAGAATAAAAGGGTACGTTGGATCATGCCATCGTTGACTTCAAACAAAGTCTATCGGAACCTAGGACCTAGACAATATTAATCTTACTTCTAACTACGACCTTCGCCTTCTCAAAATCCAGATCCTATGGGATCAAGATAAAACAAAAAATACACGCTGGCGATCATTTGCCAACGACATAAAGAACAAATGTTTAGCCCAATGGTCGCAAACAGAGGTTTCTTTGAATGAGGTCCCTGTTGGCGTGAATTATCGATGAAACGGCTGCTCATTATTCATAAGGTAGGGCACAGGCAATGAGAGTGGACTTATAACTGAATAAAGGCATATTCTGAATTGTGAATCTGAAAAAAGTTGCAGTAATTCCGACTAGGAGGTCTCAAATGTGTACTGCGTATCCAAATTCCTGAAGCCCTCAGCTACCTGTCGCCAGAGTGCAAAGTGCATCTTCTATGAGAGTCACGCACATGGAGCGGACAATCTATGTGCATATACTACCTTGCTGCAATTGAAAGATTTTCCTGAAAATTTGGGGAAAAGCGCTTGCAGAGTAGGGATGGGATGAACGTAAAAGTAGACGTCGGACAGCATTATCACCCAGGTGCCCAGTTTGTGCACAGGCAAAATCACGGACAAATCTTCACCATACAGTAGGTGAGGAAACTCGGGAAACGTGATAATAGACACTTACATGATCGTAATAGGACAAATCAATTTATTTGGTTATGACATTCGCAGGAAGGTTCTTTTTTCTGGAAAAATCCGCATCTAGCTTAGTTTTATCGCGGAAAGGGCTCGCAAATTTGAACGGAAGTCACTGCTATCCTGGATTCAGGAAAATTAATAAATGAATAACCCCTTTGAAACACATCTGCGCACTGATATAAATTAAAAAGTATTGCTCGGACAATAATTGTCCAATCGAAAATATTTTTTTGATTTGCGTAGGTTGGTTGACGCTAGATGTCAACTAATCATGCAAATAAAGAGGTTCGCAACGATCGGGAGCTACAAATCAAAAAGGCATGCATTCAAACCCTGTCAATGTGTCCACACTGACAAAGAAAATTCCAGACGCGAGTCGGTCTGGCCGGACGTCTTGGCAGGATCAAACTACCTCTCATTTCAATACAAGCTAGTACTATCGGCAGAAACATCACTGTTGAGAACGGTCCTACCATTCCATGAAACACAACCATACTCGTGAAGAAGGTGACCCGATCGCTGAGGCAAGAGTTTTATTCGCCCGACGTTTCGCATTCCTACTCGAACCCACCATTACAGACCGGAGGCAACCATCAGGCGTCAGATAATAAAGCCGAAATACCCCTACCACAGTAAGAAACGTTTGGAAACATTTATCGGATTTGGTGCAGTTGCGGAAAAAGCAACCATGTAAGAGAAACCGGAAGACATCTCAGAACACGGATGCCCGAACATTCTGCAGTAGTATGAAGAAATGACGCCAGCTCTCAAGTAGCGGCTCATTCAGCACGTAAAGGGTTACACGGGTGAAAAGCGCTCCCATCGCCAGGGTTGGTAGCTCAGATGGCCGAGCAACTACCCCACCAAAATCCAACAACCGTGATGAATTTGCATCATTTAACGACGTGAATAGTGGCCATAAAACTGTCATCACATCAACAATTCATGATAAAGGTTGGAGTAGAAATCATTCATAGGCATTCGGTGGCGTGATGACTGCATCCTATAAATACTGCAGTCCCGTGTGCATTAAGCAATCCTATCTGTTTTTGTCTCCGATGATGTGTTCGAGCAGGAATCCCAGACCTCAGGCTAATAAAGCTCTTGTCCCAGCGATCGTGTATCCTTCCTCAAGACTGCTTCCTGGGACTCTTCTCTTCGCTTCTATTGACATCCATATTCGTCCCGGTACCAGTAATGTGGGTTGAATTCAAGCCTGCCCCCACTGTGACCGAATTTTATCATCACAGGATGTCCGCGTCGGTCATTTGAGAATTCAAGCTTTACATAGAGCCATATCAGCCATATATGCAGAAGAGACGTCGCCGCCACATCAGCAATTTTGTGGATAAGGGGTTGCAAGAATCTTTCAGTTGATCTCTCAGATATTGTTGACAATGCAAAGTCTCTTGTATACATGATTATTTTGCACCATTCCCATCCTATAAATACAGCATATCAGTCAATGTCTTGGAGTAAATTACAGAATTCCTTGAAAACTCCACCGAAACGACATAGGTCTGCATGGAAGGTAGTTAATTTGCAAATATTTTAGGGGTAACTCCTAGCATGCAAACTGCACATGACAGACGGTGAAACAGGAGTGGAGAATTTTTGAAGTAAAAGCATGCAATATCTTCAAAGCACTTGCACACAAAATGCACAGCAAGAGCAAAGGTTATATACTCAGTTATGAATTACTGAGTTATTTTCGGAAAACACGAAGCCTAAGTGTAAACAAATTTATCGACAGTGGCTCCAGAATGAAAAGAAAAGGGTTTTTCTTCATTTGCAGCAGGGAACATATCACTGTTGGCGGCGTGAATAGGCGGATCAAATATTCCTATTTGTCCTTAATTTAACCAACAATAAGATGAAACACATGAACAATCGTCAGCGAAATAACTCGGTAAAGGACTTTTTAAAGAAGTAGCTTGCTAGGGAAGACACTTCAGTTTATCAAAAGAGTATTCGTCGTAAGTCCTCCCTGTGGACTTACATTTGATCCAGTGCGGATTTTTTATGTTCGGATGGATCAGCAAATACGACTTAAACCCGAATCTGCTTTAAAAACTTGGGTAAATTCTATCGAGAATTATCCTGTATTGACGTAACTGACAGATTAAAACCATAGGACTTGTATTCCTGGACAGTCGATTAGGAACAGTTAAAACTACAATGCGTTGCCTGACCAGAAACTCGACTGATTCCAAGGACACGCAGTAATTTTGTGGAGAAGATATCCTCTCGGTACACAGTAAATCGTATGCCACCTATTGTGTCGGATAAATTTATTCATATTTACTTAACTATTGGTCGGTCTCTCGACATACGAATCTTTTATTTGCTGACGAAATCCTCATTGCATATGTTGATCGCCCAACTTATGGTAAAAAAGTAAAAAAAATTACAACATATTCTCCTAAACCCATTTCGAAATACATAATCAAAAACTAAGCGGTTAAATAACTAATAAAATCTATATTACGTTAGTTTCTGGGGCCATATTTAAATGAATTTCGTGTAAAAATCCCTTTATGATATGGCTTTATTTTGTTTTTTATCTGCGTGGATAACCTATCGTACTTCCAAAATTGCATTTACTCATTTGACATGGACAATACTATTTTCGGCGTATTTTATTGCCATAGTAAAATAATTATATACAGGCGACGCAGCATTGCTTTCAATAATCTTTTAATGTTTTCATTTAACCTAAGATCGTCTATTATTAATTTGGATAATTCATATTAACCAAACTATGAAAAACTCGGCGCCTCGGTGGGATTCGAACGCATGACATTAATGGGAAGGTTTCAGTACAGCCAACGCTCTAACAATCTGAGCTACGAGGCCCCACCGAACGACGCGGGTTTAATCACATTTGGGACGTTACCAGCAAAAACTAGTGAACCGTCTGGAATCCATCAAATCTGATATAGTGAGTTGACTACGCAAGCAGGATATCCTAATTCACCTATAATCCACCAGATGACTACAAGGCTTACGTAATTCATATATGTTTTGGCAGATTTTATGATTAAACCCTCGTCGTCCGGCGGGCTCTCGTAGCTCAGATGGTTAGAGCGTTGGCTGTACTGAAACCTTTCCCTTACTATCGTGGGTTAGAATCTCACCAAAGTGCCGAGTTTCTCGCAGTTGGGTCAGTATGAATCACTCAAAATCTGCCAAAACATCTATTGATTTGGAGTTTTGGTTGATATATTTGGACCGTTTTCTGATAAATTAGAGATGGTTTGTTAGTTTACGCACATTTAATGATTTGATTCCCCTGCTGTAATTTACAATTTAACTTCCACCCTTGTACTTATCACAATACCAGTGCTTGACTCGAACCCAACCTTTCCTGCCAACAAATCTCTTTTCGCTTTCAATGCACACCTATTGTAGGTTGCACTTTCTTTCGAAAACTGGCGAAACCTTCATTCCTTAGATAAACGTTGTTGCAAAATGAGGTCACATGGGCACAAATACTCCAAGATGTGGTTTGCCTACCTCGTTCTAAATCAACAGCTGCCAACTCGCTGCGTCCGAAACGGAATGAACTTTACCCTACTTCCTGCTGAACATGGGCGTATCGGTAGTCAGCCCATTCGCGGGGTAATTTTGGCATCCAGAGTGGTCAGAGTGCAGATACTGAGATCTAATTATCTAGCTTTGCAATCCTTCAAGTTGCTCATGCTGATGTCTGTTTTTATATCATATTTTGCGCTTGGCCAGGTGGTTATGCCTGTTTTTTTCCGCGAAATCTTGCTTCTCTCTAAGTCAAGGCTTCATGTAAAATCTGTTTAAAAATAAGCCGAGTGTATACGTCGGAGGTTTGCTGAAACAAGGAATCGTATCGGTATTGTGAGCGTCAGGCGCTGGCATGGGTTATCAACTCGACTCGTGATTGGATGCGTTTACCTGCCCCCAAATGACAGCTGCGGTGTCCCCGTTAACGTAGCAGCCAGAAGACGCAGATTGAGTTTTGAGGGAGGTGCGACGGAAAATCGGGCCATTCCTTGCCATCACTGACTTTAAACAAGAGTTTATGGGTAATTAAAGACGCCTGTCTCCCAACAATCTGGGTTCTGTGGGTTCAAAGTGAAGCAAAGCCTAGACGGTAGCGATCAGTTGCTAACGAGATGGATAGTACAAGTTAGTGAAATGAACATAGACAGAGTATCTTTTGACTAGGAACCCTATTTGTCTGAATTCTCAATGAGGTGGCTGTGATATTGTGTTTGGAACCGAATTTAAAATATTCCTGGGTTCTGAGTCGGAAGTAAATTAAGATGATACCTACTAGGATGGTTCAAATGCATATTATGCAACGAAATTCCCAAAAACTTCTTTAATCCATTACCAGACTAAATTGATCTCTTCTTGTGAGTTATCCGTATGAAATATCGCTTATTCAGAAAGTGCGTGAGCGCCTTCTCCTACTAATCCGCCCTTGGAGTGTTATCTTCGGTATAACGAACCAACACCTTGTTATCATGCGGAAGTTAGATAGTCAATTCTTGATTGAGGCCCCAGCAGCTGCATAGGTCGAAAGAGAACTTTTTGAAGAAAAGAAGACACGATCGCCTTCTTCTTCTTCTTCTTCTTCTTCTTCTTCTTCTTCTTCTTTAAGACTGCTTCCTGGGACTCGTCTCTTCGGTTCTATTGGAGAAAGAGAACTTTAACGCCTCTACCCTGAGTACCAAACCTACCACTGTTAGAATTGCATTTATGGGTTTTCTAAACAGGGCTGTATGTGCCACAAAACAGCAGTCTGGAGGTCTTACGCAGCGAAATGGGGACCACATGCAATGTCATTTCAGTGGACGCTGAACCGAACACATGCCAGTGGTACTGCTAAGGATAATATTCTGAACGCCTGTTTCTTTGCGTACTGTAGTTGCGAAATACTGTATCTGTCTTCAGAGGTATTTGAGGTGTGCATGTACTTTTTGGGTCAATATGTTTTGCCTTTAGATCCACTGGCTCATGCTTTCCAAACAGACGGCAACTCCCCTCTGAGGAGTAAGTAAGATAAGTTTTCCCTTCAGTCTATAAATTGGAAATCCAGGAGGCAACGTCCCCGACGCAAATTAACAGGGCTGGTGGATTGATTGTGTCTGAGAGAAGCTTTAGCCAGTCTACTTAGCAGAAATCAGTAGGATTTATTTGCTTCATACATCGCATAGTGCAGTAGAGCAATTTTACCTCTTGCTCCTAGTTCGCAACTTTTCTCACTAGAAGAATTGATTGACAAAAATGGATTGATTTTTAAGATGCCAATTTCAGGTATTTTGCTTTTCAGAGCTGTACCACCGGTGTATCAGCATGTTAGTCCTACTTCTTTTCTATTGCCGGAAACCAAACTTTTTCGGACATCTTTTGTAGATTCACAGCTATTTGCGAAGGACGGTCATACTTTTTAAAAATGAGAACCTACGGAGCCAGAAAGTTAGTCACGATACAACAATTTTATCCGCTTATTTAATTCTCTTTCAACAAATGTCAGCGTAATTTCCTCAGCTGTCTCAGAAGTTAGCTTAACTTCTAGTTTTCCATGTGAATATTTCCCTCGGCATTCTGTTAGCTAAAAGCCCTCTTTATGCGCTTAAGGTTTATTCCACCCATTCTCATAAATGAATCTCTAAAATTGTACACTAATACAATCGTTTTTCACCGCAAGCTTGATTAACCTATTCAGGGAAGTGTCTAGATAAGCTTTGATACTTAACAACAAACCACCCATTTTACTTATCTAAACTGAACCTTTGAAGCTAGTTGTCACTTTCAGTAGGCCAGTCCAGTTAGAATACGTTTCCTTGCTCGTCGCTGCACACCAGGTCTATAACTCCCTCGATGGCCGTTGTCCCATCCCATAATACGGGCGAAAAAGTGAAAAAAATGGTGGTTTGAGCTTTTACTGTGGTCATCTTCAGAAACCTCAGCATTTCTTCTAAAATGAAGACAGAAATAGTTTCCATGCAGACGGAAAAAGTAACTGAAAGGCTGTTTTTCCTTTCCATTTAGTTGTCGTCGTAATATTTGGCGTCGAATTCTCCTCTGTATGGGCTGTGATAGATTCCCATAGTGAATTTTGGCTGTCTCGGAAGATGGAGATTGCACTAAAAAAGAAAAGAAAGCCACAAGTTTTAGGAGCAATGATATAATATTCATCCACCGAGCTTCAGTGGTTTTCCGATTTGGCGAACATAAATTTATACGTGTTTATAGGTGTTTTTGGCAGACTTCACTAATTTTTTGACCCGATTGTGAAAACTTCGGCGGCCTCGATGGGATTCGAACCCACGACATCAATGTCAAGGGTTGTGTACAGCCAACGCACTGAACAATTGAGCTACGAGACCCCGACCAGTGGGTTTGAATCCCACAGAGGCTGACGACTTTTTAATGGTTGGATTGGCTCAGTTATATGTGTGTACTTCCAGTCATTGTGTAGATATTAATTCGTAAATATTTAAATGAACGAATTAGTCGCTAAAACATTTGGGAGGAATAAAGATTGGTCGGCTGAATCATACTGTTTCAAGTAAAATTACCGAAGCAGGTACCAAGAAGGCGAGTAAACGTAAAACTTGAAAATCAGGAATCAAGTAAATGGTGTACATAGCTTATTTTACAGACTAGGCAAGTCAGTCATCATGAGTATCAATTTCGCTTACTGGTAAGTTCAACCTGACTACGTTTAACCTTCAAATATAACAGAACCCCATTAATTGCCAGCACTTACGTCCTCTGATCTGTAAGCATCAGGTCCAGGCGTAACGTGGGGTTTGATTCCTGTAAGATGCGCACCCATGGAGTACTTCGGGGCAGCATCCATAACCAAGTCGGGAGAGCCAACAGTGTAGTCAGCCGGACCGGGATTCTATTTCAAGCATTTACAAAAAGCATTAGTAAAAACTCTACTTAAAAGCCAAAACACTATTCATTTCTTGAAAAAAACATCCGTAGATAAGATGCCTGAGGCGTTTTTATTTGTCTGCACTATAGTCTGCAGTTGAAACGCAAGTTAAATTAAAATTTAATATTTGGATACTCTGCTTTATTCCATAGAAGGACCAGAAAATGATTTTTTTCGTTCCTCGTCTTTAAGGACAGCACAAAATCGATTTTGTTGAGCTATCTTCTTAAGACGGATTTGAAATACAAATTAAGAGATGCATAGCCGACGTCAACAACACGCCAAAACTATGTTGTTTACTCCTAACGCCAGGCCTAGATACCCGTTTCAAAACGGACTTTGAGTTATGACATCAATAAACTGTTCTTGACTGAAAGCAGTTGTAAAATAACAATGAAAAACGAATACTAAGTTCCAAAAGCGAATTAAATGATGGCATACCTTGGCGGGAGTCAGACCCTCAAGCCGACTTGCAAGTGTGTACTTGGGAGCCGATTTATTTTGACTAACGATATCGGGCGTAGGCATTGAATAGGCGTTCGGTGCTGAAAAAATTAAAACTTCTGTTAAGTTTCACCTATGCCAATCACTCCTAAACTATAGGAATAGGATTTTGTCCCATGATATCACTGATAGTTGCCATCGAGTAGAATTTTCAATTTAGCAATTCAATTAAACACTAATAGGGATCTAACCATTGTTTGTAAAAGCTTTACTATGGCAGCTGAAGCCCACACAATAAACCATACAGCAGAGGTAAATGCGAATGAATAATTCCAGGAAACAGAATAGATATTCCTGCTGGCACATTCCCCCACCCTAAATACTAGGCTAAATTGATATGAAGGGGGTCATGGCTCAGTCAGAGAGGTTATCTGTTTTTTTGGCACAGTACGGATATCATTGGTATTTTCCTTGCATAAATCAAGTTGCAGCCGAAGTCGTACGAGCAAACTCCTACTCGTCATTTTTTTCGAGGATCCGCTATGCACTGGGTCCCCTTTTGGCCAGTCGTTGGCTACACCGTTTGTCCTAGTCCACACGTGGCCTAATAACTTTTCAGTTAAGCAGTACTTCCAGGCTCCATAACCCTGTAACTCCCTGCATATGAAGCCTTTTATTCTCCAGAATAAACACGATTGAAGGCGAAATTTCGAGTTCCAGGTGTATGCATAAGTGAACAAGAAGAGTCGAGCACCAGAACACTGCATTTATTGTCCTGAGCTTTCAGACTTGCGTAGGGTTGCTCGCATATGACGAGCAAACAATGACAGCAAATCTCAGTAACCTTTCGAAGTGTAATTAGGCCTAATAGAGGAAAACTCGCCTCTTCCCTAAGTGACTTTGGTCGATCCAAAATGAAGGTTTAATTTACTAACTTTAAGCGCGGAGATTGAAAATGGGGACTGAAATCAGCAGGGGTAATGGTTAATAAGCTGGGTTTCGACGGAAAAGGGGGTCCTTTTTCCATATATCACCATGTACTACTTTATTCAGAGCCTTCTTAAGTTCCTTATTACAACTTGATCCCCAACTTTCTCTTGATGGCCACCCGAGCATACAAAGACAAATAATGACGGAAAAAGGCAGCGCTAGGCGAATAACTGTCTGACACAACGATTTTCTGTTCACTGGTCAAAAAAATTTAATGCCTTGCACGAACATAAGCAGAAATCACTCCAAGCCAACTCCACTCACACTCTGCTCAGACGCGCATTATAATGTTGTATTTGCTCGGCCTCATAGAAAATCCAGTGACAAAGGAGAAAATAACACCTATCTCCAACAGAAACCTGATCTTTGCAGTAATCACCAGTAACTCAACTAACTATGTGACGTCACATTAGTAGCACTCGGAATACACAAGACAATTTATTGCATTGACACATACAAGATATAAAAAGTGTTTTTAGTGCTTACTGGACACTGTAAGCAACAAAACATAGTCAGTAAAAGCAATATCGCCGATACCGTCATCTAATTTTAGAAATGTTATTTTCTTAACATTAATCAAGCTTTTACTCTTCCAATTTTGAGAACAGCAAAGATGATGTCGTAATTGTTGAATGCGTCAGAATCGTCAGCTCGGCCAGCTAGATTAAAGGCATTTTACACAGCGGTTTGCATGGCGTTTGCACTAATTTCAAAATAAAACATCAAAACTTTAATCAACTTAGTAATTTGTCAAGACGGACTAATAACGGGGCGGCAAATGCTCTCATCGCATAAAAGGAATTGAGAGATTTTTTTCCTTCAATAAAGTTTGCCCTATGTAAATCGAAGGCTAAATCGAGCTTTCCTGTGTGCGACCAGACACATTCACCCGAGTCTAGGAGTGGGGGTCTGCGTATTCCGCCTTAATACTGCAACCTGTTCCTAAACATGTCAAACTTCGTCATATCTGATCAACTTTAAAGTGTAGTAAAACATTCTGGCTTGTGGCGTGCTGGACAAGGGTTGGCTGTTTCGTGCGCAAGAACCTTATATGGGAAAATTCAAAGCATTCAAATGACCATTGATTGGACTGCTCATGTTAGCAAAGGCACCACGCTTGCTCGTTGGCGCAATACACGTTAATCGGCAGCTGAACTTCAGTGTGTATTTCGTGGATGGCTTGACCTGCTGTGCCAAAAAAGGTTTGCTTTTTCGTTCGAATTGGGCTATGACTCATCCACTCCCCGTTCCCCATAAAGCAATTATTTAGATGCTAAGCCATTTCGGTTCTCAATGCTCATATAGTACCGAAATAACTTAGCTCACTAAAAGTCGAGCCGGCTGACCATGACTAAAACAAACGAAGTGGTGGGGTGCTAAGATTCAACAACATTGTGTCGGGTCTAAATCCAAGGCATTACCTAGCTCCGATATGAGCTTCCATGGAGACAGACGCATAGCGATGGTATTCAAATGACCCACGCCTGTTTCCATCAATAAGCTGAACTGAACCGCCAGGTGCCAGACCAATATAACCAAGTAAATACATTGGTCTTGGTCCTTTGATAGTCTTAACAAAAACGAATATGTTATGCTCTGTAAAACGTTTACGCTGAATGTATATTTTCGTGGCAGTGTGCTCTTCTGCATTGAATAGTTGGTTAACCGTGGCAGCATTGCAGATGAGAAATTACCACATAATAGTATACAATTCTTTATGTTTTCAGCAGCATGTGCCTACCGAAACTGTGCTTCCAATAAAAACATCACTTTTCAGTTTGTAAAAGTGGAAAATGTTCAAAACAAGCTTCAATATTTATAACTTGCCCGGATTGTTATTCTTCATCACATCATTCAGCTTCAGACCCATATTGTATTCTGGTTGTCGGGGAAACACCTGTTTCACAGATGGATAGTATTTGGCTGGACCAGGGCCTATATTACTCTCCAAGGGTTCCGTCCTTGGTGCCATGGTGTATTTTGGTCCCGACGTGTCTCCTGTGTTTGCAAGCTTCGAATTTTGAGCATAAGCTGCTGGTCCGGGGCTGTTTACATGGTCGATTGTGTGCAAAACTTTTCCAAAGGAATATCCCGGGGCTTTTTCATGGGTACTTCGAATATCATGTCCGCTTTCACCAGTAAGACCTGGCAGCATATACACGGGACCTGGGCTTGTGAACATAGCCCCAATAGGGCCTCGAGGCTTTGTATATGGGTATCCGAGTTGCTCACCCATTTTGGTGTTAATTCCACGAAGCCGACGCCCGAGAAGTGCCGCTGCCCACAGCTTAAAACTAATCGATAGACGTTGATCGATCGGCGCACTTTTAAATATTAATTTATAGAACAAGGGGAATGCGGTTATTTGTAGCAAGCGCACCACAAAGCTGAGCCTGTGGCCCAGTTTACAAGGAAATACTAGAAAACTGCCTTTTGGTAAAGTTACCTCACGAGCGCCCCTTTAAACGCGTTCTCCACTATAAGGCTTATATCTCACTCATAATTGGAAGTCGCGAAAATCATGCTTGAATAAAATATTCTACATTGTCGATTGGCTTTAAGGATGTGTAAGGGTAGTTCAGAAGGTTTTTGATATAAATTCTCTGAAATTTAAAGTTGGTGCATGTCGTTTCTGCATGTCCCATTGCTTTTTACAATCACCTGAGATATAGTGCGTGAGGAAAACAGAGAAACGAGCGACAGTAGACAGAACCTTGCATGGCCACCATTAGTAGCACTTAAGTAAAATCGTATCATCATCATATGTGGCCTCACTGAGCCCTCCCATCACGTCAAGGTTCGAAATTCGTAGTACTAAGAGAGCTCTCAAAGCTACGTCACTCCTGAACAAGCCATCGCTCATGCTACGAATGTAAAGTGGAATGGTTGACAAAGTCACAAGCCATTTTTACCTAAAAAATCTCGAAATTGAACCACCGCATAAGCACAGCAAATCCGCAAGCCACAAACAAAAATGAAGTAGCTCTTAAATTCTTCTTAGATGTTCACAATTTTTATGGTAAAGTCGGGATTTTTCCTGACTAAATGTACCAACTCATAATCATGCAAATCCAAGACCAGCTACATGACTACTATGGTTCAAGGGATCCTTAACCCTGCCAAAATTATCTCCGACAACCATATGCTGTGGTTAAAAACAAGTAATATTACCACGCAACCTACCTACATCCTTATTATTCGCTAGCAATTTCCCTTTGTGTGGCACTAACCAGGCGATCAAACTCCCGCAGCACCCTCTCTGAAGTGAAAGGAAATGAGGTTTGGAGAATTCGAACAGAAAATAATCTAGCTAGCTTTCGATAAAGGTTGATTAAAGTCCGCATCTGAATGCATGATCGGGATGTCAATTACGCGCATATGTATGTATGTATGTATGTATGTATGTATATTGAAGGGTTAGAGGCAGAGCCC
>CACRXP010000311.1:556618-567154 GCA_902702965.1 Spirometra erinaceieuropaei
GCCTATTCAAAAGTCCGTGGCAATGAATACCTAAATTGAAACCCTACTTCTAAAGAACTTCTAAACCTGCTATGAGCATCGTTACATTTTCACGTTAAAAGACCTTTTAAAATCTGCCTGAATCATAATTCCGCTTACTTCCATAGTCCACGAAACCATGATTATCGTTGTAACGAAGTGGATTCCTGAGGAGGTCCAGTAAATCGGGAGGCTAAAAAGACATAAAGAACACTGTTCGCTAGCCGAACGTGCCATCTCTTAGCTGCCTGATGTCTTCAAAGGAGTAAGTTCTCTACAATCCAATACAAGCCTCACCAAGTCGAAACCGCCTGATCGCATAAAATAATTCATAGACTAGACAATTTCTGTTCATATTTTTCCTCCGACTTTAGCCGAACACGGGCCTTCCAGACACTTCTCATATTGATCTCTAAGTTACTGGCTAGGTTAATTTTGCAGAAATCCTTTAGTTAGAAAGTAATTAATTACTGTGGACGTTTACTTGGGCCCCAGGTGCCCGCCCCGTAGTTTCTTTCTTGATAGGTGATTTGGAAAGAGCAGACAGTTCAGTTATCTTTATCACGAGTAGGGTCCTTCACACAGCAGTTTGAGTAGCATGGTCGACATCTGTCAAGAACTCTAGCAGACAGTTGCAGACTAGGTAGTAATAATGTAGGAAGGATTGCCGAAAGGGATGATCAGTTCCCGCTAAACAACCATCACCATATACAATTGCAGGCTTGGATGACCTGGGATTGGAACCCAGGACTCCTAACTATTAAGCGCTGGAGTCTAGCTCTCTATCATGGACCCATGGAGCCGTTGTTCCGTTGGTTCGTATGGAAATATTTACCTTTACAGAATGAGTATGCACTGATTTATTAACTGAATAATATAGTAATGTTTCGTCTTCGAGGTTAGTCCAGCCAGTAATGGCCATTTAGCTCTCCCTTGATTTAGTCAGTACTAATTCATAACCCAGCGATAGCGGTCGCTCACAATCAGCGGACAGATTTCCCACCCATTATGCACCTTTTTACATAGATTATGAGACAATATGAAAAACGCTGCTTTTCTTTATTTGTGCTTTTAATGCACGATCGTAAAATCACCTATGCACACTAATTGACGTATTCGTGTTCGGTGGATGAACCTTTTGTGTGCGTCTATTTGGCGCATTTGAAAGTCCCTGCTCATACATTGCTGGTGGCCTGATCTCACATTAAGGAGTGTAACGTACATGATATTTCAAATCGTTGCAGACATTTCCGAACAGCGTGAAGGAATATGCTGGAATCTGAATAAACCTTACCTTATCGTAAAGCCTTTTAGTCATCGACGAGGTTGTGCGCTGACTGCATATAACCATGGCGGCCGACTGCAGTTTGTCGAGCGTTTTTAACGAAATTTTTAATACCTACAATAAGTTCCGTAACTATTCAGGTCCCTCGTGCGATGGAAAATGTCAGGTATTTTAGCAATGCTTTACAAGCATATTTACTTGTTTGATTGTCATTACTATTCATGCTCGCCCTGAACGATAGTTTGTTATATAACATGTGAATATTCACATGCGACCATTCTCTGTAATGAAATGCAGACCTCAATTTTAAAGGAATTTACCAAATTACTCGAGTTTTTCAGGCTATGTTAATTCGCGTAAGTTCGGTGAATTAGATGGGGCCATGTGTACGTGTGGTAAACTATGTTAAGTGAGATTGCACACTTCTGTTTGAGTATCTATCAAAGCACCAAAACCTGTAAATGCCGCCTAAAATTTAATAAGCTATTTTCGTTCCTTTAGGAGCTTTCTTCCCAGTATTCTCACCATCCTCACGTCTTGCATCGGATTTGGGTGTTTTTAAAAAAATCTGTTCCGGTCTTAAACACGTTCTGAATTTCATCCGTAATTTGGCACTAACGTACGGCCTCACTTTCAAGAATCATACACTTTTTTGGAACGAGCATTTTGTTTGTGCCCGCTACAACCTGTCACTTCAAACTCACTTGGACCATACATCTGGTGGCATCAAAGCCAACTTAGGCGACTCTTAGTTCTACTGTATCACAAACTATTGCGACCTATTCCCCGCGATCGCTGATCGGTTCCTCAGTAATCATGACCTAGCCGGCGTTCGTCTGCCAATGCCAGACACAGTTAGGTCCTACAACCTTTGCCGGTCTGACTCAACCACATGTGCCCGCTCCTCAGGCTGGCCAGAACGGCCGTTGCGCAAACACAAATACGTCATTGAAAAAGTACCGCATCGAGCGAGCTGGCTTTTAGACCGCTGTGGTGTTACTTAGCCGTATATCACGGCGGAACTTTACTGTCTCAAGAGATCTGGATTCGTGTTCGAGTTCTACGCTCGAGACGCAGTTTAGGGGTTGTGTTCGCAACATTCTTTGGAGACGCCATTTGTCAAGCACTTCGATGTTTCTCAGGTTGGCAGCACGTATTAATCGTGGTTTACGCGAACAGAGCTGACTGCAGCCACAAGCACTAAAATCTTCTTCTGAAGCCCGCGACCAGACCGTGTGCACCTTCAGGGTCGACACGTGTTGCACGGGAGTGGCATGTGCCGAGTTGCCTCCTGTTGGCAACGGAAGCAAAAAGAACAACCACTTTGAACCGCTAGCCGTTGGGAAGACAACTGCATGCGGTGAGTTGGTGTCGATCAGTAGTTGTAATGCCTGTATTCAGTTTTGGGCCAAACTGCCATGGGGAGAGTGAGGGGGAGCAGCGATTGTTTGGTCAAGGACATTTTTTTCGCAAAAATTGAGAAAGCTCAAGTCTCGACCTTGAGAATCTCGCTCCACCTAGACTCACTCACCCACTCATGACTGTATAGTGCAGTGAACAGGCCCGAGTCCGTTGCATTGTCAGCGAGGTCTTGAGGGAAGATGCAGCCTTGTCGGACGCCGACTTGGACAATAAAGTGTTTACTTGATTTGCCCTAAAATCTATGCTACGTTCGCCTACATTGATAGTTTGCGTCGTCAAGTTCCGAGAGTATGCCAGTAACTTTCGTACCTCCCAGTGAATAGTTCGATTGACCTAGTAGAGCGTTGTAGCGAAGTTAGGTAGACAGACTACTGTCTTCCGCCGAAACCAAGATTGCTGTCCCAAAATTCGTTACAGACTAAACACTTGGCACACAATTTCGGCACACAGTTTCGGTGACTGGATTATCGCTCATATTTTGCAACGGACTCCTATACACAGTCATGTTGATAGTAGGGGTGAGGGGTACTTTGAGGAGACAGTTGTGCTGAAGGCCACGTTGAGCGTACTCTGATCTAGCTTTTCACTTTTGGCTGTTTTGCCGGGACAACTGTAGGTATTCTAAATAGTACCGTTTTCGAGCAACATAAAGATTGAGTTATTATGACAGAAGTAGTCCGACTGATCTTTCTAAAATTATGAGTGACGGGCAGTAATTAAACTCCTTCTACAACGAACCGTAAATTTCAAGTAATTACTAACGATTTATTAAGTACGAAACCCGACAATGTCCGAGAAAACGCCATTAGTGTTTAGTCCGAGAGTCATGTAAAAATACATCCGACTAAACGACCAAAACATGGCAGTTGAGCTACCCCAGAAAAGTGGTCTTGCCCTCGCGCTGATGGAGCAATCAGCCTCAGTCGGTAATTCAACAGAGACTGTTAGGCGTTTTTATGGTTTCATTGGTAGCTGAATTCCGCTTCAGAGAATACCGCGAAAGCCGAAGAGCCTTAGTGTGTTGCTGAAAGCAAAGGCTAGTTCAAATTCCGACGCAACGTCCGGCCAATATCGGCTTTCATTAGCCCTAACTGGTCGTGTTTGATGACGTGGTGGCCTGAAGTTTAGGTCTTCGGCTATCATCCGGTAGTTGAATATTTTTTTGCCGATACCCAGTCTTCCGTTTTGCGCTTACTGCGGTCTGTTCCCCAGTCACACCGAATGGGTAATCATCATTACTTCCCAGTAAAGCAAACCAGTCGGTGGCATCTCTCTGAAGGTTGTTGACTTCCGCTGGGTCAAGGTTTGCGAACATCGAACTTTTGGGGTAGGATGTCTAAACACGGTTTTAATTTAACCCCACCTATCAACCATGCGTGAAGATTTTCTTCTGAGACGGTTCGTGTGGTAATTGCCACCATTTATTCAATCTCATTTGCTGAAAATAACAACCACATTATAGAAATTTCGGACCTAGCGTGCAATCACTGTGGATTCAGCTACGGTCTCGGCATGTGAACAAAGGTTGGTAGTTTACGTGTATTAACTGAGGTAGATCCGATGTGCCGTGCACAGTGCAATCTGAGGTTGCATAGAGAGACCGTTGGTGATTTTTCGCTGTTCACCAGGCCCTTAAGATATAGCTACTTTAGCTTTCGCACAACCCAATGTAACCGCCTCATTGAGATGTTACTGGATTTAGATAACAATACTTACTTACTGTATTTTGCAGTCTGGCGTTAAGGATTACTAAGCAGATTAGAACACTTGTCCGAATTAGTCTTATGGGTTTCCGTTATTCACAAGCTGCTCTTCTTGAATGTACTGAAATGGGAGCTCTCTGCGCATTACTTAGTAGTCGCAAAATGTTTTTCTCACAACCCTCAGCTGTATACACACATGTATTTTCCTTGCTTAATATTTTTCAGTATGTCGAACCTAACTCCCCTTTATACGTACTGATTGAAAAATTTCGTTGCTTTGAAGGAACTCGTGCTCAGCGGCTATTCAATGTGTCAAAAGGCCGCTGAGATGGTCAACGAGTTGCAACTCTTCAGCAAAAACGAGTCCCTTGATGACCTCTCTTCTGCGTCAATCCGTTACCTTACCCTTCCTGCCTTTTCGGCTTTTTTCATAAGTCAAAAGACCGACGATCGTCTGTGCAGTCTTCGATTGGCCGAGGTTCGCTCCATATACGTGTGTTTGGATGTCTAACTTATGCATGCTACAGAGGTTTTACAGAGAATTCTTCCAACTCTTGGCAAGTTATGGGATTCCCAATGTGCCGCAGTGCAAACGACCATCAGGGTATGTAAAAATATTGCCAAGTCCTCTTGTGGTTTGTAGAGCCTTGCGTACATGGTTACTTTGTAAGTATAGCCTTGACATAGTTTCCTCAGGCTATGTCGCGGAACCATCGCAGACAGCCACATAACGACCAGTAGGGTATTCTCGAGCAAGTCTGGCTTGTTTGTTAGTTTAAAGGCAACCATTGGAATACCCTTTGATTTGTTCAAATTTTCGTTCCGAATTCACCATGGCCAAGTCCAATAATGATCAGAAACGACGCGCTGGAATCTTTTATCCTAAATTTCTGGAGAATGCAGTTCATCAATGACTACACTATTAGGAATCATTGGTTTTGGGAGATCTGCGTACCTGACGATCAGGATTAGGAGTAGGAATTAGCTACAGGTCGCAAAGAGGTCTTTAAACAATTACCAATAGCTTCTTAACTTGCTGATGCCTAGACACTTGACCCCTCAGTCTACCTTGTTTTCCAGGGACGAGTGCGACACACCGGCAACGCTTAAACAAATGCGAGGGCCACAGTCGGTCACGGCCGCAGCCAGACAGCGCGAAGAAAAAATTCGTCAGTATAAGGAGAAACAGGCTCTGGAGAAAAAAATCTTCTCTCCGGGAGCGCTTGATGCAACTGACGTGGATGAAGAAGTACAGGTATGTTCTACCTGCAAGTAGATCGTTGCTTTTTGGTTGACAGAGCATCTCTGTGCGTGGGTTGTTATTGTTTACATTCCCCCACGGACGTCGACTGAGCACTCGGACCGTTATCTGCCCTCCCGTCCATAATGAATGAGTCAGAAATCCAGCGACTCTGGGTTGAATTGCGCTCTCAGCTAAGACGACGGTCTTGAGATCCGGGAGAATGCGAGCTACAGGAAGGTGAAATCTGCCTAGCTGCGGTCTATCCGGCACATTCGCAGATGTCAGATAGTCGAACGGTCCTTGGAGAAAGTTTGCTGCCAACCAAACTACCCCCGAGCCTGAATAATATTCACTTGTGTGCTCCAGTCATAGTAACTTCAGACGTGGTTTTAAGCCGGTCTAGAAAATCAGTTACTTGTAAAACTATATCACATATCATGGCGGTATTCCGAAATGGCGTCTAATTTGCTCTGTACAATAAGAGTTCACATGGATCTATCTTGTTACGTGCGTGCGCCAGCCATCGAATGAGGTGATCGTGGGAGAGTACATTTCACTGTAATAAGAAATCGATGTGCCGACTCGTTGATGCCTCTGCTTGACCGTCTTGCGAATTCGGTGTGTGATTCCTTGGCTTGGACTTTTCAGCAACATGCTGAGGCCTGAGATATGGCGAAGACATGCAGCTGCCTCCGACACTGGAGCGAAGGGCGAGGCAGTGTGACCGGTGTACGCGTAGACTTCATTTGTGCGTCGACTGGGAAGGGGGGAGTTGATCGAGTCGACAGCAAGAGCTGGCGCTGCGGTCTGTCTGGCAGGGGTTGACAAGTTGATCCCTCTGTATGAGAGCCAGGGCATGCTCACTTTGGGTTCTCCTCTGAAGTCCGATGGTGCCCACAATAGATCTCTTTAGTAGCCATGCTTGAAAGTCAAAGCACACTTGTTGCGCTTATTTCATGACCGATTTCAGCACTGCCAAAGATATGCACAGACGGCTGGATTTTCAAAGCGTCGTAGATCGTAACCGGAGAGACGGATGTCCGAAGTTCTGCGGAAAAGGCATTTGAGGCTAGAAAGGTTTCGACAGCCAGATGCGATGCGGCTTGACTGAACACTTTACGATCTTAAAATATCTTATAATTACAAACTTTTTTTAAAAAAAAACGAACGACACCCTTTCTTCGAGCATACAATTTGAAGAAGACGTGATTTACTGCCAAATGAGTACAAGAACAAATATTTTTATGCCTTGGTTCCTCCAGGGTGTTTTTGGATTTACAAGGGCATCGAAAATCAATAGAAAGGACTCATCCTACGTAAATGGCCATTTTGCCAGTGTGATTTTGCAGGCGGCCGGAAAGGCGTGAATCCGAAAGCCAGCATCGTGCCGCGGCTGGAGTATTTCTTGATTATGCTTCACGGTAATCAATATTACAACCCCACCTAAGTAATCCTTTCTAATCGAAAACACATCTCCTCTAACTGCTGGAAAAAATATTAAAATGAGACTGTGAAATTGTTGTGGCAACAAGTCAAGTCTCAATTACCAAAATGTCGTTTCAAGTGCATGTCAAATACTGATATTGAAAAGAACTTGGGACAGTAAGGTAGATAACGTCGACAACTCTGCATCAATGGACGTCACAGATAAGGCGGCGTTTGGAGGCTATCTCTTGTTGAGATCTTAACTGAGGATGGTGGCGCTTACGACTACAACGCCAGTGATGATAATTTCGTCCTTCTACCCATTTTCCACCTACAGCGTGAAAACAGCCTTTCTCTGGTGCGTTACTGGGCTTTCCTCGGCGTCTCGGAGGTAGACCTCCTGTGCGATGAGATAAAACTCCTTGCGTCCCGCGAATCGGCAGCTGGCGGCAAGGAATCGCAGACAACCTCCGACCTGACAACGGCACCCCCGGGACCTGCTCGACCACCCCTTCTTATTACACGTGAGGCGGTGCGCTCGGCTGTCTTTGGTGCTGGGTATCCTAGTCTCCCCACGATGACCCTGGATCAATTTTATGACCTTCAGGTGGGTTAGTAATGCACCGCAACCTGCGGCACTTTTTGGTCCATGCACAAAGCGCCTACGATAGGTGCGGAGATTTGTGACGCACCGATTGACGTCTTTGACCGTATTATCGAGTATAAGGTTGTTCGGAAAATACTGGCCAATTTCAGAAGCACTTATTCTTGAAAATTTGAACACCACGCATGTCAGTTAGTCCTGAGCGTTATGTATCTCAGCCATCGATGAACAGGATTGTCCATGCCTCTTTGATAGAAATGCACCGGCTTTGATGCTAAGATCATTGAGTTTCTGCAGTGTCATCCTGTCAACACGTGACCGTGCATTGTCGTGGACTGGAATTGCGCCATGCCGACTCACTAGTGTGCGGATCTCATTTTCACCAAGTGAACATGCATTTCTTTGAGTTGCTTGTAGTAGACCTCCGCTGTGATTCCCTTACTAGCTTCAAGAAAGCTTCAGTGGACAACACTAGCAGACCAGCACTCTCACTATAATCTTCTGCTGATGCATCGTCGGTTACAGGAAGTATTTGGGTGTTTCATCAAAATCAAGCCATCACTCTGATCTCTTGCAATTATCATAACGGATCCACTTTTCGCCACACGTCAGAATTTGGTCAAGAGATGAGTCATTAATTTCACAGAAAGAGCCTAGAAAACGCATCAATGCGTCGAAATTCTTAATTTTTATTGAGCACATGTGGGGCCGATTTGTCGAGCTTCTCCACCCCACCGTTTTGCATCACATAGTCGAACGCCGTTGAGATACTGACATCAAGTACCCCCACGTCTCTTTGACACTCTGGCATAGATTTTCCTCAACACTTGATTGCAAAAGTCCATCGTCAAAGTGCATGGCCGTCCTCTGCCCTCCTCATCTTAAAGGCTCTCCTTGTCGCCTTGGTACTGTGCCACCACTTTTGGAACCATTTTCCTATGCTCTGTTATTATTGGGGGCTGTTTAGGAAGCATTATGATCGAGTTTGAATTCAAGCTAAAGAAGGAAACGCGTTTCTTCCTTTTTCATCGTTATGGAGGGCTTGCATGCTTAAGGATTTTACTTTTGAATAAATTACAAAAGAATTATTCAAGAAGACGCATTCATTATTAAGCATGTAAAGTTTTGTATAGAACACCGCGAAGACAGCAATTACTTTCGATTTTTATAAGCAAGTCGGAAAATTGGTCAGTGTTTTCCAAACAACTTAATAGAAGAGGCAAGTGTTAAGTAAGCGTGCTATGCTGGTTATTATGGGACGTAATCGCAATCCGCTTCTTGATTCAAGACGAGCCTATTTTTGTTCGTGATCGCACGAAAGCGATGCATTAGGCACACGATAGTTCGACCGTCGTCAACCCTATGCTCAACAAGGTGAAGCAGGCACGGTGACTTGCGCATAATTTACTTTATAGTGAATGCGGACTTGCGCCGCGCCTATCACACACGCTCCTCCACCACTTGGACCCGATGTTAAGACAGAGTCAGTATGACCGGAGACGGAGAAGGACGCAGGTGGCCGGCACGGTGGAGCCCGCACCTTGGCGCTCCATTCCTCACCCCCTGGTCCACACAGCAAATGACCGGGATTTTAGCCAACAACAAAGGGGGCTGGCGCGGCCGAAGTCACAGCAATAAGGGGCCATTGCAGCCTGACTCAGACCACCAGTCGGCCGCTCAACACAAACACACAACACTGGGCCGACTGCGAGGTCCAAATTATCCCTTCACTTGGCAACCTTCCAAGCCACGGCTTTTAGCGCACCGTGATAGCTTCAAGCGCGTCAGATTGTTTATAGTGAGAAAAATGGCGCTGAATCGTCGACCTCACTCTTTCTTTCCATTTCCAGGTCCCCCTCACTGTTCGAGCATTAGGCGCATCCCCTACGACACTGCCCGTGTTGACTTCTTCACTTACAATTCCATCCTACCTTTTTTCCACTGGACAGGTCAAGAAGGGCATCTTTCCAGCACCCTCTGCGGATGCTAGTTCTGTTGTCAAGGCGTACACCGGCGAGGTACAGCGCATCGATCCCTCCGATGAATTGGCAGCCGCCTCCGAAGCGCGCGCTGCCGAATCAGACGCCAAGGAAGAGGCCCACGACGAGGAACAGCTGCGTAAGGCCCGCCAATGGGACGAGTTCAAGGACGACCACCGACGTGGGAGTGGCAATCGCATGAACCGCTCGTGATCCGTAGAAATTGCCCCTCCCCCTTCCCCCTGTTGTCCATCCTACGACGAGAACCTCCCACCGCCCGCTGCGAACTCTGACCTATTTACTTATTTGGCTACCGCGGGCTTACGCCGTGGATCACACCAGTTCCTATCCTCCTGCTGCCACGTGCGTCTGATGTCAGCTACCACATGTGCTTTTGGAAAAATGCAATCGAATAAACGCCTTGAATGAGCAGGCTCGTCCTTCCTTCCCCCACATTCTCACAATCAAGACACTCCCCGTTGTCCGTATTTCTGCAGCCTTTTTGTTACTGACAGCCAGAGGTTGGTCCTGACCCCACATCTGCCTTATCGGTAAGGTTAACGGCGTGGCTTATGATGAGCAAAAACCACAGCGACTCCACCTACTTCTGGAGTTTGGCCATCACATTTGGTCACTTTGTGGGCAGTCTGCTTCTAACCACGGGCCCTGTGTCTTGTCCGTTGCGATCGGGAATATACAGTGGTGGAGGGGACGTTCTTACGGAATTCATTCGTCCCGTAATATTGTCCGGTAATAACATTCCGCCTATATCATGCGCCACTGTACGGTGCTGATTGGACTCGAGAGAAAGTCCATAAGGCACAACGGAAGGAGTGAGTTCCGTAAGGACGATCGGT
>CACRXP010000311.1:570187-606193 GCA_902702965.1 Spirometra erinaceieuropaei
CGCAATGCCGCCTCACGGAACTAATCTGCACGGGAGTCGCGCGCGTTGCGCCCACTCACCGTAGTGAACGTCACTTGTGGCGGTCAAACTGCGGGTAATATGGTCTCTGTCGTCAGCCTCTTAGACTTTGAATGTTGAGCAGGGGCACAGCTTGCTGCAAGTCGACCAGCGCTTGACCAACTGGCAGGTGAATGAAACCGCAGACCGAAGTAGATTAACAGGAATGTGAGGGATCCGGGGGACAGCTGCTCTTGTTTACCGTGCGGTCTCTAAATCCCCTCCCCGCCCCACCAGCATCCCTGGGCAAACAAGCTGGTGCGCCTAAGCAGTGCTATGAGTCAACAGACTCTTTGCATCCGTTTCTTTCAGTGCCGTTACGTCAGCCAGTCGTGGTAGAGCTATTTTTGCCGACTGACTGGACGCGGATCGACCTGACTGGCATCTCAGAGCGAGCTATTTCCGTCTTTGGATGCTGGCATTTGGCGGACAGGTTTAGCACCGGGGCGACCACTTATGCTAACATCAGGGGTATTAAACGAACTTGAGGTCGGCGGGACCGAACACCACAGTCCCAATCTTTATGCTGGCATTCAGATTTAAAGCCAATGTAGCAGCAGTATGCTTCGTGGGGGGTGTTTCGCCATATTGGGCTGGAGTTATACCGGAAGCCACATCAGAGACACTATTGAGCTGTGATTTGTGCAGCTTCCAAAAGTTTGGTGATACACGTACTTGCATTTTTATCGGCTAGCACCAATTCTAGTTTAGGTGTCCACAAACTAGTATAACCTCTGTCCTGTTACCGCTGGCTTGACTCAGCGATCGTTGTCCATTTGAAGTTCAATTGTTGATGGCAGTTGGGTTGGGCATCCTATTCAGGCCTATATCAAGTGCTTCCGACGGTTGGCATCCACGACTTCAATTTCAATGCGAAGAGGGAGTCGAATAGGTGACGCCACAAATGAGCTATACATCAGATGGGTGGACTATATTTTCAAGCCATCCCCCACCGTAACCTCTTACCGCGCCACCAAAAGTAAGTACCCGCGATTGACAGAGTTGGTGGACCAGTGCCGCAGTTTTCTTCGTGGAGTGCCAGTTGTCAAACACCTAAACAGGGCTCCCACCACCCGGAGGCTGCACTGTTCAGCCGTACGACTCGGAGTCTTCGGCTGCAGTCTTGGCCATTTGACTTTATGCCAAAACCGCGGGCACTCTCGGAGCGGATGAAACACCCTCTGCGCTAGTTTTACGCTGGCACTGGTCGGTTGGTCGCACTGACGAATCTAGGTGGACACTACATTCGATTGTTTCGAGCTTCTCCTCTTCTAGGAGCGGTTGGTAACTTAATTCTGTGTGACACTACCGAGGAGAGTACCTCGTCTTCCCCCCGCGTTCCTTGTTTTTGGCTAGTATTTTAGTTGAAACCACGATGAAACACTCCCGTCCATGGTCGCACGTTCTCGTTCTCAACCACTGGAAGAGAAAATTTGGCCTGTTCTAAGACGCCAATCTGAGGGACAAAGAGACCGCTTCGGAACGACTGCTGATACTGATGCCGTGGCATTTGTCATTTCCAGCCTGCGTCTCTGCTCGGTGTTTTCTATGTCAACGCACTGCCAGTTTGATTCATTTGCATTCAGAATGAGTTACGGTGCTCCTCGGCAATAAAGTCGACTATCCAAACGATCGACGAGCGCGATTCCACAGTCAGCAGGATCACCTATAGAAGTATCACCAAGAGAACCTGAAGGGACTATTTCGCGTTTATTTGCCGTCATCCGCCAGCCGTATCCAGTCTCGGGTCCCAACCTTATGTCAACCTCTACTTAGTCACATCTTCGCCGATTTATACTAATGGGACGATCAAATACGTGGACGCGTAACCTTAGATGTCTGACTCTAGGGCACACACAGCCTACTACACACCGAGGGGCAATTTATCATGCAGAGGTACTGCCATACTACTAGTAAGTGGTCTTGAGTTCGTACTTATGATCTTCCGGCAAGCGACTCCAAACGTTTCTTGCCACAGCGGCTTGTCTTTCGACTCCATTACATGGCGCTTGATGGTTGCGTCCTGTCTGTGTGTCCTAACTCCAAGTGGTGTGAGAGGGCGGGTGACGGCTTTCGTAATGTCGTCGACGTTTGACACTGTTGAAATTTCGTCGGGCATGGTTTGGCTCCACCCCTTTCCTGCAGGACGTCCATTTGGTCACACAATTGTGTAAGCAAGTCGAATCGCATCAGCGACGGATGTTCAAAGTGGATTATCGGCCGTGAAACACCGTTAGCCGGGGCTTACGGACGATCAAGCCGATCTGGAACCAAGTTTGGCGAGTGCCCTCGCTCATCAACGTGTCGCAGACCTCACGCCACTCGAATTTAGGGTTACACGCAGACCGGAGGCAATTCTCCTCGCTGCTCCCGAATATCAGTAATGTTTGTCATTAGTACCCTGAAAACAGTATCTCGGACTCAGAGGGCAGTTTTTTGTTCCTCGCCATGCCGAAAATTCTCCATAGTATCACCTTATAATAGCAAATCTTTTGATACCGGTAAACTGTCCAGTTTGACTAGAATTGATAATCCTGGCTCAGTTTATTAAGAAGGATGATTCTATAGATAACGAAGCATGAGTTGTGAGACCCAAATCTCGACTGTACTCCGAAATATTGTCAGTACATAAGGGGCGGCACGTGCCTGCACCCTTCTCACCGCCTGGTATTATTTGTCGCGGGTTTATCAAAAAACCACATCTATTTAGGAAAATTAAGTAGTAATTACTTTTTGATTTCAAAGATCAGGTTCACACACAACCAGCCACGCAGCCACGGTTTTTTTACCCTGGGATGGACCTCGACCATCAATTTGGCGAGGTACGGTATAGCGCAGAACGTGATCAATTGTCTTTGCAAAACTTGCTATACTGCGTAAATCAGTTATGAGACAATCACTTTTTCATGTTTCGGACTATTATGAGTACGAAATCAGCGCAGGCTGAAAATTTGCGCTCCGAATTTCCTATTTCAAATAATCTGCAACATCTGCCTGGTGAACAAGAAATCTCTGTGCATGGCGTTAGAGCACAATGCAATGAATTATTGAATCCTTCTGGGGCTTATCAGTCCCATATGTTCTTATTGTTGCATTTGTGATTTACCTTCCCATTTAATATGTCCACTGAAAAAAGCGTAATTTGTGTATCTTTGCGTTGAAAATTTAAATTTGGGCCAAAGGCTGCAGAGGGATGTCTTAAGATGTACGTAGCTTTTGCAGAAGATGCGCTACAAATATGAATGGCACTGGGGTGGCTTAAACAATGTCCCCTGAATTCCTGGAAGGTGTACCATGTTAGGGACGACAGTACGCTACTGATGACAAAGAATTGTGAGACACTACTAAGTAGTTTAACCTCGATGCACCAGAACTCTAATAGGTATTTAGCGTAAATGGCTAGATGACTTGTTCTGTATTTAACTCATCTGGGATCACGAAGGCTGAGCATGTGGATGTCGCGTATAGTAACATGCGAAGCGCACTTCAAGGGCTAATACTTTGTCCACCTCCTCTTTATCGATGTATAAACACCGTTTTTAATTGTTTACTTCCTCGCGCTCAAAGATGAGTCCTCCACCGTAGTACCATCCGAACCTGCCATTTTTGTGACTTATCTGTTACCGCACACCCAGAAGCCAACGCCTCACCCGAGAGGGCCTGACACTTCGGATTCTCATTTGAACCTATCAGTCGAGCGAGGGTTAATGCAGGTACAAAGAGCGCAGTATTTATACGGTGTAGTTGCTCGGCAAACAAATGCCTTCACCAATCGGCAGCACTCACGCCCATCTCTGAAGGTCACATTTAGTACGATTATTGCTTATCGGCCCGCATCCAAGTCATTAATGGCTGTGATTTCATCAATGTTGTTGATTTTTGAGGTGAACATTACTCGGCAGTCATTGTAGGCATGTGGTTGCCAGGCAACTGAATTCTAAAAATGCCGCGCTGCTTGTGTCTCTACCCTCTTCTGCGCTTGCCTCGAGATGACAAGTGACAATGAGAAACGTCAGGCCAGTAAAGTCCCCGTTCCAACAGTCGTATCTTCTTCTTCTTCTTCTTCTTCTTCTTCTTCTTCTTCTCCCTCTGAACTGTTCTAGCTTTCAATCAACCACTGTGCCAAATCCCGGCACCAGCTGGTCTGCGAGCCCGGACAGCCGACTAGTGTCTGGGAGGTGAGAGTAGGTCGATGCTGGGGACCTCATCCCCACACAGCGCTCCAGCCCATTCCTCACTGGAAAAAATGTACTGCGCCTTGAAATTATCACGTTGCTCTTCAAGCCATGACTTGGGATTTTGCTAACCCATAGTCCATACTGTGTGTGTATATGGGGTGAATGGCTGTCCGACTGACAGTCAGGCCCAATGGCCCCGTCTGAATGTGGTCTTTATGGCACTCTCTCGCACGCCAGACCCGAACCCCCCCCCCTCAGGACAATCAGGATGGGGATTCCATCTCACCATTTATCCGGTCCATTATCACCTCTTTTGTCCCTGAGTGATACGCTGCGGATGACCAATTTCACAAGATATAAGGGTCGTTGCTTTGCCTCTAAAGACACAGCGTTCTCCCAAAACGGACGTCGTTTGGAAAACCACGTAAAGTTTGAATGTGGCTGGTTTAGCTGGCAAAAAAAACTTTTCGGAGATTTCAGACCTTGTTTGCTTATTCGAATTTACGCGCGGGAATCGAAAGTTATTCTCCTTTCTTGGCCTTTTTTGTCAACTGGTTTCCTCGTTTTCCCTTACAGCGTCGCCGTGTGGAATACGTGACCAGTGAGGAGCCGGCCTTCATAAAACGCTTCAAACAAAATGCCGGCATGAAACCCTCCGACACAGTGGCTGACAAGGTGAGGACACTTTTGTTCCCCCCTCTATGCCCCTAATTACGATGTCACGCTCGCTGCATGTGAGATTATCTGACACTCATTCCCCAGACTCGATTTTGAACGCTAAGTTTCATTCTGACATGTTTGCTTGCTTGTTTGGAATGCCAGGCCACCCGCTTTGCTGTGGATAAGAAGAACCACGTGTATCAAAATATGTATCCTCCAAGAGCCATTGCACTTTCTGAGTTGATCAAGCATTCATACCTTTGCGGTGACTACTTCTTGAAATGTTTGAGGCGCAGCATGGGCGGGGGGTGGGTGGTAGAAATAGATCAGGTGCGGCCAAATGCAGAGCATAATGAAGTGGTTTACCTGTCGTCCTCGTCGTCAGCCAGAAGTGGTTATTTCAGTTTCTCCGACCATTTTCGGTTACATTTCCCTGACACCGATTACTCGCCACAATTATCCGATCGTTGGCGTGGATTATAAACCGAAGATAAAGTGATCTTACCTGTAAGTTGTCTTGTAATCTGTCCCGATGGGCGAGCACCACTTTTACGTTGTTCTTAATATCATATAGGAATAGGGATAACCGAGTAGACCAAGTTTCTGGCCGATGTAATGGCGTCCAGGTCGTGTGTGGCGCGCGTAGACGGGCTGTCTGGTCTTGTAAGCCAGTGCCCCCGATTCCGCAAAGAGTTGACTAACAGACTGGGACACTCAACTGGAACGTAGAAGAGAAAAGAGAGTGCGACCGACACTCACTGTGGAATACACCCTTCGGGTACATCGGCGCATTCTTCACTATAATCAATCTGACGCACTAACAGTCGTGCTGACTCGATCCATCTCAGGACTGAGGGTCAGGCTGCGATAACTCCCTCCCAACTTGACCCACGTGACAATCTTATGCGTTTAAGGTCCGATCAGCCCTTCCGGGGGACATTTTTGTACGTTTGAGGCGCAGCATAGGGGGGGGTGTTAGGAATAGATCAGGTGCGGGTTTTCAACATCAAGCCTCCTTCTGGAAACCGCTTCAAGGGTACTACGCAGTGTCGAAACTGCATAATTTTTAATGTCGTGGTAGCCTCGTGCGGAGCGTCGCAGATCGGCTGATGACGCAGAAGCGGCCCTGTTTTCCGAACTTCCGGTAAACAAACCTCTTTTTACGCTGAGTTACACTTGAAAAAATGTTTATGATTTTACAATGAATCCCTTCATGCGGGGTGAGTAGTCTTTAACCGACTGTTTCTAGTCAATTACGCATGGTAGTGCTGATCAGAGTTGTTTTGACGCAATGAACAAAGAAAATTGTTTTTTTTACTAGATATCTTATCTTTTTCCTTAGTTGCATGTTGAAGTTGCAAACCCCGACTGATTTGATATTTTACCTTAAGATTAACAGAAGTTGAACAACGCTCTCTGGTTCACAGACGGAATCTTGCGTCCTCACATTAAATGTGGAGTGGGTGTCGTAATTTTTGATATTTAATCATGCTCCACTGTCACGTACACTTGGGTACTTCCCCTTAACTGAGTCAGGCGGAATATAGCAGCAATTCCAAATTAAGTCCTTATGCAGGACCTTTTTATTTGTTTACCAAAATGCAGACCATTCAGAATTTGAACGATTCAATGTTTAGTATTCACGTATTTGACTAGGAAGTCAAGGGTTAACTTCCTACAAATTAAAAACTTCTTGTCCAAATTAAGGACTTCTGGTATTGGTTTATTTTGGGTCATTTTCCTTAATAGTGAGTACGTATGCGCCCAAAACGACCTTATATCATGGCTTTTTACCCGGATACATCTATAAAGGTCCTCTCTATTCCGAAGTCCTGCCACAAAGATTACTCCTGCTAGCTTCCTTGCACTTACTTAACTGGACTGACACAGCTATGGTCAGGCCTGATCTCCACGGTGTCGCAAATTGTATCTCTGCACGCCTGACGAACTGCGACATCGGTTCTGGAGGCCTCGACCCATCTCCTCCCCCCTGCAGCGACGCAGAGAGAATACAAAAGGCCCAAGAACCACCTATGTGCTTACAAATTGTGTCGAGTCACGTTTCGAACTTACCTCTTCGACATCTACCTGTGGGCAATCACATTGAACACGTAAGGCAGGCGACGAAGGCCTTGTCTAAGCCACACCAGTCGCCACTCTTGAATGGCTTAAAACACAATCACAATGTTGACGTAGCGAGTGTGGGCTGTTTCATTCGAGACACCAAGGATGGTTCATAGACTACTATAATCCGCCGCCTCTAGTTCTCGCTCGTTTTCCACTCGCAAGGCACAGCATGAGAGAGCTGGCCAAACTCATGCTCTAAACGGGGCCGTTTGTGACGATGGATTTACTGCGTCGGGTACATAGGCACATTTTGTGGATTGCGAAAATCTTGCTAGTAACATGGATTCACGAGACGATATAGTCCTTACTCCGTCCATTTGGTAGCAACTTCACTTTGAGGTATTTAACAGCCAGTAGTCCCGAGAGGTGCTTTTTGGTTAGAATTGCAACTTTAAGACCATCGACTGTTTTAGCGACCCTATTCACTCACAGCAACGCGCTCTGTAGGTCATCATAGTTGGATGGTAGTAGGACGACATAATCAGCATAGTCAAGGTTGGTCAACTGACGCCCGGGTGCAGATTTACCACCGTGAAAGCCCACTGAGGATCCGGACGGTGGTGTAGTTAAACAGGACGGCCGGCAGATGCAACCTTGTCGACTGCCAATACGAGTTTCAAACGACTGGAAGGCGTTGTTGTGGACCGTACCTGTCGCGGTTTTGGAACGCTATTAGGTCTTGGTCATGGCGGTTAGATTTGCCAACATGCTGCTTATTTCCATTATCCGTCAGAGGGAATCGCGAAGGAGGGATTCGAATACTCTAACTGCCTGGGAATGAGTAGACAAGGAAGTTTCATAGAATTTCTTGGGTTCGGTTAATTAATGGGCAGCGGTAGCGTTCACCTACTGGCGCGTGATGTACGAGCATTCACGCGCACAGCTAAAGTACATACGAGGACGCCTTGGACAGTATGCAATGCCAGAAGTCTGCAGAGCGGCGGAAACAAAATGAAATTTCGGTAGAGTCTTATGCAGATCGTCACGTAGCGCACTGGTTGTTTCGAGCGTGGGCGATACCTAACGTGGACTACATAATTAAAAATCGTCACACGAGGCGTGGCTCAGTGGTCTAGGGGTATGATTCTCGCTTCGGGTGCGAGAGGTCCCGGGTTCAAATCCCGGCTGAGCCCAAATTTTCGCAAAGAGAATCTGCCTCCCTTTAGTTTCCAAGGTTTCAGGTAAGGACCAGTCGGGGTATTTATAGGTTTTTGGACATTGTAACGCTTCGTTGCACCCGAGAGCCGCTGCGGCGCTGTTGGCCAAATGTGGAGATTATCCCACCCTTGTAGCAAACTATGTCGCGTTGATATCTATTAGATATATATTTATCGATATTCATATATCGACTGGATATCTGTTTTGTCGCAAAAATAGATATCTATCAGATATCGATTAATCAGACACTACGCCGTCGGCGAAAATGGGGCGTAATATGGTACGCTTGGAATCTTTTACTTTAACCGATACCCTTTTCTATCCCCCACTCTAATAGCAATGAGTTACGAATATGATCTGAATCGGAAGCGATTCGTACACTTAGTTTCGACCGGCCGGAAGCGAATTGAATACGTCCTTGTCAAGCGAAATGGTGGCGAATCGACTCCGACCGTTTGTAAACCAACATTTTAAAGCAAACGGCAGTCTACTTATATCAGTTAGCAGCGACTCCCCAGACCCCCATCCAAGTTTTGCCCCCTACCGACCCCTTTACTTATGACTAATAACATTTTTAGCAATGCATGGAAGGAATTCGTTATGCAAAGTGTAGGAATCTGCAGATCGTTCCTATTTACCTAGGTTATTCCCTCCCCTACTCCGTATAACAATATACTGCGTTTTCTTTCTCCCACGTTGTACTTTGGAGACGTTTTTCGAAATAACTTTATTTAATAGTAAATCCGGCAAATACATACATAGTATTCTTGCATCTCATCCTTGTTCACTCCGCCGAAGGAGGTAAGCAGTCGGAGGACGGTCCTGCAATGTGATCTATAAGTCAGAATTACTTCTCAAAAACGGCAATCAACTTGCCACTTGATGGTTTGTTAGTCCGAGTCTTATTTTTCCGTTGGACATAACTGTCTAACGACCTTTTTAGCCGTTAGGTTATGGCCAACTCATGAGTTGCAAGTTCAGGTTACTTTGCCCTGACATTTGTGTTCCAGCGCTGATGACATCTGCGTGTCGTAGAGTTGCAAGTAACGACAGACATACGAAGTATAACCTCATACAGTTTGTAACCGCGGAGGCTCTCTTTCGTCTTCCTGCCCTTGAAATGCACCTGTAAGCTGATTTCGTTTTCGAAGAGTGCGAAAAATATTCGCTCGACAAATTCGTCTAAAGTATGCCCCCCTAGTCATGTTAGGAAGTCTAACGCAGAAAGGTGTGATTAATAGGGTTGCATACCAGTTGGTTTCTAAACTCTTTGTCCGGTAATTGGACACTTACATGGCAAAACTCAGTCGCCGAACGATTCGATGACTTAGGGGGTTCGTCGGCAGCTGAGAAACTACCTGTCTCGAAGATTGTGACCGCTGTAGAATCATAGATTCCAGCAGCCGCTGACATCCGGGGAGCTTACGCGCTGTCTCCATGACAATTTCCAATTTCGTGGAAGGAGCCCTCAGGTGTTTATGCATAAAAAGCAAAATATCCTCGTGATCATCCGGTTTGGGTGAGCCAGAGGGATGGTTTCGAAAGAATCATCGGCGTCCTCCTGTGGCTCCTGAAAGCTACAACAGCGTTATTTTCCATCACTTTCTGGCAATGTGATATGCTTTCACCTACAAGCAGGTAGAGCGGCTCATCTATCGCGGTATCTGGTGGGCAGTTGACGTGTCGGCAGTTTGCCCATGATAATATCTACATACGCACAGGAAATAAGGTGAATTAAGTGCTAGCACAATGGCCACTTCTTCCCTGCAGGGTTCGCAAACCACTCACTTCATTAACCGTGCGTTTGTAGGGTTCACGAGCAATGTTCGCGTTGGCGAAAGGATAGTAAGTGGCTTCTTTAAATCTCTAGATAACTTTTATTAATATGCTGTGGTTATCGTCTGGAAATCAAACGTACTTTGCGAAGTCCTTCGCCAGTGGTGAGCGGAGTAACGTGTTATCTATGTCGGCTTTATAAACCTTCATAGGTGAAGAGTTCTTTGGGTAGTCATAGTAGTCAGAAATAGCGGTGAATTCATTGAATACCAGGCGTATGCATCCACCTCCATCTCAGAGTATGTTTTTGACTCATGCTATTTTTTCGCCTGTTCTTTTCCCTATGCACCTGTTGCCTTATGTGATGCCGATACGATATCCGTCTGTGACTAGGCATGGATACTGCTGACTGCCTTCATAGCCTGCAGGTATTGGTCCCGCATTGTGCTCATGAAGGAATCTACTTAAAGGGCGCCTTGGAGGATCACGCGTGGTTACCTCCACCTGCCTTTAACGTCTAACTATCTGTTGTAGAGGCCGTGACGGACTTCTAAGCAATTTCTTCAATCTGCCTAGAAAGCTTTCGAAGGGAAAACTGTTGGAGACTATGATAATCTAAGTGAGGCAACAGGCGAAGCAACAAATATTTGGGGTTATAACCTACTCAAGTAGATATAGTAGGTATTATTTCTAGGCAGAGTATTTTTTGGGTGACATCTCCCGATTGTTACCGAGACGAGAATGAGTCCGTTGCACCGTGACGATGTACATTAGGCTATGCACACTGTAAACCATTTGCTCGTCACAGTAGGGACTCGAAAACTTTCCAGTAAGCGTTAAAAACAACCGCTTACCATAACGTATGTTACGCTCGTAGGTACCAGGGCAGGCTAGTAACCTAAGAGCAGAAAGTACAGCTTAAAATGATTAAGAGGCAGGATACCCGGGAGAACAACAAAACCGCTGCAGCGGACTGAGGACTTCAGGTGGACCCCTCTCCTCGGGACTACCAACGTCCCAATTGTTGTTACATCTCCCCATATTTTTTATTTTGCAAAGCAACGAGTCTCCCTGGGTGTACTTGACTGGTGTGCCATCCCATGAAATTTTAACCGAGATTGGTCTTCGACTAGGAAAGATTACTTAAGTAAGGTCGTAAGAGCATCGTCTCTGTCTGCCCACATCCACTGCAAAATTTCATGAGCATATTTAAATGTGTGACTTTCACTACAGCCTATAGTTTGCTTTTCATGGTAGCTTGTTGTTTCGAAATCGTGAATATAGGCGCAACGGCAAGTCGCGCTCAAAATACTAGGGAATCGAGAAGGCCCTTGAAAAGCAGAAGATACGTTGCGAACTGAGCCAGAGGAAGAAAACATTTTTCGCATGTTTTCTATAAATATACTTGCATTTGCAGGGACGCCGAAAATTAATAGGAGAAATTCACACTATTTGAATAATCATTTCTACAAGATTTAGCTTTTTAAACCGTCCGGAAGAATATGCCTCATAAGTTGCCACCCTGTCCTGATTGAAATAGCTTGCGATTATTCTGCGCGATAGTTACTCTTACAACCTTACTTAAATAATATTCTCTAGTAGAAGACAAATTTCAGTTACCGTTTCATGAGATGGCATGTCTGCTGCATAAATATACTTACGGTCAGACCGTAAACGATCTTAGACTACCACTGCACACCCAACGTTTATCGCTGTTATAACGTCGCATCTGACAGTCCCGTTTGGCCTTTTTTGTACCCTCACAGCGAGCTCCCTTGGCACGCGACGCAGACGACCTGCGCGATCGGGATGACGAACAGCCGCAGATCGTGATCGAGTACGGCAGTGGTGTCTCCGAGAAGGAGGCTGCCGACTTTGTACAACGAACCCTTGTCAGACCGCGCGAAACAGACGACAAAGTGGAGGCGGAGGCGGCAACGACGGCGGAGGAGGAGAAGAGGGAAAAGAACCATGGCGTGGGGGACCAAGTCGGTGGTGGCAGGAAACCCATCTCTCCGTCCAACGGTCTGCAGACTGTTCACTTTTTCTCTCTATGACTTCTCACCACTTTCACATGCTCAGAGCTGCAACAGCCTCACCTTTATCACGCTGCGGTCTATAGATCCGGTTTTTGTTGGGCTTTCGATGTGGCCTACATTTAGAAGGGCTTCTGACAGGGATAAGAGAGACTGTGTGATATAACACACATGAGAGCACAGGTGCTAGCTCAAAGCCCAGACACGTGTTAGGCCTGTATTATGTCTTTGCATGGTACAGGCTTCGGCTCACCAGCGGGTCTCCCAGCCAAAAGGTCTGGAAGTGTGTGTGCTCTGTCAGTATCAGCAAACCATGACCCTCACAGCCTGGTATGCGCTGGCAGGTCCCTGACAGCTGGTTCCCGCCTAGTAGATTCTCTTGCGCTCCCGCCGGGTACACAAGTGATAGGCATGGCTGCCCAGTCATCACCGTCATTCTGACCCCTGTTGGAGTGTTGTCGTTGTTGCTTCCGTTGGCGGTCAAATACCCGGTCATTTGCTGTGTGGACCAGGGGGTGGAGAGTAGAACACCAAATTTGCGGGCTCGGCTGTGCCGTCCACGCGCGCTCTCTCTCTCGCCTCTGGTCTTCCTGACCCTGTTATAACGCCGGGTCCAAGTGGATTATGGGGGGGGGGGTGCGAGTGCGGTAGATGCTGCGCAAGTCAGCTATCACTTTAAACTAGCTTACGCGCAAGCCACCGTGCCTGGTGCTCCTTGGTGTGTAGCACACGGTGGAAATTGTCGGCAACAAAAATTGAACTGTCGATGGGTCCCCCAGCATTTCCCGTGTGCTTTTTGGTAGGTACTCCAGCAGCCAGTGCTATCTTAATTGCCGACAACAGGCCTCGACTCCGGCCATTCTAGGCCTATAAGTGTGGCGGTATCGGCAGAAAATTTGGCGGGAACCATTTCGGTGCGCCCGGTGTTTGTTGGTAACACGAAACGGTTATAAACACCGTCCGCCCCTAACGTCTCCATCGCTTTTGTACATGCATATTACGCATGTCTCTAGTGTGTTTACGGAAGGCTTGCATGGTTAGGGAACAAAAAACTTTCGGTAGGGCACAAGCACAATTACAGGCGACTTTACGCTAAATTCCAGGGGATAATTGTTGAAGTTAGGCCACAAGAGTAGGTATCTTTCTGAAATTTGACGCAAGACCACCTGTAGTAGGTGGGGGGGGGGAGGGTTGCGTATTTCCGTTTCCATCTGAACACCCTGTCGCAGTAAACTCCTGAGCTCCATTCTGAAATGACAATTCTTGCTCACGGAAGACAGAGCTCCAAATGCATGACTGCGCAAGGCCAAAGATGCCATAGCAACGTAAGATACGCGTGCACGAACCAATCATGACTGCCGGATTGAACTGCAAGTTTGTTAGGGCGTACTCCACCGCTGCCCATCAAGGTCGATATAATCCATGGAAACGTTTTTGCACGTCACTTTCCTAGACGCAGCGTTTTACGTAGTTGTTCGAAATTCTCTACCGTGACATCCTTTTAAATGAATTACCTAGGTGGGGTTGTGCTAAACAGTACCGTACAGCATAATATCCGAGTAATTCAGTCATGCCGGAAGGCAAAATTTTGTATACACGCCTTTCCGTCTGCCTCTAAAATCTCACAAACTACAGTGGCTATTTAAGCAGCCTGACTTTTTTTCATTGGCTTTTATGCCTTTTTGTAAAGATATACATCTTTGTCTCTGAAAACTAAAATAGCATCTTCTTTCAATACTTAGTTCAAAGTGTACTCGTAATAATTTATGTTTTCTTTCTTGAGATATCTGTCAACAGAACTGTGTGAAATCATACATGTTCGGGGCGTTTCTCGTGAATTTGTGTCATCTCTATCTTTTGCGGAATTTACCACCTTCTCTTTTATGATTTCGCCAGACAGTCTTCCTGGTCCGGTCTTAACAAATAAGTTTCCAGCTACTTCAAATTTCTGTTTCCGGCATTAAGCCGCTGTCCTAGCCGGTGGTGAACGTTTGAAACGTGGTTGAAAATTAAGACAGGCTTCGGTTTAACTCTGATGCGCCATCGCATGGCTGACTATAACCACTCTACCGACAATGGAGATTTCACTATCACCAGCTACTTCCGTCATATGGCATTACTGAAACCTTAGTTACCTAAAAATAAAAGAGCACGGTAAGAAACATTCATCGGAGATAAAGAGCACTAGTAAACATAGGTGATATAAACAAGTAAAATCGACTTACCCAGTACATGGAGACAGAGACCTATTAAGCGCACGGCATGGTGTTCAAGCTGGAACTCTTGCCCTATTAAGTAGTGTGAACGTTCTTCACTAGGATTTGATGCCCTTCAACAGGCAAGTATGTTTTATGTAGCACATGCACAAAAACATTCTTTCGCGTAGCAGATAGCCCCTTCAAATTTGCTGCTTGATGAAATGATATATTGTTGTTTTCAAGGGGTACACAATTATGAGATTTTTTTTAGAGTGAACTATCTTTGGAAATGTCGCCGTATCCATCCGTTTGTAAGTACTCCTTTGAGACATGCGATTCAGCCCCTTGCGAAATGTCATGAGCGCTGGATGGCACATTCTCGATAGCGTGGAGGAATGCACGATTTTCCTTAGATGGAAATTATTGGGTCATGTGGCCTAGGAGGGTTGAACTCGAGTGCCACCGTAGGTAAAGCTCAAAATTACTCAACAGTCGAAAAACACTGTTAACACTAAAAGATACACCGTCTTGGAGCGTGAAATTTTGAGAAGACATAGTCGGGAATAGGTATCCACTGGACTTCAGCGTCTGACCCAGGGACGGGTCTTTATTCCGATGTCTTACTGATGTAATTTGCTACACAATGAATCCAAGAGGGAGAGTTTCTATGCATGCCCTCTATATGATGTTTTTGGAATATATAAGGGCGTCGAACTACAATGGACATAATTACTGCCACGTGTGTAGTCATTTTTACTGGGCGTCATTTTTTTGTGGGCAAATGGGAAGGAGCGCATTTAAAAGCCAACATTCTGGCGTTGCTGAAATTTTCCGAAATCATGCTGCTTTAAAATCAATATTACAGCTACTTCAATCCTTTTTAACCGAAATAATATTTCAGAATTTCGGTTGATTCTTGATGAAGTACATCGCCTGATGTATGCCTGGAGCGGGGCATGAGGGTAGATAAGCACAGAACTGTTTCTGGCTTATTTTGTCTTCATTTAGCCACTCATGTTCCTGATCACCATCTGAGACTAGGAACACGAGCATGTCACGCACACAGCGCAGATTGGCCACCATCGGGGTCTTCCAGATGGCTTATAAGCATTTAATCGGACTGTTGTTTATCAGTGCCTCTTCGTCTGTCATTCCATGTCAGTGCATATATATATATATATATGTTATGACAGATGGGCGCTCACCGATCAGGTTACAGAACATGCTCGTTCTGTTGTGCCTTGGGGCTCATACTTAAACCCTCGCAGGCAGTCGCACAGCGACTAGTAGCAGATATAGATGAGATGGTACCGACAAAGACAGGGGAGACCGGAATGGCCATTTCTGGCTTATTAGCCGTCATCAGCCAGTCGGTACCATCTCATCTATATCTACTACTAGTCGCTGTGCGACTGCCTGCGAGGGTTCTAGTATGAGCCCCAAGGCACAACGGAACGAGCACGTTCCGTAACCTGATCGGTGAGCGCCCACTATCATAATTAATATTCCCGATCACAACCGACAGGACAACGGGCCCGTGGATCAATGGTAGAGCGTCAAACTCCATGACCAAAGATCCCGGGTTCGAATCTCAAGTGATCCACACTTGGGGTTGGGTATGACTGGCTGATGACGGCTAATAAGCCAGAAATGGCCATTCCGGTCTCCCTTGTCTTTGTCGGTATCACATTATCAACATATATCACTAGTCGCTGAGCGACTGCCTGCGAGGGTTTAAGTATGAGCCCCAAGGTAGATTGATACTGCACTGTTTCGGGCTTGTTTGCCTTCATTCAGCCAACCATAACCCTGACCACCAGCTGGGACTGTAAACACAAACATGCGCACAGACGCACCTGGCGCAGCTGGTCCACCACTGGGGTCTACCAGATGGGTCATAAGCACTTCATCGAAGCTTGTTTGCTTCGGGAAGCCAATGGATTGGTGTGCGCCCATTCCTGAGTGAATATATATATATATATATATGAAGACGGGAAGGCGATCGCTGGGACCAGCGATCGCCTTCCCGTCTTCTTCTATGCAATTACCTGGGCCGCGCGTATTCTCTATCATTCGGGATATATATATATATATATTATATCTTTGCGCTGGAACTCATACCCTCTTCTAACGTTGCGTTTTAGATCCCAAACCAATCTTCCGTATGCCCGCTCGACGGACGAATGAGAATACGGAACGAAATAGACGCCCGGAGCCTTCAAGATCCGCCTCTGCCATCAAGCCGTCCAGCAACGTTCTTCTCTCATTTGCTGGCGAGGAAGAGGAAGAGGATAGTGACGATGACACCAAGTAGTGTCTTATGCCACATGAAGACCTACTTGTACATATGTTAAAGTGAACTCTGTATTGCACGTACCCGGTTGATTAACTTTTCTTTTTGACGCAAAATCTCGGGATTTCATCTATGTCTTTTGTAGCTCATTGGGTCTAGTCTTTTGTCACGCAATTTTCACAGCGGGGTGCTATTATTCCTTCTTCCTACACTTAGACACTCTTTGGAAGATCATTTAGGCTTCAATTTCCCTTTTTTACTCACTTATCACCCAGTTTTCCGAGATGATCCGCCAACCATTTTTGTGACCGAGAGATTTCGGAGTCCATTAACGATTAGTAGCCTCAGTCATCCAAATATCCACATTAACCTTCTTTGCATTTAATAACTCAAGTGACCACTACGGCGAAGCGGTAGAAATGAGTTTACTTGTTAGCGGACGCGTTGTTAGCCTGCTTTGAAGGCCAAATATAGGACGTGTGATTGTGCATCACGACATGCTATCTCCTCCAGGGGCATGGACTGATTATCTCGTATTTAAATATCGTCCTCGAATCCTGTCGGACTACATTGGTTCAGCTCTAGAGGCGAAGGCGTGCTCAAACCACCTAATTCATGGTCAGAATTATTCGCGAGATGCCACCAGGTCTTTTGTGAGCTGTTTTGGCCTGGTGTCGAGTAGCGTTCTACCCACATTTTATTCAGACAACTCCATTTTCCACGGATTTTCCTCGCACACAGCCCAACAATCAAAACTAGATTGGACCGACCAGGCGCCTGCCCGTCAAAAGTGCATTTCCGTGTCTATTAGGATATCTCAGTAGGACCACATAGCTCCTCAAAGTTCCCTCTCCACACTAGCTCAGCCCATGAATGTTATTTCGGGGAGTTCCCTTAGGTGAATGCTGGGGTATCTGTTGATCCGGGCTGGAACTCGAAATGGTAGAGCTAATTTAGACAAAAATGCTTTGGCCCAACTTCAGACGCCCATCCCCTCAACAAAACCCACAACGCTCCTCCCCAGTGAGTTCGCTCGCTCAAACTCCTTACCGTGGCATGTCATTCGTTAGTATTCACACTGCAGATCTAGCCATCCGGCAGGACTGAAAGGGAGTGCTGTTCTGTTTGGCTGGATTTCCACTAATGTCAGATTCAGCGGGATCGAGGCCCCCGGGACTGTATACCTAGGTCTGCCTAAGACTTGCTGACGGCGTCTAACAAATGAGAAATCACCAGCTCAATGACCCTTGTCTGTCAATAGAAGCGAAGAGATGGGTCCCAGGAGGCAGTCTTGAAGGAGGAGACACGGTCCCTGGGACAAGAACTTTATAAGCCGGACGTTTCGGGTTTTTTTGCACCAACCTATCATCAGAGACAAGAGCAGATACGGGTGGTTCATGCACAAGGGGGTTGCAGTATTTATAGGATGCAGTCGCCATGCTACCGCATACCTATGAATGTTCACGGCTCCGCCCTTCATCCGGGATCGTCGCACTTGCTGTGCTGATTGTTTGATGGTCGATATTCGCGTCGTTAATTGCTGCAATTTCACCATGTGCGTTGGGTGTTGGTGTGATGATTACTCGACCACCTGATCCACCGATCCTGGAGTTGGGAAAAGTGTACACTTGTGCGCTCCTCGCGTGGCTAATTACTTTGCCTAGGCGAAGTCTCAGCAACGAGTATGGAAGGGGAAGTTCATTGCACTTATTAATGGACTGGGGGCCAGTAAACCATGATTCAAGTAGTTCCCGGCACACGCGGTTGTCACCTCTTGCGAGAATTTCGGCCTCTTCAAATTTGAAAGTGTGGTTGGATCTCGCAGAATGAGCCGCAACTTGAGAGCTGGCGTCATTTCTCCGCACCGCTGCAGCGTGTTCGGCCATTCTCGTTCGGAGCTGTCTTCCGGTTTCTCCAACGTAGTTACTTTGTCCACCAGATCCGATAAACGACCCCAGACGTTTCTAGCCGTGGCAGTTGGTCTGTCAGTTTCGTTGCCTGACTCCTGATGATTTCCTCCGGTCTGTGTGCATATTTTGGCGAGCGCCTCCGTACGTCAAGAACGTTTCGGAAGCTGACGGCCGCCTTCTCACACCACTTGGTATTGCAGTTGCACAAAGACCGGAGGCAACCATCAGGCGTCAGGTAATGAAACCGAAAGACAGTAAAAGATCTCGGAAGTGCATTTGGCGAGCATACGTGTGCTTTGGATAAATTCTCATCGGGCACGAACTTTTGTATGAGAACGGGGTACAGAGTAAAACGTGTTAGCGATGTGAGAAATCGATTACGGGGTTCGTCTCTTCATACAGGCGGGGTGTGTCAATATAGGCTGGGGAGAGAAGGCAGCAAGTGGCAGAGGGTAAGATAGAGGGGGGGGAGGGCCCATCTCCCTTCGGTCTACGCATATAGCCCTTAATTCAAACTGATCTACTCCAAGTTAGCAGTTAATTCCTGAAGAAATTTAAAGAAGCAACAATTTCTAAACTGGAGTATCTGCTAGAGAGCAGAGGAGGAATGCTGTGGGACACACTGACGAACCGAAACCCGTGCAGCGGCAGAATATGGGCGAAACACGCATGTTTAAGATTTTAGAGGTAAGAATCGAGTTAAGGACTCCAGGTATCTGTGGAGTACAAAGAATACCTATTATACTTAATCAAGTTGGTTTTATTCCGACGCGATTATTTCGGTTTGACTAGATAAGCAGTACCTATGCCGCTAGTATGGTATATTTTAACGCTTAAATATACCACCGACCGCCAGTAGGCCGATAAAGAATATTACGCAGTTATTCCGCTGTAGCTGACGGACGTCGGCCCTAATATTTGTGCATCAAATTTCGGTCTGCGCCCATAGGCATAAGTATAAACCGATTTGCCCAAAGTTAGCAGTTAATTTCTGAGGAAATTAAAATGCGACAAAATTGTTATTTTTGCATTTTTTTACGCAATACAGCTAAATATATATCGACAGCAAAAATAAATGTAAAACGTCGGGCAAGACGCGGGCATAGAAATCCTCCTGAAAACTTGTTCGCTAAGTCTGGGGAAGGGGGCTTATTGACGTGTCATAAAAGCAACATCAACTTTAACAAATAGAGTGATTGTTTTTTTAATTTGGCGTGGTTAATACAGGCGGTATGAGAGCATCGTACTTAAAGCCTTGGATCTTAATGCGACTGGAATATTCTGGGATTATGCGGCAGGAAGATCAGTGTTGCAGCCACACTCAATTGATTCCTTCCAACCGAAAACGCATTTTAATAATTTCCGCTTGAAGGAGGACTCTTTTGCCCATAAAATTAACTGAAGATTAATTCAGCATTCATGTTTACGAGTTGGCATTGGATTTTAGCATTAACTAGTGAAAATGACACGCACTACTAATGTATTAAAGGTTGAGGATGTGGTTTATTAAGTTGACTGGGGAACACTCAGTCGCCAACTAGCATTCGAATTCAAACGAATGAATTTGCATCTCTGTTCACGATAAACTTCAATACGTTTCCATCCGCGCGGTGCTACGGATCGAATCCGAACTCGCAAGCTAATTTAAACTGTCATAGTTTGTCACACTCACTGTACAATGGCATGGCCGGGCAGACAACAGATAGTCGATTAGGGCGCCGCGGATTCGAAAATGAAGGATATCAGTGGCAATGACGGTAGTTTTGGACTCTACACTGCAGACGTCTGCAGCCAGCCAAAACAGCCGAGAGCCGATGGCTTACTTGGGCTGACCGAGGACAAATTCTGTATGGTCAATTTGCGTGATTTTCGCGTTCATCATGCCTGGGTTTTCTCCCCTGATCACCACTTTTGCAATGTTTTTCCCTTCTGAGAAATTGGGTCGAATGCCTGCTGCAAAAGGAAGTCTTTTGGTAAATTTCCTTTTGTGGTTAAAGTTTATGAAGTAGGTTAGGAATGTAATTATTAAAGGAGACGGCCTGCCATTCTGTAAACGATATCTGAATTTTTTATGATTCTGGGCATTTCGACAGCTTCTCTCTTATTATATTTGTAAATTTTAATTAAGAAGAATAATTAAAGTCTGTGCTTCATAAATTTGGGTGGATAATCGACAAAGGTCTTTTCTATTTCATTTCGTTTCGAGTTGCGTTTAGATGCTAGAAAACGTCTTCTGCCCAGTACGTTATTTTTAGTCATTGAATGGAATGTTCAGCCGGAACCCAATTAGATTACTTCTCTCCAGCGTCTGCCTTAGGCTTACGTAGCACAGTTGCCCATTGTCAATTCTTACGCCTGAGCCTTTCTCAGGGAATTAACTGATACCTTTCACTGAGCTAGCCAATCAAAGAATATTTAGCATTCAAAAACTGTTATCCAATAGGCATAACATCATTTGCAGAACGTCGACGTATTCCATAAAAAGGGTTTGACTAACTGGGTCCGTCATTTAATCCTAGATGGCAAAACGTGGGCTTACCGGTTTCTTTTTCTGCTTACTCCGTGTTTCCGCACTCGGTAAGTTAGTCGCCTTTTTCCTAGGTGGTATGCTCGAGAATATTTTAGTTTGAAACCTGTCTATGATCCCTTTTTTTTCTTTGTGCTAGCACTCAGTCAAACTAATGAGCTGACAATATATCGCATACCGGGGACACAAATCAACAATGAGTTTGTAAATATTGAGTTTATCGCACGGGTTCGTTTGGCTTGGTTCACTTTAGATGCACTTTAAGTCTTAGTTTTTGCTCCCTGCATTTCATATGAGGCTTAAATATGAACTAATCGACAGTAAATTGTATCACTCTCTCTCCTGAAATGAATTTTGGACATTTCTATTCCACAGGGTATAAGGACTGCATGCGACGAAAATGTGAGAGTATGCGGTCATATCAGCGGTAGGTAGATTTTTAAAAGTTTGAATCCTCCACACCAAATTTTATACGCTATGAATTTACATTTCTTTTGGCAGGACACAGGGAGACGTTTACCATCCCAGCGGGCACGAATATTCCAAAAGATACGAAGGAGATTAGGATTTCAAAAGCTGAGGGCGCAGGAGCCGTTATTGGTGTAAACGGTAAAGCATGCTAGTGCTGTATGCAAAATTGCTTAATGCGAATTAGCCGACCATGACATGTTTTATATTTTTTTCAGACAATCCTCCAACTCCTGGAGTTTTGTCCCTCGGTGGATTGACTGTGAAGGACGATAAAGTAGTGACGAATGCAGTGTTTACGGCGGATTTCCTCATCAAGGTAATTGTGTACTATGTGTTTTAGGATGTCAAACTGATTGCAATAATTGTCCAACTGTGCCTAATCCTGCTTCCTCTGTAGGACACTGATCCACCACTTCAGCTACAGGATTTTAAAAGTAAGTCACTCGACACTAAGTTTGAATTATACGGATTGGTTACGTCTTGTAGTTTCTGAATTCAGAATTTCTTCAGTAAAAAATAGCTTTGTAGAATCATTATTTGCTAATCCTGAGTGATAAAAGTAACAGTAGAATGCTCATGTGTTTCACAAATGAAAGGAATCAAGCCCTTTTTTGCGAGTTGGTAGATGTTTTGAGGACTCATTCAGAGTAGGCAGACTGTATTTGAAAAACGAATGATTTATTTATCACTTTATATTTTTCGTTATTTGGACAACCGTCATTAATAAAATGTGCACACGTTACCAATGAAGAGAAAAGAAAGTCATACAGCGAGGACCTACGTTTAATTGATTCCATACGTTTCAGATGAAACAGTCGTCTTGCTAAATGGACCAATGGGGAATGAGCGTGTCAGCATCGTACTCGCTGCAAATAATGACGGAAGTGGGAGCACTTTTGCCCTGAACATCCATCCTGGCAGCACAACGAGCGGAACCCCTGGCAGGACTCTCGAAAATTTATTTATTGCCCCTGTGGTCCTTGTATCCGCTATGCTGTTTTCTAGAATATGACTTCTCTGAATTGTAGTTGTTAACCTGTACAAGTCATATTCACATGAACACACCATGCAACCACATATTTATTTTTTAAAATTGGGCTGAAAAAACGAGGAATTTTGTGCAGTTCAAAACGGACAGGGTTTCACTGCCCCTAAGAACTAAGTAATCTCCTATCCATAAATGCACTCTGATGTAGGAGGTCCTTTGAACAGGCAAAATAGAGACCATTGAAGATTATTTTGCACATGTCGTGGCGTTGCTCGGCGAATAAGTATTAATTCATGGATAAACTCTTGCCCATCGTAGATCGACCTAAATGCATCAACGAAAATGAACAAACTTAACTTATTTTAGTATAGAAACTTAGCTTATGTTGAGAACTAAGTAAGTTAGGCAGCATAAGCAAAACTGCGTTTTCACAATACTCCACTACATAATTTCCGGGGTAAATATTGCTTCAATAATAGCATAGTATGTGGCAGGGCATTTAGTAACTTGCCTGATTCTAGTCACCTATATATGAAGTGATGTCGTGAAAATACGATGAATGTTTTTCGTTTTTCCATTGTTCGGGACTGACTTAGGCGAAAAGGACTTTATTTGGGTTCCTGGGCGGTGGCATCACATGACTAATTTTTTTTAAATAGCACGTGCTGTGGCCGGTCAGTGAGTAAACATTGCGATGTACTTTGAGGACCCGATCGTATACGTGCAATTTTTTGTCCACAAATAATAACTGTCTTCCGCAAAGTCATTACATGCTTTTTGTCGACAAGGGAAAACACTGAGCTTCCTTACATCCCTAAACTGTAAATAAATATAGTGCCGTTTTCAGCCTGCTTGATCAATTGCCCAGATGGTAGGTTTTGCAATTAGCGTTTAAGAAAACCTTAACAAAGAAATGGATTTTGAAAGCCGTTGCATATAAAATGCTTTCTTGGACGAATTTATTGTGTAGGTGTTGGTGTGGATCATACTGGCGGACTCACCCTAACATAAATCCTTATCATAAAAAACTAGGCTTCCATAATAAAACCCTGCAGTAGAAGTGCATTTAATCAGATTTATACTCTTCTTAGTTTAATTTTCTTTTGAAAACTTGCTTTAACTGGATTCGTCGCAGATAAATGTCCACGTCTTTAATCTTTTCCAAAACGAAATCTGAAGAATTGCTGGAATATTTTTTCAGCACATGCACAACAGGAATCAAATCTGCCCGTCCACATACCAGACTTTTCAGATGACCTCGGAAGGACAAGTGTCCTAAAATTAAAGCCTTGTACAAATACTGCATTAGCAAAAAACAGTTACGCAAACGTGCCAGCCAGTCTAGTTATTATTTATCCACCGCTAATATTTACTACAAAGTTGTCAGTGTCCCCCAAATGCTACTAGCTGTGGAGAGTTTTTTGACAGACATACGCAGCAGCACGTCTGGTAGTTCAGGTTTCTTCTCATTGACGGGACGGCCCTATGAAGTGCGACGTTCGGAGCGACGGTTGAGCTGTTGCGTACGTCGACGTCCACGGTTATCCTCACGGAGCGGGCACAGGACGGTGATGTGCGTGTGAATTGCCCTATGATGAGGCAGCCTTGCTCAGACGGGTCCGGATGTAGTGACAAATTGTCAGTCTACGTGGACCACACGCGTCTGCCTCCCCACAGCACGTAACAGAATTTAGTGAGGGCATTTTTGGCTGCACAAGCATGGGGGTGACCCTGAGGCTACAGTAGAAGTGCTCTACTCAGTCATTCCACACACATGTACGAGGACTCATTTGATTATGCAGACAGGGAGAGTCAGGAGAACACATCTACCTTATCAACAGTCACAATTTCCATTGATCAGCCAGTCTGCTCAGTACTTGTTGAAACAGCCGTCAATCATTCGCTCTCATTAATCATCATACAATGACTGTTGGTGGCATGTGAGTTACTACTGGCTGAGCCACACTCGTTTGCAGTTTGCAGGCTTGTTGTTGAGACCACATGCCTTCGTTGACGAGTAATTCAATATAAAAATGCACTTCGGGTGATTTACAAGATACCACCGAACTGCCAAAAACCCCTGGCACGGCAACTACTAACAACATCAGAAGGGACCGCAAAGAATTTACGCAAGCCTAGAGCATAGGGGCATTGCGCAGGCTGGCTGACGTAAAGGCAGTTAACCTGCTAGCCGCATACGCTACCAATACCCTCCTCAGCTGCCTTCCCGACCACTTTACTCACCCTAACATCAAGAGATGACTAACTGTCTCTAACTGCCTTCCAGCATTCCACAGTTCCGACTTAGGTGAAACTCCTGGACACGTGTATTAATCCCCCCCCCCGTAGCCATGCAAATGCATAGGCTTGATGACGACAGCTCGAGCCCGTCTTTGCCGATGACGTCCACCGCATGCTTCACAGCATGGTAAGAGCAGGGGCAGTGAATTGCGCGTGAGTCATTTTATCGTAAGTGCAGACTTGCGCTGTATCTACCACATACTCTCCACCCCACCCAACTGGGCCCGGTGTTATGACAGAGTCCAGAAGCCCAGAGGCGGGAGAGGACACAGGTGGCTGACATGGCGAAAGCCCGCATCAATGCTTATCAACACACTCCTTGTTTCGCGACCTACAAGCGAGCAGGATTTTACACGGCAACAAAAAGATCACCTTTGGACAGGAGAAGCCATTTCAGTCAGATTCTACATCCTTATATTTGGACCAAGTTAGCCCGTCAATTGGCAGCCGCCAAGCAACGGTTTCTAGCGCAGCGTGACATCCTCAAGCACGTTGGATTCAGTCCAGTTCAGTTAATTTGAGGTAAATATAGGTGTTGAACCTTTGAATTCCCTATTTTTTACAAGTGAGCGAACGATATCAAAAATTTGAAATGGAAACATCAAACAGATACAGAGTGTCTTCAGATTAGCAAAGTTTTCGAGTCAGACAGATAAACGAATTGTTCCAAGAGTTAAAAACATTAACGTTACTAAGTGTGCTGTGCAGTAGTCTGTCTATGAATAGTTGGTGCTATCTCAGTTTCTGAGGGAGACGACGATGCCAACACACATTCAACAGACATAGAACAATAATCAAAAACAAACATTACTGAAATACAGGCAGTAATATAACAACATAAACAAACTGTTCGAACGATATGTTAGACGTTTTCGGTCAGGTGGTATTATGACGTTTGGTGGTACACCGGTCCAACTTGCGCTTAAAAGCCTCAATGGAGGTGGACATGACGACATATGTAGGCAGAACATTCCAGGCCTCGATCGCTCTGTTTGAAAAGAAGAACTTCCGAATGTCCAGCTTGGCGCCAGTTACGCGTAGCTTAAGCGGATGTCCTCGGAGGTTCGTTGTGGTCGCTAACTCAAAGAAATCAGCAGGTACGAGACAGCAGTCGTGGCCGCGCAGTATACAAAATGTTTGTATAAGGTCGCCTCTTAGCTGTCTGTAACTCAGTGGAAAGAGGCCGAGATTGGACAAACGTGTTTCATAGGGTAGTGAACCCTGTCCACTTACGAGTTTGGTTGCCCGCCTTTGGACTTGCTCAAGGATGCTGAGATCTTTAGAGGTCCAGGGTTTCCACGCCTGAATAGCGAACTCTAGCTGTGGCCGTACGAAAGTCCGAAAGACTTTAACGAAGCAGACCTCATCGAAGGTAGAGAAAGCTCCCTTGATAAGAAGCGTGGGCTGAGACAGTCGATCCGATTCTCATCTCCCTCTCCCAGACGCTAGTCCACTGTCCGAGCTAGTCAGTGGGCGCAATGGCTAACAGACTTAAGGCGCCTGACTACGTATGCGACACACGCAACCTTGCTTCCGCATGCCACATCATGATTTCTCATAAGAGAGTGTCAGAGTGTCATAGCGGTTACTCTGGGAAGTAGACGAAGTACAGGATTCCCCCGTGCGTGAGTAGTGTTTATCATGCGCTTCTGGCGAGTGAAGAGAGAAGCGTTTTTGTATGCACGTGCTAGTGACGAAATACGATGACTGTTTTTCGTTTTTCCATAGTTCGGGACTGACTTAGGCGAAAAAGACTTTATTTGGGTTCCTGGGCGGTGGCATCACATGACTAATTTTTTTTAAATAGCACGTGCTGTGGCAGGCCACTGAGTAAAACATTGCGATGTACTTTGAGGACTCGATCGTATACGTGCAATGTTTTGTCCACAAATAATAACTGTCTTCCGCAAAGTCATTACATGCTTTTTGTCGACAAGCGAATACACTGAGCTTCCTTACATCCCTAAACTGTCAATAAATATAGTGCCGTTTTCAGCCTGCTTGATCAATTGCCCAAATGGTCGGTTTTGCAATTAGCGTTTAAAAAAACCTTAACAAAGAGATGGATTTTAAAAGCCGTTGCACATAAAATGATTTCTTGGACGAATTTGTTGTGTGGGTGTTGGTTTGGATTATACTGTTGGACTCACCCAAACATAAAACCTAATCATAAAAAATTAGGCTTCCATAATAAAACCCTGCAATAGAAGTGCAGTTAATCAGATTTATACACTTCTTAGTTTAATTTTCTTTTGAAAACTTGCTTCACCTGGAATCGTCGCAGCTGAATGTCCACGTCTTTAATCTTTTCCAAAATGAAATCTGAAGAATTGCTGGAATATTTTTTCAGCACATGCACAGCAGGGATCAAATCTGCCCGTCCACAAACCAGACTTTTCAGCTGACCTCGGCAGGGCAAGTGTCCTAAAATTAAAGCCATGTACAAATACTGCATTAGCAAAAACAGTTACGCAAACGTGCCAGCCAGTCTAGTTATTATTTATCCACCGCTAATATTTACTACAAAGTTGTCAGTGTCCCCCAAATGCTACTAGCTGTGGAGAGTTTTTTGACAGACATACGCAGCAGCACGTCTGGTAGTTCAGGGTTCTTCTCATCGACGGGACGGCCCTATGAAGTGCGACGTTCGGAGTGACGGTTGAGCTGTTGCGTACTTCGACGTCCACTGTGATCCCCACGGAGCGGGCACAGGACGGTGATATGCGTGTGAATTGTCCTATGATGAGGCAGCCTTGCCCAGCCGGGTCCCGATGCAGGGACAAATTGTCAGTCTACGTGGACCACACGCGTCTGCCTCCCCACAGCATGTAACAGAATTTCGTGAGGGCATTTTTGACTCCACAGGTATGGAGGTGACCTTGAGGCTACAGTAAGAGTGCTCTACTCAGTCACTCCACACACACATGCACGAGGACTCAGTTGATTATGCAGACAGGGCGAGTCAGGAGAACACATCTACTTTAGCAACAGTCACAATTTCCATTGATCAACCAGTGTGATCAACATTTGTTGAAACAGCCGTCAATCATTCGCTGCCAGTAATCATCAGGCAACGACTGTTGGTACTAACTGAGCCACACTCACTTGCAGTTTGCACGCTTGTTGTTCAGACCGCCTACCTTCGTTGACGAGTAATTCGATATAAGAATGTACTTCGAGTGATTTACAATATACCACAGAATTACCACAAACCCCTGGCACGACACCCACTAACAACGTCAAAAGGGACCGCGAACAATGTACGCAAGCCCGCAGACGGAAAGGCATGCGCATGCGCTAACAATACCCTCCTCATCTGCCTTCCCGACCACTTTACCCACCCTAACATCAAGAGATGGCTAACTGTCTCTAACTGCCTTCCAGCATTCCACAGTTCTGACTTATGTGGAACTCCTGGACACGTGCATTAATCCCCCCCCGTAGCCATGCAAATGCATAGGCTTGATGACGACAGATCGAGCCCGTCGTCTCCGATGGCGTCCACCACATGCTTCGCAGCATGGTAAGAGCAGGGGCAGTGAATTGCGCGTGAGTCATATTATCGTAAGTGCAGACTTGCGCTGTATCTACCACATTCTCTCCATCCCACCAAACTGAGCCCGGTGTTATGACAGAGTCCAGAAGCCCAGAGGCGGGAGAGGACACAGGTGGCTGGCATGGAGAAACCCCGCATCAATGCGTATTAACACACTACCTGTTTCGCGACCTACAAGCGAGCAGGATTTTACACAAGAAATAAAAAGATCGCCTTCGGCGGAAGAAACCATTTCAGTCAGATTCTACATCCTTATATTTGGACCAAGTTAACCCGTCAATGGGCAGCCGCCAAGCAACGGTTTCTATCGCAGCGTGACATCCTAAAGCACGTTGGATTCAGTCCAGTTCAGTTAATTTGAGGGAAATATAGGTGTTGAACCTTTGAATTCCCAATTTTTTACAAGTGAGCGAACTATGTCAAAAATTCGAAATGGAAACATCAAACAGCTACAGAGTGTCTTCAGATTGGCAAAGTTTTCGAGCCGGACAGATAAACGAATTGTTCCAAGGGTTAAAAACATTAACGTTACTAAGTGTGCTGTACAGTAGTCTGTCTATGAATAGTTGGTGCTATCTCAGTTTCTGAGGGAGACGAAGATGCCAACACACATTCAACAGACGTAGGACAGTAATAAAAAACAAACATTACTGAAATACAGGCAGTAATATAACAACATTAACAAACTGTTCGAACGAAATGTTAGACGTTGTCGGTCAGGTGGCATTATGACGTTTGGTGGTACACTGGTCAAACTTGCGCTTAAAAGCCTCGATGGAGGTGGACATGACGACATCTGTAGGCAGAACATTCAAGGCCTCGATCACTCTGTTTGAAAAGAAGAACTTCCGAATGTCCAGCTTGGCGCCAGTTACGCGTAGCTTAAGCGGATGACCTCGGAGTTTCTTGTGGTCGCTAACTCAAAGAAATCAGCAGGTACAAGACAGCAGTCGTGGCCGCGCAGTATACGGAATGTTTGTATAAGGTCGCCTCTTAGCTGTCGGTAACTCAGTGGAAAAAGTCCGAGATTGGACAAACGTGTTTCATAGGGTAGTGAACCCTGACCACTTACGAGTTTGGTTGCCCGCATTTGGACTTTCTCAAGGATGCTGAGATCATTAGAGGCCCAGGGTTTCCACGCCTGAATAGCGAACTCTAACTGTGGCCGTACGAAAGTCCGAAAGACTTTAACGAAGCAGTCCTCATCGAAGGTAGAGAAAGCTCTCTTGATAAGAAGCGTGGGCTGAGACAGTCGATCCGACTCACATCTCCCTCTCCCAGACGCTAGTCCACTGTCCGAGCTGGTCAGTGCGCGCAATGGCTAACAGACTTAAGGCGCCTGACTACGTGTGCGACACACGCAACCGTGCTTCCGCATGCCACATCATGATTTCTCATAAGAGATTGTCAGAGTGTCATAGCGGTTACTCTGGGAAGTAGACGAAGTACAGGATTCCCCCGTGCGTGAGTAGTGTTTATCATGCGCTTGTGGCGAGTGAAGAGAGAAGCGTTTTTGTATGCACGTGCTAGTGACGAAATATGTGATGAGGGTGTTCGGCCAGCGGTGCCTAACCGCAGTTTTTTGGGTGCGCTTGTGGCCGATTAGATTCTAGGTTGGTATTTTGGTAAATGATAATGCTCTAGGCATTGATGGGTTCTCAAGTGAACCAACCAGGTTGATGCATGATGGGGACGTACGTTGGTAGCGTGGGCATGATATTTTGGAAGCTGCTGAGTCGGTCACAGTGGTGATGCTACTAGTGGTGTTTGCGCTGTTAGCTGGAGATTGACTAATGCTGGTGTGCTGGGCGTATCGATAGTGCAGCGAATTCCGCTGTTATTGCAGTTACCGATTGGCGAAGATCATGTGGATGGTCCCGCGTTGTCGGCTCAAACCACAATGGCTTTTCGGGAGAAGTTCGTATTCCAGATACCCCTTGAGGCGAATCAGAAGGATGCGAACGAAGATCATCCCGACAGAGCTGAGCAACGAGATTTCATTGTGATGGACAATGGTCGGGTTCTTGAAATCCTGAGAAACTTGCCCGTGGAGCCACATCTCCACAGGTAATCCTTTACTATGTTGCCTTTGCAATAAACTATATTTCCCCACAGTCTATTGTTCCGGTACTCCTTCGGGGCTTAGACTAATGTTTTAAAGAGATCTTCGGCGTAAGCTTACTTTATGGACATAAACGAAACTACGAGCTGGATTTACTAAAAAGGGAAACAGTACGCACATTCAAATTGTAGGACCACAATGCATATTGAACAGAACTGCAGTTTGTCTGGCGCAGTACATTCCAAGCGGAAAAATTATTTTTCAATCTCTATCACTCATTCATGAAGTGCAGTCTCTTAAGCAGATACAGCGGTCAGAAATAAAATGGATGATGTCCCAAATGAGAAGAAAGTAAGACGTGTATGTTTACTTCTGATAAGAAGACGTTCTTAAAGAAAAAAGTTTCACAAAGTGGAGTCAGACTTGTATACGTGTTTCCAGGAACAAAAAGTCATTACATTTAATGGCGACTTCTCATAAACTTAGGAAATCGGACGGCCGAATATTTGGCAGTGAGCGACCTCTTGAAATATTAACTAACCCTCTGAAATTCGCTTTGGATTTGGAAGGGTTACTTAAGTGGGACTGTAATATCGTCTATCATGCAACGTAATCCCGATGTGTTTCGGACATACGGATGTTGGCTTTGGAATTCACTTCTTTTCGGCCGTCAGAAAAAGCTCTACTTGGCAGAAAATGACTGCTTCAACAGTGTGCATTTCCTCTATAGATTTTCGGTTCATTCATAAATTGAAATATATTTCCTAGAAGACTTCCACAAAGTAATATTTCTTTAATTTTTGGGCAGCAGCTTATGACATCTTAAAAATGTTACCTGGAAATGCTACCTTATGGTCTCAAAAAGTTTCTCTGCTCCCGAATAAATTTGAAATCGTTCTGCCTTACCATTTTTGTTGAGGGTGATCCGTCTACAGGCTGTAGTTTTTTGTGTAAAGAAAAAACATACCTTGCCTTATGCCAATAAGAGACTGTTATATGGGACCCATAAAATACTGCAACGGATGTGGACTGTGTTGTATATTTAACGAGGAGCACTGTTAAGCAGACAGGTACGGTGCTATTTGGATGGACAATGTACGGTTTTAAAAATCTCATAATGGTAAACCCTTTAAAAGCGAAACATACCCTTTCTATGCGTATAACATTTGAAAAAGACGTGGGTAGTGAACTGATGAGTAGATTTAGGTATGTATTTAGTGCATGTGTATATAGTTCTAGAAAGCTTAGGTGAAGAAGAAGGGTCGAGCACCTAAACACTTCGTTTATTGTGCTGAGCTTTCAGACACGTGCAGGAGTCCATCGTCAGAGGTATTAGCGGACAGAGCCCTGCGTAGTCACCTCCAGTCTTGCGCCGTCGGTTGATGATTGGCCTACATGGCCGATAACTGTCGTTTGTTCTGTTGCTGCTACTACCTCTGACGATGGACTCCTGCACGAGTCTGAATGCTCAGGAAAATGAAAGAAGTGCTCCGGTACTCGACCCTCCTTCTTCATCTATGCATACACCTGGAACTCGAAATGTCGCCTTCATTATAGAAAGCTAGCCAAAATCGCCGCCATGTTGTAGAAAGTTCTAGAAGGCGCTCTCTAGTCCCTATAGGGGCGCGCGCGCCGATTTTTTCCACATTTATACGTCAGGGAATTAGTCGCAATTCAGATTCTTATAAAAAGTATACAAATAATAAGTTATCATAGCCATAAATTAATGAGAATAGCTCCAGCTTAAGTCTGTTTAACTCTACTCCTTAAACCTATTCTCAACCAGTCACAATGGCGGATTTAACCTTGATGTCTGTAGAGGCTATAAATACGGGCGAGGATTAGCCTTCGGCAACCCCGTGGCCAGTTGCCGCTCCTCAGACGTAGGACCCCTGCCGCTGTCTTCGCCGGGCCCCCGAGTTCTCCGACAACTCCCCTACGACAATCATCTCGACCGAGTTTATTTTTGTAGTCAGGATATTTGCTTAGTTTCTTTTTGTACACACTTGCTTTAGTACAATAATTACTGGTCGCTGTCTTGTCCTGTCGGGCCTCATTGACTGTATACTTTCGTTAGGCGGGAATTTTGCACATGTTCCCTGCAAAATATTTTTCAATCTATAAGACATGGAAAATCGTCAGAGAAAAGTCTTCCCAATTATGTCATCATTTTTTACCGACTGTGGTTTTTGCAGGCAGTCGAAAAGAAGTGAGCTCAAAAGCCAATACTCTGGCGTGTGTGAAGTATCACGGGATTATGCCACAGGATAATCGGTCTTACAGCGTCAATTAAGTAGTCCTTCCTAACCGAAAACACATTTCGAAATTTAAGTAAGTGTTCCATGAGATCGATCACGCGGTGTGAAATACTAGCTCTTAATAATATGGGGGGATTTGTTATCAGCGTATTTTGTCGCCGGAAATATGTTTTCAACATTTCAAACATTCAGCACGCCAACTGAAAGGTGGAGTTGCGAGAACCTTGAGGCAGTGACGCCCACTCTTTTCGACGACGCCAATTTTTATTTCCTATTTTGCTATTATTTTAGAAGGTTTGACCGTCGTGCGAAAATTGAAACCTTCGATATGACGTATAAATGTTCGGTTGGGGGTGGGTTTCCGTAAAAAATTGTTTTCGGAAGTTTCTTTTTTCGAAAACTCGATCTAACAAACACCTTTGGTGAGCCTTACTTTGAAGCCAACTCACGTGATGTCAGTCGGATTTCTCAAGTGTGCGTATGCATGTATTTACGTATGAGGGAAGGTGATAGCCAGTGAACTGCTGTGAGAGTTGATCTCGTCTCATTTTTCTATGGCTCAGAAAACGTCTTATTTCATGGGTTCATATGACCAAGCTCGGGGATGACTATTTAATCTAGAATGAGGAATATATGAGAATGGTAGAGTGTCGCTCACCGATCGTTTATACGGAACTCACTCCTTCCGTTGTGCCTTATGGGCTCCATCTTGAGCCCAATTAGCGGCCGCACAGCGGGGCATGATATAGATCGAATGCTATTACTGACAAAGACAACGGAGACCAGAATTGCCCCAGGTGTTCCCCACTTCGGGATGGACTATGACTGGCTGACGACGGCTAATAAGCCAGAAATATCCATTCCAGTCTCCCTTATCTTTGTCGGTAATAACATTCTGCATGAATTAGAATATATTTCTAGGCCATAAATCGAAACATGCAATTACATAGATTCCATTTTAGATACACCCATGACATCATGGATGAATACGGCGACTCGAAGACGCGGTTGGCTTGCTTCGGGGTGTAATAATCAGACGTGTAAGTATCACTAGAACGATACAATTCCCTCCTAATCGAGAGAATGTTTTATGATCGCGTAATAAAAATAATACACGAAATTAATCTCCCTGATTGAGTTGCGCGGTGGCCTATGAAAAAACCCACTTCGAGGTCAGCCTACAAATTTTAGGCCTAAGTCTGTGCGGATGTTATAATTAATGTACCCTACTTTTCGCATTTTCATTGACGATACTCATGAAGAAAGTCTATTTTAATGATTTTTATAGCGCAGTAAATGCTTACTAGAACGCTTCTGCCTAGGGGCATAAACTGATGCGCAAACTAGTTCGAAAAAACTTTGCGACAGGATGATTGCAGGTCCCAAGTGCAAATAAGAAGGGGACAGATTTTCAAGATATTTTTCGAAATATTGTGAATAGTTGTCATGCCGATTCTACTCCTTTTCATCGCCAGCCGCTTTGCACAGCATGACTGTGTGGAGGAAGAGGTTTAAAATCATGTTCTCTCCACAATTTATCTGAATAAATATCATTCAAAAATATTCTGAAACATTTCTTTGTGTGAACTACAAACTGTAAAATCGGCTGCTCTTTGTTGATAATTAGGTTTGAAAAGCCGACAAAAGACGGTCATTTGAGGAGCTTTAAAGTTGATAACAAAGGCGTTAATACGGCTTTAGTTGTAGGAATTTGAGGGCCTTTTACTCACGAAGCGCAAAATAGGCTTCAGAAGTTTGCAGTTATACTCAACGAAATACGACACCTACGACGAGCAGTCGTCAACCATCGAAGTTGTCTCTCGAGAAGTAAAATAATTGATGTGTTAAATGAATTCTTTGTTGTTGGCTTGCGTAGGACTACCAAAGATAACGCCTGCTTGGTGAATTTTAAGAATTGGATTTCCCTTAGCATTCGTATGTAGAACTGGGTAACCTTGGACGGATTTTCTCTTTTTAGCAACCAGATTGCAGGTCTGCGAACATTAACTGTGTCCTACTGCATTTATTGTATTCTAAACTAACGTTTCGCAATCGACTAAAGATATTCCCAGCGATACTCTGTGAATGGACATAGATGAATATTTCCTGCTAGCCACTTCTGCAAACCGTTCGTAGAAGTAAAACGAACACTAATAATCAGTGCTTTACCACTTCTTGTGCCAACTCCTGGTACAATCGAATGTCGAAGAATTAAGAAGGTTTTAATGGACCCTTTTCTGTTTAGTTTCCTCCGTTCGTATTCCAGTCAATTGTAATCATTTTTTCGCTCTGTTTGCCGTCAGTGTACACAGGATGGTTGCAAACTGAAGTTAGGGCGCAATCTCAAACGTTAACCATACGGAGATGCTGTCATGAATTATGGGATAGCAAAAACTGTTAAGCAAAAGACTTTGTCAGCATATATTAATAACGCTTCAAGGTCAAAATCCCTTATGAACGTAACCGTATGAGCAACATTAAACGGTTGACGTCTTCTATGTTATTTAATTCAATTGTAGCAGAATACGAGGAGGTCCGTGTATAGGTCTTAAATTTTTGTCTGGAACCGATTCGTTGTCTCCGTGCAACTGTTTGGCACTTTTCTCACTGAACGTAATTGATGCGTTTGGGAGAAGCCTATTTTTCCTAGTCTACTCTGCAAATGCATAATGGCACTGCCTGGTGCCATTTCTTACGCCCACGCTCATTCCAATTGGATTAACTGACGCCCTCATATGGGTTGGCCAATTAGAAGCTTCTAACAGGCCAAGACTCCAAATGTGCCGATCGAGCGGCTTCCACAGCGCTTCGGCGTATTCTGATAAAAAGGGGCTGGTTGCCCCTCTTGTTCTCCGCTCGTAGACTACAAAACATGACCCTAACAACCTACTTCTGCTTTGTACTCAGTCTCTCCGCACTCGGTAGGTTGCCCCCAATTTATTCCTGGCGGTGCGCCTTAAAATTTCAGTTTGGCAAGTTTAGAACTGGAATTTTTTGTTTCTTGCCAGCACTCAGTCAAGTCAACGAGCTAACAATACATCGCAATCCTGGGACACGAATCAACAACGAGTTTTTTACTGTCGAATTTGTCGCACGGGTATGCTTGATTTTAGCAGTCAGTGGGTCTATCACTTCTAATTTCGGTCCCTTTTATTTCACACTGGGCTGAAATGTAAATCGGCGTACAATGACCTAATTAATACTCATTCTAAAAGCGAACTTCAAAGGCTTTTTTTCATTCCACAGGCAATAAGGGAGGCATGCGATGATACTGGCAGAGTATGCGGTCATATCAGCGGTAAGACAAACTTAAGTAGTAATAAAGCACCCCCCACCAAATATCCTGTCGAATTCATTCGCGTTTCTTTTGGCAGGTCACAGGGAGACGTTTACCATTCCTGCGGGTACCAAAATCTCGACCGACACAAATTATATCACGGTTAACAAATT
>CACRXP010000311.1:607828-623318 GCA_902702965.1 Spirometra erinaceieuropaei
CGCCTGAAGAAACCAAATCCTTTAAAAAACTACTGCTCAATTAATGGGCATTTTTTATTGCTTTTTGATACTCCTAACATTTCAAAAATACAGTAGATGTGCTAACTCATGAAATGTCAACCAAAATTTCGAAATGCGTTCTCGTTTCGAAAAGATAAATTAAGTAGTGTTGTAAGACTAATTATGATGCAGCACAAATCTATAATGATCCAGTTACCTCAGGGTGTCGGCTTTCGAAAAAACTTATTTCCGACTGCATGCAAGATCTATACTCTGCAAAAGAAGACTGCTTATGTAGTATGCAATTTTCTCATTGATTTTCAATGCCCTCGAAAATTCAATTATATTTCATGGAAACCATGCATAAAAATGTTCATTCTTTTACTTATTCGGTAGAAAATCACGTCTTCTTCCAATTTCAAACTCAAAAGAAGAGTATAATTCGGTTTTAAAAACGTTTCTAATTTTGAGATTTTTTATTACCGTTAAATGGCCGTTCATGAAACGTCATGTATGTGCATTTACGAATGTGGCTTGTAAAGTTAACAATATTGCTCAAATTCACTGCTTAATTTTATGAACCTCATATGGCCTCCTCTTAACACCATAGAAAATTGCTTGGTTTTCCGTACACGAAAAATTTACAGCTTGTAGTTTTGAAACCCTGAATGCAAGTGTAACAGCAGCTCGGGTTCAAAATTATTCGGGAATTAGAAAAGTTTTTAAAACCGAAGTATACTCTTCTTTTTAGTATGAAATTGGAGAAGGACGTGATTTTCTACTGAATAAGTAAAAGAATGAACATTTTTATGCATGTTTTCCATGAAATATAATTGAATTTTCAAGGGCATCGAAAATCAATGAGAAAATTGCATACTACATAAGCAGTCTTTTTTGCAGAGTATAGATTTTGTATGCAGCCAAAAATAAGTTCTTTCGAAAGCCGACACCCTGAGGTAACTTGATCTTTATAGGTTTATGCTGCATCATGATTAGTTCTACAACACTACTTAATTTATCTTTTCGAAACGAGAACGCGTTTCGAAATTTTGGTTGACATTTCATGAGTTAGCACATTTACTGTATTTTGCAGAAAAAACGCAAGAAAATCTTTTTCTTGCAATCGTTCGGTAGGAAATCATGTCTTCTTAAATTTTTTTATTTGGAGAAAGTATATCTTTCGGTTTTAAAAGTTTCTGATTATGAGATTTTTGGAGGCTGTATAATGTCCACTCTGGCTGCATTGCATTTGTCTGTCCATAATTGCTCCCCATAAAGTATGCAACGTAATCCATGTCAATTGCAAAATTCGATGAGCCCTGTATAGCCCCTGCGCAAGGGAATATAAAAATCAATGTTTCTGTTACGCGGGCAGTATACAGCTAGTAAATTGACAACCCTAAATGTAAATGGGAGAGCAGATAGATCTCAAAATTATTGTGGATTCGAAAACATTTTACAAACCCAAACCATTCCCTTTTTAAAGATAAGTTTGAAAAATACCTCATCATCTACCAAATGACTGAAAGAAAGAAGATTTTTATGCACGATTTTTGTAAACTACATATGAATGTATAAAGGCATCGAAAATCAGTAAAAACAGCTCAATATTTAGGTAGTCATTTTTTTTACCGAGAACGGCCATTGCGGGCGGCCGAAAAGAAAAGGATCTAAAAGCCAGCACCCTGACGTGTCTGAAATCCCACGGAATTATGTCGTTAGTTGATCAATATTACAATCCCACCTTTGTAGGTGGTCCTTCCTAATCAAAGTCGCATTTCATTATTTCAGTCAGCAATTGAGGACATCGGTCACCGACTGTATTATTTCTGCATTTCTGCAGGACGTGAATAAGCAGACGCACCGAAGGACTCAGTATAAACACTGAGCGCCCCTTAACTGATTACATATATTTTTTTCAGATGAGACAGTGGTCCTGCTGAATGGGCCAGTGGGCAATGAGCCAGTCAGTATCACGCTCGCGGAAAAAAATGATGGAAGCGGAGACACTTTTGTACTGACAGTCGATCCAACCGGTGTGCCACCTGCCCAACTCCTACATGATCTCGCGTCACACAGGGATGGAAACCGAAACAAATTTGCACGGAATGTCCAGCTCCGCAGGGCAATAACAAATGGGTCAGCTGCCGCGGCCTTAAAGGACTTCTGCCTTGCCGTCCTCCTGATAATGTTGGCGAAGCTGTTCTCCGAAATTTAAATTTTCTGACATGGAACCGTCAGTCTGTGCAAGTCACATCAGAGTAAACATGCTGGTTGCATTTTTTACTTTTTTTGGGAATGAAGCAAGGCGAGTGCAGGCGTAAAGACATTTTGGTCGGTTGGAAATTAGCAGGCAACCACAGCCCGTAAGCATTGAAAAACCGCAGTTCATAGACATGGGGTCATCGCGAAGCGAATTGAAAAGGCCAATTGTAGACTACTGAAGTCATCGCAAAGCAGTCTTGCAGATGAAAATTCTCCCATCCAGACCTCGCAAGTGGCGATAACATACTTCTGAGGGTTGGTCTTTTGGCCGGATCACACTCCGCGGGTGTAACAGATCCTCCCTCTCACAAAGCACCCCTATGGGTGTCAAATGGTAAACGCTTTCTGTACTAGAATTTCAGGGTTTGGGCATCCGGTCGGTTGGACATTTGTTAATGATACTGACGATTAATCGCTCTCGGCAGACTGGAAAAATCAGCCCCACTGATGCAGACGGAAGCTCATATTTAGTCATCTGCACACCAAAGTCACCCAATCAATTAAGCAATGGGTTGCAGTTCGGGTAAGGTAGACCATCTCATGTAACTAATGTGCTTCTTTTCACCTTGAGCAGTTGAACTGAATAGCAGAATAATGACTGGACAGGGGGCAGCCGTTTCTAATTGTATGAGTAAGATGGACTGACGTAAGCAATGGCATTAGGTTTGATTTAAACGGGTGTATCATGCAATTGTGGAGGCAGATTGCTACTTCGGATGCGAAGAAAAGCGCGGACGGTATGATATTGAATTTTGGAATGTACAGACGGACTAAACTTTCAAGAAAGGCAGACGTATTCGTTCTGCGGCACTGAAACCATCACGGAATCATCTGTTGGATTTCACAACTAAGGACGCCTGGAGGAGACCCAGAATCGTTTCTAATTCCTTGGCCTTAGAAGACCTGTTATTTTTCTGTTAGTTAAACCGTCAATGCTTCATTTGCCTGGAAGAAGAAGCTAGTCTGCGATGGGTATGCCTGCTGTACAACCATTGAAGGGCGTACAGAATTCCAAGTAAAGAACGTAACTGCATCCATTTTAAATGGAAGTGCAAAAGGCGCTATTAGGCGAGGGTTGCGTTGCATTTTTACTGTGTTTTAGGGCATGAAATCACAAAGACTTGCCAATGTGACTTTTTAAAATCGATAAAACGTCTGAATTCCTAAAAATAACCTGCTTGCTCGCTCCTTGCTTTGTCTGATTTACACGATATAAGAAATACGTTTTTAAGTGTGGCAAGCTCCAACTGATAACACCGTCGAGTTTAAGTTACCTTCTGCTCATAAAAATACGCGCCAATGCTCAAACTTAATCTAGGATAGCCTTTAGCATAGGAAGTCGCCAGAATACAGCGTAACGTAGATTCCCGCCATGATTAGTAAACATTGTGAATGGCAGCATTATTTTTAAACATACGTTGCATGCAAAAAAGGAATTTTTCGGAATAGTTCAGGCGACTTGGCGAAAAGTGCAGCATTTTAATTGTCCACAATTGATCATACAATTTCCGCCGGAGCTTCACGTTCTGCCTATTACTCTCAAATGCGAATCAGCTTACGTATGCGGTATTTGCAGACGTGTTGAAGGCGGTTTTGAGTCAGAGGTACAATGCGTAAGACCGTTTTGTTTTCTCCGTCTATAAAGGCCCTCAAGAGTTAACTTTGCCTCCCGCTGCAGGGGGAGGTAAATTCATTGTCAGGAAACGACAGTCGAAAAGAGAAATATTCGGGAGCCAATCATCGAGTCTGCTACATTATCAACAGGCATGAGTCAACATAAGTTCCACTTGCGCGCTAGTATTCACTTGAATATCAGGGGTCCGATGCTATGGGATTTTTCTCCATGCCCAGCGGAAAAGAGCGCGCAAACTTTGGCCTCACCTGCTTATGTCTAGAAGCCAAAAAGGTTTGGAAATATCCACTCGGAACGCTCTAAATTAACGGGTCTCTAAACAGGACTGGCCAAACTCTCGAATATAACCTAAATTCCTAGATTTGCTCCCGACTAGAGGGGACTACTCAGGCGGGGTCATAATATTAATTATTGTCTAGCGTAATCTCGAGAAATTGCAGTCCCATCAGCATGCCATCTTTTGAATGAGCTTCTGTTCTTCAACCTAAAAGGCTACATTTGGTAAAGTGGACTATCTATGCGGCATTCACTTTTACCACCCATTTTTGACGCCCATATAAATTGGAATATGTTTTCTAGAACGAAGGCGCAGAAGTATGTAAACTTATATTCATTTTTGGCGGACTACAGATTGCACGCTAAAGAAGGGACATTATTTGCTTTCGAGAAGTTTATAACCATGAAGTTTTCCAAAACCGTGAAGAGTCCATCTATCTAGCGTTCTATCTGGACATCTATAAATGCTGCCTATGATGCATATGCATTGTAAACTCATAATACCCTTGTTTGGAGTGTTGTATAGGCGTAGGTGAATTTATAATTTGCTTTTCGCGGAAACTATGCAACATGCAGTATGGAAACTGTAACCGCAAACGCAACTGCAGGCCACGTTCGAATCTGTTCAGTAATTAAAAAGGTTTTTAAAAACATACACATGCCATTTTATCAAGCATAATATTCGGAGAAGACGTTACCTGCTTGCATATGAACACACAAAAGTTATTTGCATGCGGTCTCTTTAAATGTGCTTAAATTTTAGCAGTATCGAGTATCAATAGAAAAATCCATTTTGCCGAAGTTGTCATTTTTTATCAAACATATGCTTTGCAGACGGCTGATGTGGCTTACATATTTTGGGATAATGTTGACGACTAATCAATATTGTAACACCACCTAAGTGAGTCTTTCTTGTCAGAAATGCATTTCAGAATCTCGGTCGGCATTTCATAAAATTGACCAACTACGGTTTACAAATCCCTACTGCATATCGGCATCGCATGCCGCAGGTGTTTTTTGGATGAATTATTCTCGTCGAACCCAAACACCTTCATTGTTATGCCCTGAGACTAACGAATTGGTTCCAGTTGTTGATTTTTTTGTATTTTATCAGCTATACCTCCTATTCCTACCTTGGGACGACAAAGGACGTTAGTACTTGCAAGCTGCTACAGCACTTCATAGATCGCACAATTAAAACTCCCGATGCACACAGTAGATTACTTAAGTTCTGCGAATAAGCGGTTGCAGTTACTTTACACCATGAAATCTTTAGGACAAACTTTTATTCTGACTGAACTGCAGAAAGTCTTTCTTTCCGTGACGTAGCAAAACAAACTTATGACTGGCGATAACTGTCTAATTTAATTTTAGTTGCCTACTATCCAAGGAAGTGAATGTACTCTGTATGCTAGACATGGACTCAAGATCCGTTCAAATTCACGTTCCGATGATCACTCCCGGACACTGCAGTCCAGACTTTGTTGGGGCTCTTCCAATTCTTCAAATCGTTGTCCGTCTGTCTGCATATAGATAGATGTAGTTTTGAAATAGGAAATGCAATCTAAATGTCCCCTGTTTAAACATTCCACATAGAAGGTGTTACATGGACAAGAAAACTACCATTTAATGTAACAAATTAACCTTGGCCCAGCATTTAAAGCATGCTTTACCGGACATACGTTTATATCAAAGGAAGAAGAAGACAACCAGCTGACCTTCCTGGACGTCCACGTTTGCCGCATACACCATGGTGGCCCAAGAACCAAAGTGTCCAGGAAACCGACAAATATGACGTAAGTACCGAACTTTAATAAAAACCACTCTGTCGGCCACAAATGCAGTTGCGTAAGGACGCTCTATCGCGCGTTGAAACGCACTGCAATGAGCAGCTACCCGCGAAACTTCGTCAACCGGTGCGTGGGCACATAGGACAAAGGGCCCAAGCGCACGCATCTACAATTTTGACGGACGCTGCTGTATGTCAAGAACGTTTCGGAAGCCGTCTGCTGCCTTCTCGCGCCACTTGGGGTTGGAGTTGAACAAAAACCATCAGGTGTCAGATAATGAAACCGAAAGACCCTCTGCCACGGCAAGAAACTTCAGGAGTCGTTTATTGGATCTGGTGCTGCTGCGGATAGAGCAACTACGTCGAAGAAACCCGAAGACTGCTGCGAATGCGAATAGCCGAGCACGCGTCAGCAGTGCGAAAAAATGACGCCAGCTCTCACATTGTGGCTCATTCGACGAGATCCGACCACACATTCAAATTCCTTGATGTCGAAATTCGCTCTCTAGGTGACAGCCGCGTGAGCCGTGAGCTGCTTGGGTCGTGCGTCGTTGCTCCCAAATCTATTAAAAAATGCAGTGGCCTTCCTCTTACATATTCGGTGCTGAGACATCGGCTAAGCGGAGTAGTTAGTCACACGGAGAGCGCACAGGTGAGCACTGTTCCCAACGCCAGGGTCGGTGGGTCAGATAGTTGAACAATCATCACATCAGCGTACAGCACACGTGGTGAATCTGCAGCGATTATCTACGCGAATACTGACCATCGACCCATCATCAAACCAAGTGTAACAATACCTGACGAAGGGTAAGCCGTGAATTTTCATAGGTATGCGGTCGCATAGCAAATACATCCTATAAATACTGCGGACCCTTGTGCGTGAACTGTCCCAATCTGCCATTGATTCTGATGATAAGTTTGAGCAGGAATCTAAAAAGTTGGACGAATAAAGCTCCTTGCCCTGCGATCCAATCTGCTTCTTCATGATTTTTTCCTGTGATTATTCCCTTCGATTCCAATGGTAATGTCATTGCTTTGATGACGAACATTTGTAAACCGTGTTTTTGTCTGGGCTTGGGGCATTGTTGTAACATCCTTTGGAAAATGTGTCTTTTAGTGATTTACGCTGTTTTCCATCCCCAAAAATCAAATATGTAAGTCTTCGCTTTTTTGTCATAGTTCAAATAGGCTGGTAGACGACTTTACGTATCCCCAAATATCCATTTTTGTCTCAGACACAAGAAAACTTTTCCATATGGGTCTTTATGCGTGGCTTCCTTTCAGCAAAGCAGACGTCAGCTGCCTCTAAAGCCGACACGATTCGGAACATAGTAGTAATGCCAGTAATTTAAAGAATTTCAGCACTCTCAGAAGGGTGGTCTGCAGGTTACCAAGTGAGGAGAGCGATATATGGCAGACTGGAAAATGAATATTTTGCAGTGAGGTGGGAAAAGGATGAGATCGATAATTTTGGGAAGCTGCTAGGCACTTTATCTTTATCTACAGCTAGTAAGAGATTGGTCAAGAGATAGTGTATGGTTTGCAGTGTGGACTGAAGCAAAAACTGCAAAAGTATTCTATAGTAACAAGGTGGTTGTAGCGTGGAAATCCATACCCGCAGAGATTATTCACTCCTCATATGTGGGTTCGTTGAAGGCTAAACTTGGCACGCATTCAATATCTAACTTTTCCGTAACACTCACTTGCTGTTAATTTACTTTTTAAATGTACATAGTATTATACTACTCGCGACTATTAGGTACGCTTAAATTTGTATTTTCACATACTTCAGCCTGCTAACTACAGTAGGGGGGGGGCTAACTCGTGAAATGGCGACCGAAATTCCGAAATGCATTTTCGTTTCGAAAAGACTAATTAAGTAGGGTTGTAAGACCAATCATCCTGCGGCATAATATTTATAATAATTCAATTATCTCCGGATGCCGGCTTTCGAACGAACCTCTTTCCAGTCTCATGCAAAAGCCGGACTGTGAAAAATAACTACTTAATTAACATGCGCTTTTCCCAATGATTTGCGATGTCCTTAAAAATGCAATCATATTTCATGGAAAGCAGGCAAAAAATATTCATTCTCTTGGTAGATAATTACGTCCTCTTCCAATTTTATACTCGAAGGAATTCGGCTTTAAAAGTTTCTAATTGTGAGATTTTTTAAGACCGTGAAATGACCGTTCATAAAACGTCATGTCCCTGCATTTAACAGTCGGGCTTGAAAAGTTAACAAAACGGCTCAAATCCACTGCTAAATTTTATGAGCCCCATATTGCCTCCTGTTAACTGGTAGATAAATATATGATTTTCCGTATGCGGAAAATATGCGCCTTGTAGTTTGGAAACCCTGAATGAAAGTAAAATGGCAGGTGTTCAAAATTATTCGGGAATTGGAAAAGTATTTGAAAACTGAATTATACTCTTCCTTCGAGCATAAAATTTGGGAAAGGACGTAATTTTCTACCGAATGAGCAAAATAATGAATATTTTTTGCCTAACTTCCTTGAAATACAATTGAATTCGTAGGGGCATCTAACATCAATGAAAAGAATACATACGACTTACGTAGTCATTTTTTACAGAGTATAGTTTTTGCATGCAGCCAAAAATAGGTTCGTTCAAAAGCCGGCGTCCTGGGGTAACTGAATTATTGTAGATTTATGTTGCGCGACGATTAATTTTAAGCTTTATTTAAATAAGCCTTTCGAAACGAGATCCCATTTCGGAATTTCGGTTGACATTTCACAAGTTAGCCCTCCTACCGTATTTGTCACATTCATAGATGCAAGCAGCCTCACTTTTAAAGTTTTATGTATTCGTGTTGTTTCCAGTGTTTCTGTAACCAATAGAAATTTTAAAAGCGTTAGGTTATCTTTCCCTCAATAAAACTAAACTCAAATTGTAAACAGAAAACGCCCGGCGCTAAGCGGGACATTTTGCGTTTAACTTATGTAGAACGAGAGAGAAAATGAGATCTGAAAAAAGAGCCCAATAAAGTAAGGCCGTCTCCTGCATCAAGTCACTACAGAAAACAAGAGTCTCTGGGTGTTTTCGGAAAACCTCTAACTAAACTCTGTTCGCGACATTTGTTTCACGGAAAAAAATACGGCCGGTAACATGCGCCTGAGGAGCAAATCCTAGTAAACTTAAAAGGACTCAGACATAGAAACGTGATTGGTGAAACATCAATATTAAGCGACGGCGAACTCAGAACACGGGTCGGAGCAAGTCGATGCTGGTTGTTGTGCGTGTTTTGCGCATTAAAGCAACAATGCATAGAACTTCGGGCGTAAAAGTGAATGTGACGACAGAAATTGGAATGTACATAACTCGCCTACTAGAGCGTTTGATTTTTCAAAAAACTCTATAAATATGCAAAAAATTATAGTATAAAGTCTCTGAAATTGGCAGGAAAATAAATGCATTTAGTAGAACGAAATACCATGCGCGGTTGTGGGCAAGGAGTGTCGTAGTGGATTGGTTTGGTGAATAAATGAGTGTGGTGTTGGCAGGTTCGAGTCACGGACAGTGCAGCTGTCCCAGGGGCATTCGCAGTGACCAACGGAGTGAAGCGGGACTGCGTCCTCGCGCCTACTCTCTTCAGTCTCATGTTCACTGCCATGCTGATGTACGCCTACCGTGACGAACGCCCTGGGATCCGCGTAGCATACAGGACGGACGGCCACCTCCTGAACCACCTGCGGATGCACTTCCAGTCGCGTGAATCCGCAACCACCGTCCACAAACTTTTGTTCACCGATGACTGCGCCCTCAATGCAACTACTGAAGGCGATATGCAAAGGAGCATGGATCTCTTCTCCGCTGCCTGCGATAACTTCGGCCTGATCATAAACACAGAGAAGACGATGGTCCTACACCAACCGCCCCCCGACGCTGCCTACGCCGCACCCCAAATCAGCGTGAATGAGTCGCCGAATTTCCAGGCCAGTCGTCAACCGTTTGGTTACGCAACCTTGAAGGGTGACGGCCCAGGCTGAATGCCGAGCAGGGTGTCGCCCTTATAGGTCCGAAGGTCTGAAAGTGTTTTCTATGCCAGCATCAGCAAACGATGGTCCTCGCAGACTGGTATGCGCTGGCAGTTCCCCGACACCTGGTTTCTTGTCGGTAGATGCGCTTGAGCTCCCAACGTGCCAGTCATCTGCGTCCTGCCCCCGCCTCCGGTCTTCTGGAATTTGTCTTGACACCGTATCCAGGTGGGGGTGGAGGAGAGTGCGCGGTAGAAGCTGCGCAAGTCTGTTCTTGGCATAAAATAATTCACGCGCCTGTCATCGTGCCTACTGAACCTTGGTTTGTAGCACACGGTAGACATCGTCGGAATAGACGGTCGGACTGTCGTGGCAGCTGAATAAAAGGGGCTGAAGCAGATGTGCCACATGATAAGAATTAGCAACGATCGGATGGTACAACGGGCGGCGTAACAAGTTAAAAATAACTGACATAAGTCTCTCATTCGGGAAGATGTCAATTTAATCAGTCTGTCTAACGATATAATGCTTGTATACTTGCTGGTGAGCATTAAATGGATCATCATAGGGAGATCACGAGGGATTTCAAGCTGTGTCATACTGGACGAAAACAAAAAGTTCCTCATGCGCAGACATAGGTCTTGAAGTCGGCTGGGCGGCATTTGAAAGCAACTGAGCCAACCGTTGTTTTAGTCGCTTCCCAACGATGACCGGAATAAGGCTATCCATGTTTTTGGACTTTACATATTTGCTAGGTAGAAGGAGGAGTTTACCGTGTACCTGTTCGGTCGTGGTGCACTGGATGTCCTCTTTGACAGAAGATCGGTGCCCAAGAGCACTAGAAGGCGATTGTCACTTCAAGAAGCTAAGTCTGAGTGTGACGTCAGCGCAGCCTTGAGTTGACAGTGCTCCACCAGGCCGGTTGAGGCGGAAGACCATGCCATGGTTGGTACGTGCGGGCATCCGAGCAGTTTAGTGGGACAGGCTAAAATATATGACCGGGGACAAAAAGTGACCTGTGGGGCGTCTCTTATGGGAAGTGTGGTAAAAGGGTGTGACCTCACAGAGGCGTACCTAAGAAAAAACTTCTCGAAGGACGTCCCCGCGTCCGGCTCAAGCGGACGAAGGGCAGTACCAACTTAACTTTTGGCTGAATAGTGCAGGCCTAAAGGAAGCATTGGAGACTTTTCTCTCCCATATTGCGGACGTCAAGGATTAAGTCGTTTCGTAATGTTCTCCCTTGGGTACCCGGGCATGACGGCGATGTGGTCGGTGAGGATATGTATAGGAAGACGACATTTGCATCCCCACAAATCTTTTGCCCTTTGTGTGTAGGAGGTACAAAACAATAAGTCTTCGGGGTGGTTTAGTTCAAAGAATGTCACCCTGCCGGGCTTAGTGTCGTCGAAGGCGTGATTAAAAACTCTACCAAACAACGCCTACATTAATAAATATATAGTAGGAAGTTCACAATAGTAACCCTACGCCAGTCATATGCTTCATCCTTACAATTTAGTGAATTCATGGAAGTGACCAGATTGAAATCGTCTTCCATGATTAAGTGGTAATGATGGCTGGCGCACCAAAAGTGGAAATCCAGTAAGTCGGGAATAGCCTGATAGCATCCACCGCCGAGGTTTCGGAGATAGAAACGGCGATCAGCCATCGCGTGAAACAGTCAACAGTCGTCAGGATGTGTGTGTGCGGTAGAAAATCAAGCCTTTGAAGACGCGAATATGCTTGCTCGAGAGATAGCATGACCGTGGACTTTGCCGTTTTGGAACAGTATCCGAATTAATCTTCGGCCAGACAAAACGAGCGCCTATCGACTTCCAGTCAGTCCGGATTCCGGTATGCGACAGGGAATGAAAATGGTCTAACACGGCCTTACGGTAAGACAGTGGAGCAACAGGTAAAGGAGTACCTGTGGACCAGTTACACAAAGTCGTAACTGGTGACGGAATAAATTATGTACTTCAAAGCCACATGGCAATATAAGTAGGCTTGTCTGCAATGGACTTAGCTTCCAATTGGAGGCCTATTGGCTTCTCCGCGACATGTTGTGCACATAGATCAGTATTTGGTTTCTCGGTCACAAATGCGCATTCAAAGCATGCTTTATTCCAATATTTGTAGAAAAAACGCTGGCAGCGGTCGCAAACGCTGCCCTGGCCCCCCCCCCCCCCGGTAGGAGGAGAAAGGTGCGTGTAAAAGGGGAACCATGGAAATAAGGGTTCTACGGGTGGCGCAGTTGGATTCAGTGGAAAAATTGTCCGGTAATGATTGTTTTTCAGAAGAATATCCCAACAGGGACAAGAGTTGTTTAAGTGAATATGAAAGTCACAAAGTAAAGGCTGCGTAATTTAAAATGTATCAAAAATAACCAAAAAACAAATGTGCGCCAAGGAAGGACGTAAGAGGGTGCCCAAGGTCACTGAAACCGAACCGAGAAACTAATAACCAATGGAAATGAACTTCCAACGGCAAGGCCGGAAAAAGGTGCGCGCTAGGCAGGCACACTATACGGTCAATCGATCAAGAACGCGAAAAGGCGCATGAGAAAGTAAAAGTAGGATAAGGTCCCTAAAAGGCAGCGAAAGTAACGATAAAACCTAAAGTCTTAACCTAAACTGCCGACAATGAAGTAATCCTAACCCCACTACCGAAATGCAATAATAATCCTAAACATAAACGTAAACACGGCAGCAAACCAAAGCCGAATTTCAGCCGAAATCCTACCTCTAATGCTAAACCCAAACGTACATGTAGATGCCGAGAGGAATGCTAACACTAACACTAACCCCAACTCTAACCCTAACACTAACACTAGCCGTAACCCTAAACCTTGCCCCCAACGCCAACTCTAAAGCATAACAGTAACAATAACGCCTAACGTAAAACCTAAACGTAAATCCACGAAAACCTAGTCCTCAACTCTAACACTAAACCTAACGTTAGACCCTAAACCTTAACTCCAAACTCTAACCCTAGCCCTAACTCAAACCTTAAACTCTAAACCTAAACCTGCACCTTAACCCTAACCCTAAATTATTACCCCGATCCTAAACTTAACCATAAACCTAAACCTTAACCCTAAACCTTAAACTGAACAATTACCCTAAACCTTGACCCCAAGCCTAACTCTAGACCTTGATTCTAACCCCAAACCCATGAAACCCTAAGCCCACGAAACCATAACCGTAAATCCCACGCCCTAAGCCCACGAAACCCCAACGGTAAAGTCATGAAACTACAGTGAGTGACCGATCTTATAAAATATTGGCTGAAATTCTGAAATGCGTTTTCGATTAGGAAGAATTACTTGGTTGCGGTTGAAATACTGATTATCTTGCGGCATAATCTTATAAAATTTCGGACTCGGCCGGATGTCAGCTTTTGAAAACACTGCTTTTCAATCTCCTGCAGAAGCCGTACTCGGTAAAAAAATTACTACATAAGTAGCATGCATTTTTCCTATTGATTTTCAATGGTCTTGCAAATTCAAATATATCTAATTGAAACCGTAAACAAAATGTGCTTTCTTTCAGTCAATTAATAGAGAATCACGTCTTCTTTATATTTTTTACTCAAGGAAGAAGTATAATTGGGTTTTAAAAAAGTTTTCTAATTGCCGAATAATTTGGGGCCTGATCATTCAGCGGTTAGTAATTACAATCTACAAGGTACATGAGTTCCGCTTAAAGAAAATCACATATTCTTCTATGCCTTTAAAAAGATACTAAATAGTGTCCATACAATTTTACAATGGATGCGGACTATGTTGTACATTTCATGAGGAGCTGTGGTAAACGGCCAGGTACGATGCTGTGTGAATGGACATTGCGCGGTCTCAAAAATCTCATAATTAGAAACTTTTTAAAACCTAGAACGAGCAGCAGCGTCATAAATTGACCATAAGTAATCTTTATAAGTATCCCACACTGAGTAACATGAAAGGGAGTGAACAGAATAAATGAATTCTTGACCATCTGACTGCTTTAATCCAGGTAACTGCATGTTTATTGTAAAGGTTTTTCCACCCAAGCAACCGAAATTCCCATTTTACTGAGTAAACAAGAGATTCTAGGCAGTTTCTTATGCCTAGAGACTACCACTTGAAGAAGAGGTTCAGGTTGCCAGAAAACATGAAGGAAGATGACGCGTCCGGCCAAATACCACAAAGACAATGACACTCAGAATGGCTAAATACTGTGGACTCTATTTGTAAGATCGGCTGCTACACGAATGCTGCTGGCAGTGATGAGTTTAAAGACGGTCGGTCAACTCTAGATGTTCAGTTCAGCTCAATCCACTTCCATTAAGGGATATGTTGGCGAATGCCTACGAACTCCCTACTGGTTACAAAAACGCAAAAGAAAAATATCGATACATTAAGAACGCTGCAAAGAAGACTGGGTACAGAACCGCATACAATAAGCATGCAGCTGTCTAGTAAATGATAATATATCAGTTTTTGCCTGATGTGGCAAAAATAGTGGACGCATAAAAACTCATTGCTGAAAAGTGAACATGCAGACATCATCTACAATGCACTGGACCACACGGTAGACAGGATAACATTATCAGAAAAGATAAGGGAGACTGAAATAGCAATTTCTGGCTTATAAGCCGTCGTTAGCCATCTACACTCAACCCTGAAATGTGGAACACCTGGCTTCGGCCCCGCTTCCTGTTGGTTAGAAGTCCATCGTCCCTAACCGCTGAGTCTTTGTCGGTAATGCTATTCTGCCTATGGTATGCGCCGTTGCGCGTCTGCTGTCACGCGAAGAAGAATTTAACTAACAATTACAATACAGTGTTACTGAAACACAGGAGGTAGTATATTTTATAACGCTTTACTTTGGGGTGGATGGTACAAAGGGAGAAATGCGCTAGTTTCTGACGATGTGGTGGTATGTGTGATTTTACTGGTTACTTTCCCTCTTAAGAAATTCCACGGATGTGGACATATCGGCGTCAGTAATCGGAGCATTCTATGCCTTAATCACTCTGTTTAGGGAACAGGAACGTCCTTGCGCCCAATCTTGTCCCACTCACACGTAGTCTGAGATGTTCTCTAAAGCTAGTGGTGGTGGCCAGCTCAAAAATGTCGAGGGATGCGAGGCAACAGTCTTGACTCCGTAGCGTGCGAAATGATTGTATAAGGTCGTCGCATAGCTGTCTATAGTCCGAAGGGAAAAGATCAATAGTGAACAGTCATGTTGAACGTTTTACATTTCCGATTCATATGTGGACGATCTCGGATTATGGGGTGTTCAATCACATGCAGATTGGTAAAGAAAAACTTTGCTACAGTCTTCTTTAGATATGATCTAGAAATGTGAAAGTGGAAGTGGTGTTTAATCTTGTGCGGCACTTGAACGCATACAGCGTTTTTAAGCACGCTTTTCATAGTGTGTTGTATCGCGTTGGGCAGGCTGCTGTAATATCGCTTTACTATGAGATTTTGTAATTTTTCGCGTTGTTTAGCAGGTGAAACTACCTACTATAGGTTCCACTATAATCTTG
>CACRXP010000311.1:630561-644419 GCA_902702965.1 Spirometra erinaceieuropaei
CATCGCCCTTATTACGACCCTCAGCTGCGATGACGAGAGCTGTTAATTATAGTACCATGTGACCCCACGGCAGCTACGTACTGTTTGGGTTCGAATCCCACCGAGTCGCCGAGTTTTTCGCAGTTGGGTCAATTTGAATTATTCAAAATCTGTCAAAACAACTAGGAGTTCTGTACAAAATACATCTCTGCTTCTGGGTCCATTTCCCCATCCGCATCAATGTGAATGGGGCGTAATTCTGCGTCTGACTGTCCGTGCACACCTACTGCTTACTTACGTGGTCATGCAGCCAAAACCTCAGGAATGCAACTGTAGGCTCAGTGGACGTTTTTGTTAGATGCCTCAACTCAACGCTGGAGGCTGTATTATAAGTGGATCTATTTAGCACATGCTAAATGCCTACACATCTCAAGAAATACAAATACAAACTAAGCGGTCTCCTGGCACAAATCAAGTTTATATGTGAAAAAACCCAATTTACGTTGACTGACACCTACACGGTGATTCGACTGTGCAGTATCCGGCGCTTGATAGTCAATGCTAACAGTATTGGGTCGTTCCAGTTTTCATCGTTAAGTCTCATATTTGTGAAGAAGAAATGCACTTGTGATTCGTATTCTACGTTGTTAAGATTTTTGCAGTGGAAGCCGTGGGTGGATGTCCTGCAAAGACGTCATAATCTATGCATTCAGCCGCCTTCTTTGATGCACCCAATAATCCCAATTGTGCGCCAGCCAATGGCAATTTTCCCATCAACCTTATTGGTTGAGTTTTGGAGGAGGGGGGGGGGGAGGTAAAGCTTGTTGTGTTGGGGCCTTAGTGGAGCATTGCTCTCCACAGTTTACTCCGCACATGAACAGTGTAAATATCTGGTGTCATTTTTTACGCCTGTATAATTCCCGATTGGGTTAACTGACGTCCCCATGTGGCGCAACCATCTACTGACCATTTGGCGAGCAGAGGCGCCAACTCGATAGGCCGAGCGGTTTTCACAGCGCACCAACGCTTTCTGATAAAAAGGACCGGATTGACCATCTCAGTTATTCACTCTTAAACAGCTAAACATGACTTTGTCGATCCCTTTTTGCTTTGTACTCAGTCTTTCCGCGTTGGGTAAGTCCATTCTACCTTAATCCAAGCAGTCCATCATAAAGTTTAAGTTTAACATGTCTATAAATGCATTTGTTGTCTTTTCTGCTAGCATTGAGTAAAGTCAATGAGCAAACAATCTATCGCAAGCCTGGGACACAAATTAACAATGAGTTTGTAAATGTGGAATTCGAAGCGCAGGTACTCGGGTGACTTTTCAAATGAATGCTTTATTCACTCATAATGCATGTGTACTCGTAACTAGAATCGCTTGCATTTCATCCTGGAATACAATAACTGTTACTCGAGTTTATCTTTATGATCGTGCATCTCTGAACTCAACTTTGGATTATATTTTTATTTTACAGGCAATGAGGACAGGATGCAGTGATCCCAATAAAGTATGCGGTCAGATCAGCGGTAAGTCGTTTTCACATAACCGCACAAAACCGCACGCAACAAATGCCATATCGAAGTAATCAGCGTTTCTTTTGACAGGCCACAGAGAAACATTTACCATTCCTGCGGGCACAAGCATCCCAACAGGCGACGATCCTATCTCAATTTCAAAGTCTGAAGGCTCAGGTGCTTATATTCAAGTAAACGGTAAGCGACCTTCATGCATTTGGCAGTAATGCCCAGGGAAAATAACCACCGTAACTCATAGTATTGTTTTTCAGATCGTATTCCACCACATGGACTTCTCGTACTCGGCCGATTGGCAGTGCAAAATGGTAGGGTAGTGACTGATGGACGTTTTACGGCTGAATTTCGCGTTACAGTAAGATTACACGGCATTTTATACGCTAAAATTCTCGACTACGTGTGTCAACTGCATGTTAACTTTTTCTTTCCACAGGGCTCAATTCCACCACTTCCGCTGACAAATTTTAAAAGTAATCCAACTTCTCTTTCGTCCTAACTCTATGAACTAGGCGTTTGTTTCAAATACAAACTGACCTTACGATTTGTACACTTGGTGATTTTGAAACCACCTATTAGTAATTATTGCCATTTGGTGTAAAATTTGAAATTCACCCCCTGATGCTCACTTGAGAGAAAAGAATTATCACATGTATTACCAATGTAGGTCGCTTTTGAGGAGTCGCTTAGTTTTGCTTAAATGTCATATATCGTAACAGGCTGTTCACTCAGTATGCTTGTCAGTTTATATATTTAAAAAATGACTAATCAAGCTGTCACCAGGAATCTATTGCTTACCCCGCAAACGTGCCACACGAAAAGAAAATGTTAAAACACTAAAAAGACAATGACGTCAAAATGCATGCTTCTGATGTAGAGTTTACAAGCCAACTTTTCCCTCTGTTTGGATAAGCAATTTGGGATCCCTTCATATTGGCTTTGTTAAAGGCATAGCCCTCTTGTCAAACTGACGCTGAACTTCTTACGCCTAACTCCCTGAACTTTAGATGAAACAGTTGTCCTGCTAAACGGACCAATGGGAAATGAACCTGTCAGCATCATACTGGCGACCGATAACGATGGTGGCGGAGAGACTTTCACGCTGAAAATCCTTCCTGGCACTTCAACAAGCGGAAGTCCTGTGTCGACTCTCAAGGAATTCTGCCTGGTCCCTGTCTTCCTAATGCTAGCAAAACTCTCTGCTGAAATGTGACCTGTCTGAAATACAACCTCCAGTCTGAGCAAGTTTTATGCGATGACACAGAAGCACTTCGCATCGTACGCTGCTCGTCGAGGTAGACACGCCAAAGGCTATCGATTGGCAGAATGGCATCTAGATAACAACTTGTATGCTTGGTGAGGGACATTTGGGAATGCTTCAGTTGATAGTACCCATAGTGCACTTAGATTGCGACAGGACATTACTAAACCAACAACAATGTCCTTTGTCTCGGTGAATTTCGTCCCGGTTTGCGGCGTGTCAGCCTCATAATTAAATTTTCTGCCACACGTAGGGTGGAGTCGGGTGACTGTTTTGAGGATAATATCTGTTTACATAACGTAGGAGTCGCCAATTTGTGAGGGGAGGCTTACATCTGCGGCCACGGGCCAAATTGTTCAAGGAACTAGTAAATAGTTAGATACCCAGCCATATTTAATTGCGTTTTTCTGTGTCGATTGCCGAAAGTTATTTTAGGAGACGCTTTAAAGCAATCAAACGAGTTAGTCCGTCTAACGCCCATGCATGTGGAGGGCAAGTGCGTCAACTCCAGTCTGCAAACCGCATCAAGAAGAATAAGAATCGAGGTGTTTAATTTTAATTTGATATTTGCCATTCCGTTTAAATATACTCAAAGACCATTTACATCCGTTTACGCATCTAAAAACCACAAATAATTTAATTATTAGACGGAAATGACGATGGAAAATGTCGTACTGACAGTACAGGTACTGGCAGAATGGTATTACCGAAAAAGACAAGGGAGACTGGAATGGCCATTTCTGGCTTATTAGTCGTCGTCACCAGTCATACCAAACCCCGAAGTGTGGAACTCCTGAGGCTCGATCTCGCGACCTGTTGGTAAGAAGTCTAACGCCTCTAACCACTGGGCCGCTGGCCGTTTTCCCATCGGTTTCGATCGAAAATATACAACCATTCTGCCTATATTATGCGCCGCTGTGCGGCTGCTGGTTGGACTCGAGAGAGAGCCCGTAAGGCACAACGGAACGAGTGAGATCCGTAGGAACGATCGGTGAGCGCCCTTCTAAATAGTACAGGTACTAGCCAAAAGGCGGCATAGGAACTGGGACTCATATGCCAGGAAGCGCATGGGGGATGATTGGGGACAAAGTGATGGGCATTGAGCAATGACTCGTGCCGCCAGTATGGCAAATTATTCGGTATATTTATACTACTAACCAATCGCTTGCAGTTTGTGAATAATTTTGCGGGTATTGTACGGTAGCTGGTGGTTCCCTGTGCACATCTGTTGTCGGAGCAAGGCTTAAAAGGATTATTGAAATGCATTTACACCAAGTTCTCTCGTTAATTACTGGTTTTATTTAAAATAGTGGCATTAAGGTGATACGGTAATGTCTATAGTGTAAAACCCTCCCAAGTCGTTCCCATCTCCGCTAATACTTTTCCCACTTTCATTACAATCCCGTCTTCATATACTGGAAAACTATTTATAGATAAACATCAGACTACGTGATTGGCTGAACTATTCAAAAAGTATACACCACGGGTGGATTATATTTTCGGTACATTGTACGATGATTCTGTTGCGAGTCAGTATTTTTTTTAGCTACGCGACTGTCTGTGAAATGCCTGCCCTTGATACCATAATCTGGATATCCCTCTGATGAGTCCTCTAGAACAGCGGCAGTTCGCGCAATTTGAAGTGTCTGTTGGACGCGTGTCCGCAACCTCCATCCGATAGTGCGCCAGCAAGCTGCAAGCGACTGTTTAGACCTGCTCACTGCTCAGGCGTTCGCGGCGAAATAAAGTGTATTAGTGCTCTTATTAACTGTATGGTTTCTGGCCCCAGCTAACTCCCTTGCGTGGTGGGCGTAGAGGGGGATACTTTTGATCAAACGGTAAAATATTGAAGTGGAAAGCGGACGCATACAGCGAGATAAGATACAACTATGTCTGGAGCTTGGTAATCCTTTTAACATCTAGAGAAACAGTAGAGAGTTTGGTCAAATCGCCTGGGGACTCCTCCGTGTTCTGATTTATTTCATTTGTAAGAGTATCTTCTCAGGAGGGAGTCTGACTAATTTCTGGCAAACGCTGCCTTTAGCTGACATCGTCAGTCGCATCGCGTGATGCACTCCCCTTCCCACAGAGCACGAGAGGGCGATAAGTGTCTCTTGAGGCCAACTCAGTGCACTTGCGTTTACAGCAAAAACCCGTTCATAACAGCAAGGATTGTTTTCAAAGCCCAATTGTAAGCCTGCTAGGTTAGATAATGCCATAGAATGAGGACACTGTCGAGCACTTGCATAATTTTTTGTCATGCTAAAGGCGGCCTTGCTCTTAATTCCAGGCAGCATATATACCGTGTCCTAAATCTAAATCTAATCCTTACTTCCTAGATAAAACCCTCGTGATAACTTTCCTAACCTTCGCCCGAACACTTTTAGCCCTATACCTTACACTATTTTGCGCGCACACAACCCCACCCTTAAACAGAACATTTCACCTCATCATATGCGGCAAGAACACGGACATGCCTCACGACTGACTATAGACAAATGCGTTTAAATATGCGATTTTATCTGTTAACTTCAATAGCATAAGAACTTACCTGGATATCAAAAACGTCTGACTCCGCCCAAATCTGACTTGCATTTCTTTACCAGAATTAAGTTGAAGTGAATCCCTCTTCAGTTAGTGGCTTCCGGGGCCTCAAATCAATTTAATATATACAAATAACTGCATCGAATGAGCGAAATACTCTTCATTCAAATTAAGACCGCAATATTTCATGAGTTAGACCACTTGCTGTAGGTTCAACATTCAATTTGGAGCACTGTCACATCAAAGTCTCCACATGATTCCTTTTTGGTGTAAAAGCGCAATCCTTGATTACTTGGAGATTTGCTAAATTTCCACTTTCTGTACGTCGTTCACTAGCAGAAGGGGGGAAGACTATGCCACTTCCATCCCAAAAGAAACTAGAGACATTTGAACGAATGGAAGGCCGACTGCATCGAATTTCCGAAAAATTGAATTCGTTGTAGTCATCAGATTCATGTGAGTTGTTTCTTTTGTTTTGCAGGTATCCCACACTACATGATCTTGACCAGCTTATTTTTAACCATAAGTACAGAAGGTCGATGAATTTGTAAACTATCGGGTACGATTTTTTCTGTCTTTTTATTGCTTTTATTCAGTAAACTTATTTCGACAACTGTTTACAATATCATGGAACACCGTGCATTTCATGATCCATATTTTATCTTTGCAAGCAGGATTTCCCACATGTCACATGCTAATTAACATCCAATTGTAAAACGGTTGCGGTTGTATCATCTGTCTTCACTGTAATAGATGCCTAGATTATTTACAATTAGCTAATTCAAAAATGTCGACTACAAAAGTTAAACATTCTAAAAACGACGTCCTACCGCGTACAGTAACTGATGAATACATCAGGGGTTTAAAAATTCAATGACTTGGACTTTTATAAACTGAAAAATGTCGTTCTTTCTTGTGAAGTACACACTGTCATCCACATTCACTTTATAAACTCACAAGTACATTATGCACTCTGCCAATTCGCATGACGGAATAGATGATTTGTCTTAAAATGCAAATCGTGCGGCTAGTAATTTGGAAGTCCTACAGGCAAGTAGAATTGAGGGTAGGCTTACAAATCGTTTAGAACTCCAGGCATATTCAAAAATGAAAGATGTACTGTTTCGTTTTAAAATGCTCAAAACAGCGTAAACATTTTGTAACAATGTTTCCACACTTTTCAAATATATGTTTGATTTCTGCACAAAAAAGGACATTTCATTGAAGGAAGTGGATGAGCAAATAAAATGCGCAACGCTAAATACGTCCAAAAATTCTCGCATCCGTTTCCGTTATCAGATTTCACGAGTTATGTCACGCACTGTAACTGTAAACGTCGACTCATCTGCAAAACCTGCAGTAAGCAGTCTAACCCGGTCAATTTCCACTGCTTTTGGATCTCTTTTTCCGTGTTATGCTGAGGGAATTCCCCTTTAGGGAAGGATATTCTAAAGCCCAGTTACCGTCTGCAAATGACAAGACAGACGCCCTGGCTATAAACAGCTTTTTGACGTATGACCAGGAATGCTGTCTGAATATGTGAATCCCACGTGATGCTTGTAACATCCGTCTAGTGCATAGGCATGTGTATCCGCGCGACAAGCCTTCTGACTGTTGGTCTGGTGTTACTTGGGGTTTCCGGGCATTGTCGTAAAGCCAGCATCGTCGACGGTCTACTTGAAATGATCAAGTGGAACTTGCGTTAGAAGATCTATCGAAATAGCTATTGTCAATGATACGACCGTAGTAACTGCGATCTTCTCGCTCTATCTTGAACAGAAAGGGAAGAATTGGACGCCTGTTGGAAAGATGATTTATTCTGTACAGAATAATGGGAGCAGTCTGTCAGCCGGACGATTGCACGTGTACTGCGTCGCGAAAGCGGCGTTGGACAGAGCGACGTCCCGTGTGCCACCGCAAAAGTGTCGAGGCCAGTTGTTTACGCCACTCGTCTCTTGTTTTCGCCTGTATAATTGATCAGCGAAGGGGTTGAGTTGATTGGCTCCGAGCCCACGCGCAGGTACTGACAATCCTCACATACTGTAGACAGAGGATCGACCCGAAGGGTTAGGCGGAGTGGAATGCAGCGAGACAAATCGAGGGCATGAATGAGTGCGGACATTCTATTTTTCTCGCATGCCTCACCTAGAGAAGTCACGCACAATCGCTTTGCGACAGGAGACCAGTACACACGGAGTATGGACAAAACACAAAGACCATACTGCAGCAACAAACCTAGCAGACATGATTTTGGGCGATGATCCGGTATACTCCGGAGTGAGATCACATAGACCAGGGGGCTCCTTAGAGGGGTTTTTGCTTCGGAATCAGGGAAGCTGTTTTTGGGCCATGGGATTGCTTTAGCTAGACTGAGAATACTTCGTGTTACATGCACCTGCCATTATTTGATCTGTCTTATATGCCATGCAGTTTCAGTCTTATCTGGAACACTGTCTTAGAAATTAAACGAGCTTTTAAAGTGCGCCGAGTATTTGCCAGTCGAAGGAACGGTCCGATATCAGCAAGGCAGACCAGCTGTCCAGTTTTGACAAATGTCAGCAATCCGTTCCTCCGAAAGTGTGTACCTGATTTGGTAAATGAGGTAGTTTGGGCCCGACAGTCAGCACTATGTTGTCTAACGTCTTTGTTCAACCTCTTCACACTGCGTCAAGATCAGTTGTCTTTCAAGCGAGCGGTTGCGAAAAAAATGGACTCACATTCTGACTGACGCGCTCGCATTCAGACGGTCGCTGCCGTCCCTGTCCCGCTTGAAAATGCCACCCCTCCGCTTGTCCAACATACAGCATTTAGACTCGCAGACACCTGAACCTGCTTCCTCTAACCTAACATTGCACCTGACACCACAATGCCACTGTCTCCCTCGGGCGGAACCTTACACCATCAACACACCCTTACCTCGTCCATGAGCACAACAGTTATTTGGAAGCCGAATTTAACGAAAGAGAATGTGAAAATATTTAGCAGAAAAGCCAGGAAATATTTCCGGGATTAGACAAGACAGACTTTGTCGACAATGCCTCTCTGCCTATATCACGCGTCGGTGTGCGGTTGTTAGCGGAATTCGTGAGATATAGAGGCCCAAGGTACAACGGAACGAAGGCGTTTCACAACGTGATTGGTGCGCGCCCTCCTCTACCATTGTTCAAATACCTGATCACAACTGAGAGGACAGCGAGCCCGTTAGGGCGCAATAGTTGGGCTATTGGACTTCTAACCAACAGGTCGCCAGTTGAAGCCTCGGGGACTACTTACCCAAGCGATGGACATGACTGGCTGATGATGGCCAACAAGCCGGACGTGGCCACACTCTCACCTTTTACGGCAATGCTATTCAGTCCTTATAATCGCAAACATGCCTGCGTGTTTTTCTCTCAACTCTGCACTCCACTCATGGCTGTCCCAGTGGTCTTAACTCATCCGACGTAGGAGTCCAACAGTATCGCGTGTCAGCATTGTGAAAGCTTATTGTTATCGACTTCGAGCTCGTGCGGGCAGAGAATGGACGCAGACTCCTGCCGAGCAGGTATGGCCTTTCCTGATCTAGGCCCTTAGTCCAGGCCATGAGAATCTATTCCACGGATGTGGGCATATCGGCGTCAGTAATCGGAGCATTCTATGCCTTAATCACTCTGTTTAGGGAACAGGAACGTCCTTGCGCCCAATCTTGTCCCACTCACACGTAGTCTGATATGTTCTCTAAAGCTAGTGGTGGTGGCCAGCTCAAAAATGTCGAGGGATGCGAGGCAACAGTCTTGACTCCGTAGCGTGCGAAATGATTGTATAAGGTCGTCGCATAGCTGTCTATAGTCCGAAGGGAAAAGATCAATAGCGAACAGTCATGTTGAACGTTTTACATTTCCGATTCATATGTGGACGATCTCGGATTATGGGGTGTTCAATCACATGCAGATTCGATATGATGAAATTTATTGGAAAAGAAAAACTTTGCTAAAGTCTTCTTTAGATATGATCTAGAAATGTGAAAGTGGAAGTGGTGTTTAATCTTGTGCGACACTTGAACGCAAACAGCGTTTTTAAGCACGCTTTTCATAGTGTGTTGTATCGCGTTGGGCAGGCTGCTGTAATATCGCTTTACTATGAGATTTTGTAATTTTTCGCGTTGTTTAGCAGGTGAAACTACCTACTATAGGTTCCACTATAATCTTGGCGGGTGCATGGCTTTTTGATTTAATGATCAGCTTGGTGCACTGGCTAACTCCTCGTCGAACCAACCTGGATGATTATTGACGCTGCTCCGGTGAAAACCTAACCGATGCTGACCAGCCTGTCTTAAATCCCTCCTACCAGCCAGCGGTGGGCAGAAGTGGGCAGTTTCGACAAACCAACAACCACGCAAGGGAGGATCAAAACGCTGTGGAGTACTTAAATGACAACAAATTGCCCAAAGATTCTCTCCTCTGTTGGAAGTCAACCACTGCACCCACTGAGAGATCAACAAATTCGCAAAATGGGCAAAATGAGGCCGTTGGCATCTAAAGTCAGCAAAATCTGATCAGAAGGAAGACGTTGGTTCCCATATTTCTTTATGCTCACAACAGTTGCAGTCAACATTATCGGTTGGCTTCAGATTAGAACCAATGCTCTTTAGCCACAGTCCAGGGTCTCCTAGAACTCTTGGCGCACGGCCGTAGGACAGTTTCGTCGGATTGGGGCTATACATTGACGAAAGGAGGGTATGTCAGTGATTTAATCATGTTCGAGATGACTGCTGGAATTAACCTATAAAGTCCTGATAAAGAGGCCTTTGAGACCTGAACAATGAAATTTCAACGCACAGTGTCAACAGTGTCTACTACGTCGACTGACGCAAGTTTGGTTTCAGTAAAGTACAGATGAAATCCAGCATCCCGGACTGACGTCGAAGGAGTAAACAAGGGACTAGCAACACTCATCAGGTTCCTACATCTGTCACTTGTAAGATAACAAATGGACTACACTACTGTAGATGAAAATAAAGTAGACTAAGATGTTGCAACTGTCAGATTGCAATAGCAACTCAATAGGACCACGACTGTTTCACAGAAACCCCAGTGGTGGCTTGCGTGCAAACGTTTTTTAATGGCAAAGCAGAATTAAGCAGCATCCATGTCACACACTATTACTCTCCAAAAGGGTCCCAATGGGAAGGCGTGGTCACGAAGACCGGAGATGGATGTGGGTGAAACGTTGCCCGTCCATCCTTCCACCTCATGTGTGTGAGTGTGCTTTGCCCCCCAAACGGGCCACCTGGTAGATGCGCTGGACCAACACGGGGGCCAGGCGTTATCAGAGTTGCGAACCATAACAAATGCCAACATTTCAGGGTGCGGTTGCAGACCTGGTCGCCGGCAGACGTCGCGCACATTGAAACCCCCTGCCGCCCCCCATTTTTGCTGTGAATCAAAATCCTGCCTACTTGTTGTGTGGACCAAGGCGTGTGGAGAGGAGCGCCAAGGTGCGGGCTCGACCGTGCCATCCACCTGCGCCCTCCCCCGTCTCCAGTCTTCTTGACTCTGTTTTGACACCGTGTCCAGGAAGGGAGAGGAGGAGAGAATGCGGTAGATGTTGCGCAAGTCTACTATCACTATAAACTAAACTTTCGCATGAATCACCGTCCCTGCTCCCACCCTGCTGTGGAGCACACGGTGGACATAGTCGAAAACGATGGTCAAACTATTGTGTGTGCGTGTGTATGTTTTCGTGGATGAGCATGTGGCTGAATAGTCCCATGCGGTGCATGAATGTGCGAGGGCAGAGTGGACAGTGAAGGTGGTTGCGGCGGGTGTAGATGGGTGCGGTAGACAACCGCCGGCCACACCACACCCTCTCTCCCTCACCACCATCTCACCACACATCAACATCAGCCACCGCAAGCACCCAACCGCCACCCACCACGCAAGTGGGAAGTGTGCGTCTCGACTCGATCTCCGTGCGGCTCCCGTTACACGGGTGACTCGAGTCTGAGAGTATCGCGACGCGTCAATCGTCCTGGATAGGACGGTTGCTGTCTGACGCCCCCATTCGGTTTACGCAGTCCGTCCAGTTGTGTGTTTGTGTGGAGTGACGGACTGGTAGGCTGGGAGACGGACCGAAACGGCACCTTACACGGCACTCTCACGCCGCTCAACCCCCGTCGAGTTAAATCCTGGTGTGTGCGTCTGGGGGACCAGGTCGGGCATGAGGCGCGCGCAGAAGTGGTCACTCGACCATGCCAGCCACCACGCCCATTCCCCGCTCCAGTCTGCTGACCGGCTTGGACAGTGGCTGGGGTGCGGGGGTGGGAAAGGAGAGTGAGGTCGACGACTCAGCGCATTTTCTCCTCACAATAAACAATCTGAAGCGCCTGATGCTATCAGGGTGCGCTAACAGCCGTGGCTTGGTTGGTCGCCAATTGACGGGATAACTTGGACCTCGCAGTCAGCCCAGTGTTGTGTGTTTGTGTGGAGCGGCCGACTGGTGACCTAAGAGTCGGTCTGAAATGCCTTCTTCTTAATGTGGCCTTCTTCTTAATGAGCCGAGTGTGGGCGGCACGTCTAGGTGCGGCTCCGACCGTGCCAGCCTCCATTCTTTGTTGTTGATCAAAAACCTGGTTATTTGTTGTGTGGACCAGGGAGTGTGGAGTGGAGCGCCAAGGTACGGCTCGACCGTGCCATCCACCTGCATCCTCCTCCGTCTCCGGTCTTCTTGAACTTGACACTGGGTCCGGGTGGGGGAGGGGGAGAGGGTGTGGTGGATGCAGCGCAAGACTATTCTCACTATAAATCCCGCGTAAGTCACCGTCCCTGTTCACACCTGCTGTGGAGCACACGATGGACGTCGTAAGAAACGACGGTCGAACTGTCATGTGTGTGTATGTGTGTAGGTAAGAGTGTCATATTAGTCACGTTAAGCAGGCGTCATTCTCGTTTTACTCTCAGGTTGGATAAGGAAAGATTTTCCGCGCCAGTTGACAGAATTCAAAGTCAACACTGTTATGAAAAATTGATGGTGTTAGATAGTCTTCAGAGGACGAAACGCACCTTGAACCCTCGCAGTACGCTAGTATTAGTGCTTTTAAAGGAACACCACGAAGGCTTTAATATTGCAGAGGAAGCCGCTTGCCCTCCCCCCCCCTCAGGTAACCCTGTTCAGCTTTCGAAATCGCAGTAGGAATTGACAAGAGTTTTCACATATCTAATCATATTTGTTTCGGGAATTTCATCATGTCTCCACCGGGGACGTAAAATCAGCTGAGTCTGACTGCATTAAAATACTAGACGCAAGTTGACTGTGGATGACATGTAGTTTCATCATGTTGGACTTCATCGGTAATGCCGATCCGACAGCCAACTGAAATCGACGTGCGCCGTTGCTTCAGCAGTGGCTAACCCTACATTCAACCAAACAGTTGCTGTCTCTTGGCAGTTAAATATCCCCCTTTGTTCCTTTTGGTCTCTCTCACACACGCCTGTTCTTAATTCCTACATTACTAATATTTAAGCGTTTGCTAGCCACTTAGGTGTTCGTCATCCCACTGGTTATTCTCACGTGAATTCAGGGTCAGGTTAGCTAAATGTGCCTTCGAGAATTTCATCTTACAGTCTGATAGAGGAAAGCTAGCGCTGTGACAAGACTGCCTACCGTCTACAAACCTTAGCATTACCTTTAGGAGGTAAAATATCACCACCTTGCGAATAACAGATCGGCTCACTTGGTTGACAGCGACCACTTGGTAGACGTCAATCAAGCATTCCAATTCAGGGATAAAGTGCCGGCGAGGCACCCCTGCGTCAGCGGATGCTTGCGACGCCAGAGCCAGTGGCCGTACGGTTAGCCAACCCAGCCTTATGCTCGTAGAAGGCGTTCACACAAACCCTTAAACCACTGTGGGTCAAGATGGGCCCAGCATTTTCTTCTCCATATCTTAAGACGTCGTCCTACAGCGACGAAATTTAGACCCAACGCACATTCAGACTCCTCTCCCCCTCCATCACCCAAAACCTCTGATAGAAGCCACATGTCTGAATGCCCCAATCCTTCCCCGCAACTCCTGCTCACTTACAGTGTTACTTTCACCGCTTTACCCTGACCCATACTACTATAGAGGTGTGATGACGAGTAATCGAAAGTGTTAGATCGCCCATATTGACTTTTTCAAGTCATAGTTTGTTAAAACAGGATGCGCTTGGTATATCGTGGTAGCAATAAGATTTTTATAAGTTATCCCCAAAGGTCCATCGCTTAATCGCCATTTCAGATATAAGTATGCACAATTATGCGCTCATGGCCTACGATATTCGATATAGTAGGATATAAACAGGTGTCGGTCCCTACTCAAACAATCCCCACTTTTCTTGAACGAAATATTTTAAAACCATTCTACGATTTGGGCGAATCTGGAATGCAGAACTGTAGCCAGTAATGACTACGATTAAAGATCCATATATTTCGCGTTAAAGGATTTTCATCTGGCTTTTGGAAACACATTTTTAATGGAGTCTTATATGCGAAATCGTGTTGCTCTGAAGTACATACTGATAT
>CACRXP010000311.1:647003-670091 GCA_902702965.1 Spirometra erinaceieuropaei
GTGGTGGGTGGCGGTTGGGTGCTTGCGGTGGCTGATGTTGATGTGTGGTGAGATGGTGGTGAGGGAGAGAGGGTGTGGTGTGGCCGGCGGTTGTCTACCGCACCCATCTACACCCGCCGCAACCACCTTCACTGTCCACTCTACCCTCGCATATTTATGCACCGCATGGGACTATTCGGCCACATGCTCATCCACGAAAACACACACAGACGCACACACAATTGTTTGACCATCGTCTTCGACTATGTCCACCGTGTGCTCCACAGCAGGGTGGGAGCAGGGACGGTGATTCATGCGAAAGTTTAGTTTGCAGTGATAGTAGACTTGCGCAGCATCTACCGCATTCTCTCCTCCTCTCCCTCCCTGGACACGGTGTCAAAACAGAGTCAAGAAGACTGGAGACGGGGGAGGGCGCAGGTGGATGGCACGGTCGAGCCCGCACCTTGGCGCTCCACTCCCTACCCCTTGGTCCACACAACAAGTAGGCAGGATTTTGATTCACAACAAAAATGTGGGGCGGCAGGGGTTCCAATTTGTGCGACGTCTGCCGGCGACCAGGTCTGCAACCGCACCCTGAAATGTTGGCATTTGTTATGGTTCGCAACTCTGATAACGCCTGGCCCCCGTGTTGGTCCAGCGCATCTACCAGGTGGCCCGTTTGGGGGGCAAAGCACACTCGCACACATGAGGTGGAAGGATGGACGGGCAACGTTTCTCCCACATCCATCTCCGGTCTTCGTGACCACGCCTTCCCATTGGGACCCTTTTGGAGAGTAATAGTGTGTGACATGGATGCTGCTTAATTCTGCTTTGCCATTAAAAAACGTTTGCACGCAAGCCACCACTGGGGTTTCTGTGAAACAATCGTGGTCCTATTGAGTTGCTGTTGCAATCTGGCAGTGCAACATCTTAGTCTACTTTATTTTCATCTACAGTAGTGTAGTCCATTTGTTATCTTACAAGTGACAGATGTAGGGACCTGATGAGTGCTGCTAGTCCCTTGCTTACTCCTTCGACGTCAGTCCGGGATGCTGGATTTCATCTGTACTTTACTGAAACCAAACTTGCGTCAGTCGCCGCAGTAGACACTGTTGACACTGTGCGTTGAAATTTCATTGTTCAGGTCTCAAAGGCCTCTTTATTAGGACTTTATAGGTTAATTCCAGCAGTCATCTCGAACATGATTAAATCACTGACATACCCTCCTTTCGTCAATGTATAGCCCCAATCCGACGAAACTGTCCTACGGCCGTGCGCCAAGAGTTCTAGGAGACCCTGGACTGCGGCTAAAGGGCATTGGTTCGAATCTGAAGCCAACCGATAATGTTGACTGCAACTGTTGTGGGCATAAAGAAATATGGGAACCAACGTCTTCCTTCTGATCTGATTTTGCTGACTTTAGAAGCCAACGGCCTCATTTTGCCCATTTTGCGAATTTTTTGATCTCTCAGTGGGTGCAGTGGTTGACTTCCAACAGAGGAGAGAATCTTTGGGCAATTTGTTGTAATTTAAGTACTTCACAGCGTTTTGATCCTCCCTTGCGTGGTTGTTGGTTTGTCGAAACTGCCAACTTCGGCCCACCGCTGGCTGGTAGGAGGGATTTAAGACAGGCTGGTCAGCATCGGTTAGGTTTTCACCGGAGCAGCGTCAATAATCATCCAGGTTGGTTCGACGAGGAGTTAGCCAGTGCACCAAGCTGATCATTAAATCAAAAAGCCATGCACCCGCCAAGATTATAGTGGAACCTATAATAGGTAGTTTTACCTGCTAAACAACGCGAAAAATTACAAAATCTCATAGTAAAGCGATATTACAGCAGCCTGCCCAACGCGATACAACACACAATGAAAAGCGTGCTTAAAACCGCTGTTTGCGTTCAAGTGTCGCACAAGATCAAACACCACTTCCACTTTCACATTTCTAGATCATATCTAAAGAAGACTTTAGCAAAGTTTTTCTTTACCAATAAATGTCATCATATCGAATCTGCATGTGATTGAACACCCCATAATCCGAGATCGTCCACATATGAATCGGAAATGTAAAACGTTCAACATGACTGTTCAATATTGATCTTTTCCCTTCGGACTATAGACAGCTATGCGACGACCTTATACAATCATTTCGCACGCTACGGAGTCAAGACTGTTGCCTCGCATCCTTCGACATTTTTGAGCTGGCCACCACCACTAGCTTTAGAGAACATCTCAGACTACGTGTGAGTGGGACAAGATTGGGCGCAAGGACGTTCCTGTTCCCTAAACAGAGTGATTAAGGCATGGAATGCTCCGATTACTGACGCCGATATGTCCGCATCCGTGGAATTTCTTAAGAGGGAAAGTAACCAGTAAAATCACACATACCACCACATCGTCAGAAACTAGCGCATTTCTCCCTTTGTACCATCCACCCCAAAGTTAAGCGTTATAAAATATACTACCTTCTGTCTTTCAGTAACACTGTATTATAATTGTTAGTTAAATTTTTCTTCGCGTGACAGCAGCCGCGCAACGGCGCGTACTATAGGCAAAATAGCATTACCGACAAAGACTCAGCGGTTAGGGACGATGGACTTCTAACCAACAGGAAGCGGGGCCGAAGCCAGGTGTTCCACACTTCAGGGTTGAGTGTAGATGGCTAACGACGGCTTATAAGCCAGAAATTGCTATTTCAGTCTCCCTTATCTTTTGCGATAATGTTATCCTGTCTACAGTGTGGTCCAGTGCATTGTAGATGATGTCTACATGTTCACTTTTCAGCAATGAGTTTTTATGAGTCCACTATTTTTGCCACATCAGGCAAAAACTGATATATTATCATTTACTAGACAGCTGCATGCTTATTGTATGCGGTTCTGTACCCAGTCTTCTTTACAGCGTTCTTAATGTATCGATATTTTTCTTTTGCGTTTTTGTAACCAATAGGGATTTCGTAGGCATTCGCCTATATATCCCTTAATGGAAGTGGATTGAGCTGAACTGAACATCTAGAGTTGACCGACCGTCTTTAAACTCATCATTGTCAGCAGCATGCGTGTAGCAGCCGATCTTACAAATAGAATCCACAGTATTTAGCCATTCTGAGTGTCATTGTCTTTGTGGTATTTGGCCGGACGCGTCATCTTCCTTCATGTTTTCTGGCAACCTGAGCCTCTTCTTTAAGTGGTAGTCTCTGGGCAAATGGGAATTTCGGTTGTTTGGATGGAAAAGCCTTTACAATAAACATGCAGTTACCTGGATTAAAGCCGACAGATGGTCAAGAATTCATTTATTCTGTTCACTCCCTTTCATGTTCCTCAGTGTGTGATACTTATAAAGATTACTTATGGTCAGTTTATGACGCTGCTGCTCGTTCTAGGTTTTAAAAAGTTTCTAATTATGAGATTTTTGAGACCGCGCAATGTCCATTCACACAGCATCGTACCTGGCCGTTTACCACAGCTCCTCATGAAATGTACAACATAGTCCGCATCCATTGTAAAATTGTATGGACACTATTTGGTATCTTTTTAAAGGCATAGAAGAATATGTGATTTTCTTTAAGCGGAACTCATGTACCTTGTAGATTGTAATTACTAAGCGCTGATGCAATAAATGATCAGGCCCCAAATTATTCGGCAATTAGAAAACTTTTTTAAAACCCAATTATACATCTTCGTTGAGTAAAAAATATAAAGAAGACGTGATTCTCTATTAATTGACTGAAAGAAAGCACATTTTGTTTACGGTTTCAATAAGATATATTTGAATTTGCAAGACCATTGGAAATCAATAGGAAAAATGCATGCTAATTATGTAGTAATTTTTTACCGAGTACGGCTTCTGCAGGAGATTGAAAAGCAGTGTTTTCAAAAGCTGACATCCTGCTGAGTCCGAAATTTTATAAGATTATGCCGCAAGATAATCAGTATTTCAACCGCGACCAAGTAATTCTTCCTAATCGAAAACGCATTTCAGAATTTCAGCCAATATTTTATAAGATCGGTCACTCACTGTAGTTTCATGGACTTTACGGTTGGGGTTTCGTGGGCTTAGGGCGTCGGATTTACGGTTATGGTTTCGTGGGCTTAGGGTTTCATGGGTTTGGGGTTAGAATCAAGGTCTAGAGTTAGGGTTGGGGTCAAGGTTTAGGGTACTTGTTCGGTTTAAGGTTTAGGGTTTAGGTTTATGGTTAAGTTTAGGATCGGGGTAATAATTTAGGGTTAGGGTTAAGGTGCAGGTTTAGGTTTAGAGTTTAAGGTTTGAGTTAGGGCTAGGGTTAGAGTTTGGAGTTAAGGTTTAGGGTTTAATGTTAGGTTTAGTGTTAGAGTTGAGGATTAGGTTTTCGTGGATTTACGTTTAGGTTTTACGCTAGGCGTTATTGTTACTGTTATGGTTTAGAGTTGGCGTTGGGGGTAAGGTTTAGGGTTACGGCTAATGTTAGTGTTTGGGTTAGAGTTGGGGTTAGTGTTAGCATTCCTCTCGGCATCTTCATGTACGTTTGGGTTTAGCATTAGAAGTAGGATTTCGGCTGAAATTCGGCTTTGGTTTGCTGCCGTGTTTACGTTTATGTTTTGGGATTATTATTGCATTTCGGTAGTGGGGTTAGGATTACTTTCATTGTCGGCAGTTAAGGTTAAGACTAGGTTTTATCGTTACTTTCGCTGCCTTTTAGGGACCTTATCCTACTTTTAGTTTCTCATCCGTCTTTTCGCGTTCTTGATCGATAGTGTGACCGTGTAGTGTGCCTGCCTAGCGCGCACCTTTTTACGGCCTTGCCGTTGGAAGTTCATTTCCATTGGTTATTAGTTTCTCGGTTCGGTTTCAGTGACCTTGGGCACCCACTTACACCGTTTATTGGCGCAAATTTGTTTTTTGGTTATTTTAGATACATTTTAAATTGCGCAGCCTTTACTTTGTGACTTTCATATTCACTTAAACAACTCTTGTCCCTGTTGGGATATTCTTCTGAAAAACAATAATTACCGGACAATTTTTCCACTGAATACAACTGCGCCACCCGTAGAACCCTTATTTCCATTGTTCCCCTTTTACACGCACCTTCCTCCTCCTACCGGGGGGCCCAGGACAGCGTTTGCGACCGCTGCCAGCGTTTTTTCTACAAATATTGGAATAAAGCATGCTTTGAATGCGCATTTGTGACCGAGAAACCAAATACTGATCTATGCGCACAACATGTCGCGGAGAAGCCAATAAGCCTCCAATTGGAAGATAAGTCCATTGCAGACAAGCATACTTCTATTGCCATGTGGCTTTGAAGTACATAATTTACTCCGTCACCAGTTACGACTTTGTGTAACTGGTCCACAGGTACTCCTTTACCTGTTGCTCCACTGTCATACCGTAAGGGCGTGTTAGACCACTTTCATTCCCTGTCGCATACCGGAATCCGGACTGACTGGAAGTCGATGGGCGCTCGTTTTGTCTTGCCGAAGATGAATTCGGATACTGTTCCAAAAAGGCAAAGTCCACGGTCATGCCATCTCTCGAGCAAGCATATTCGCGGCTTCAAAGGCTTGATTTTCTACCGTTCATTCTGATCTAGTCGGAGCGTTATCTTCCTCACGTAGGCACGCACACACACACATCCTGACGACTGTTTCACGCGATGGCTGATCGCCGTTTCTATCTCCGAAACCTCGGCGGTGGATGCTATCAGGCTATTCCTGACTTACTGGATTTCCACTTTTGGTGCGCCAGCCATCATAACCACTTAATCATGGAAGACGATTTCAATCTGGTCACTTCCATGAATTCACTAAATTGTAAGGATGAAGCATATGACTGGCGTAGGGTTACTATTGTGAACTTCCTACTATATATTTATTAATGTAGGCGTTGTTTGGTAGAGTTTTTAATCACGCCTTCGACGACACTAAGCCCGGCAGGGTGACATTCTTTGAACTAAACCACCCCGAGGACTTATTGTTTTGTACCTCCTACACACAAAAGGCAAAAGACTTGTGGGGATGCAAAAGTCGTCTTCGTATGCATATCCTCTCCGCCCTCATCGCCGTCATGCCCGGGTACCCAAGGGAGAACATTACGAAACGACTTAATCCTTGACGTCCGCAATATGGGAGAGAAAAGTCTCCAATGCTTCCTTTAGGTTTGCAATATTCAGCCAAAATTTAAGTTGGTACTGTTCTTCGTCCGCTTGGGCCGGACGCGTGGACGTCCTTCGAGTAGTTTTCTCTTAGGTTCGCTTCTGTGAGGTCATAACCTTTTACCACACCTCCTATTAGAGACGCCCCACAGGTCACTTTTTGTTCCCGGTCATATATTTTAGTCTGTCCCACTAAACTGCTCGGATGCCCGCACGTACCAACCATGGCATGGTCTTCCGCCTCCACCGGCCTGGTGGAGCACTGTCAACTCAAGGCTGCGCTGACGTCCCACTCAAACTCAGCTCCTTGAAGTGACAATCGCCTTCTAGTGCTCTTGGGTATCGATCTTCTGTCAAAGAGGACATCCAGTGCACCACAACCGAACAGGTACACAGTAAACTCCTCCTTCTACATAGCAAATATGTAAAGTCCAAGACCATGGATAGCAGCATTCCGGTCATCTTTGGGAAGCGACTAAAACAACGGTTGGCTCAGTTACTTTCAAATGCCGCTCAGCCGACTTCAAGACCTATGTCTGCGCACGAGGACATTTTTGTTTTCGTCCAGTATGACACAGCTTGAAATCCCTCGTGATCTCCCTATTATGATCCATTTAATGTTCACCAGCAAGTATACAAGCATTATATCATTAGACAGACTGATAAAATTGACACCTTTCCGAATGAGAGACCTAATTCTGTTATTTTTTAATTGTTACGCCGCCCCTAATGCCATCCGATCGTTGCTAATTCTTATCATATGACACATCTGTTTCAGTCCCTTTTATTCAACTACCACGACAGTCCGACCGTCTATTCCAACGATGTCTACCGTGTGCTAAAAACCAAGGTTCAGTAGGCAAGATGACTGGCGCGTGAATTATTTTATGTCAAGAACAGACTTGCGCAGCTTCTACCGCTCACTCTCCTCCACCCCCACCTGGATACGGTGTCAAGACAAATTCCAGAAGACCGGAGGCGGGGGGAGGACGCAGATGACTGGCACGTTGGGAGCTCAAGCGCATCTACCGACAAGAAACCAGGTGTCGGGGAACTGCCAGCGCATACCAGTCTGCGAGGACCATCGTTTGCTGATGCTGGCATGGAAAACGCTTTCAGACCTTCGGACCTAGAAGGGCGACACTCTGCTCTGCATTCAGCCTGGGCCATCACCCTTCAGGGTTGCGTAACCAAACGGTTGACGACTGGCCTGGAAATTCGGCGACTCATTCACGCTAATTTGGGGTGCGGCGTAGGCAGCGTCGGGGGGCGGTTGGTGTAGGACCATCGTCTTCTCCGTGTTTATGATCAGGCCGAAGTTATCGCAGGCAGCAGAGAAGAGATCCATGCTCCTTTGCATATCGCCTTCAGTAGTTGCATTGAGGGCGCAGTCATCGGTGAACAAAAGTTCGTGGACGGTGGTTGTGAATTCACGCGACTGGAAGTGCATTAGCAGGTGGTTCAGGAGGTGGCCGTCCGTCCTGTATGCTACGCGGATCCCAGGGCGTTCGTCATGGCAGGCGTCCACCAGCATGGCAGTGAACATGAGGCTGAAGAGAGTAGGCGCGAGGACGCAGTCCCGCTTCACTCCGTTGGTCACTGCGAATGGCCCTGGGACAGCTGCACTGTCCGTGACTCGAACCTGCCAACACCACACTCATTTATTCACCCAACCAATCCATTACGACACTCCTTGCCCACAAAACTCCTTGCCTACTAAACGCATTCATTTTCCTGCCAAGTTCAGAGACTTTATACTATAATTTTTTGCATATTTATAGAGTTTTTTGAAAAATCAAACGCTCTAGTAGGTGAGTTATGTACATTCCCAATTTCTGTCGTCATTTTCACTTGTACGCCCGAAGTTCTATGCATTGTTGCTTTAATGCGCAAAACACGCACAACAACCAGCATCGAATTGCTCCGACCCATGTTCTGAGTTCGCCGTCGCTTGATATTGATGTTTCACCAATCACGTTTCTATGTCTGAGTCCTTTTAAGTCTACTAGGATTTGCTCCTCAGGCGCATGTTACCGGCCGTATTTTTTTCCGTGAAACAAATATCGCGAACAGAGTTTAGTTAGAGGTTTTCCGAAAACACCCAGAGGCTCTTGTTTTCTGTAATGACTTGATGCAGGAGACGGCCTTACTTTATTGGGCTCTTTTTTCAGATCTCATTTTCTCTCTCGTTCTACATAAGTTAAACGCAAAATGTCCCGCTTAGCGCCGGGCGTTTTCTGTTTACAATTTGAGTTTAGTTTTATTGAGGGAAAGATAGCCTAACGCTTTTAAAATTTCTATTGGTTACAGAAACACTGAAAACAACACGAATACATAAAACCTTTAAAAGTGAGGCTGTTTGCATCTATGAATGTGACAAAAACGGTAGGAGGGCTAACTTGTTAAATGTCAACCGAAATTCCGAAATGGGTTTTCGTTTCGAAAAGCTTATTTAAATAAAGCTTAAAATTAATCGTCGCGCAACATAAATCTAAAATAATTCAGTTACCACAGGACGCCGGCTTTTGAACGAACCTCTTTTCGGCTGCATGCAAAAACGATACTCTGTAAAAAATGACTACGTAAGTCGTATGCATTCGTTTCATTGATTTTAGATACCCCTACGAATTCAATTGTATTTCAAGGAAGTAAGGCAAAAAAATATTCATTATTTTGCTCATTCGGTAGAAAATTACGTCTTTTCCCAAATTTTATGCTCGAAGGAAGAGTATAATTCAGTTTTCAAATACTTTTCCAATTCCCGAATAATTTTGAACACCTGCCCTTTTACTTTCATTCAGGGCTTCCAAACTACAAGGCGCATATTTTCCGCATACGGAAAATCATATATTTATCTACCAGTTAAGAGGAGGCAATATGGGGCTCATAAAATTTAGCAGTGGATTTGAGCCGTTTTGTTAACTTTACAAGCCCGACTGTTAAATGCAGGGACATGACGTTTTATGAACGGTCATTTCACGGTCTTAAAGAATCTCACAATTAGAAAATTTTAAAGCCGAATTCCTTCGAGTATAAAATTGGAAGAGGACGTAATTATCTACCAAGCGAATGAATATTTTTTGCCTGCTTTCCATGAAATATGATTGCATTTTTAAGGACATCGAAAATCATTGGGAAAAGCGCATGTTAATTAAGTAGTTATTGACGATACAAGCGAAAATGCGAGTTCCAGGAACTAGTTGATCAGAAGAAGAAGCGATCGCTGGAACAATGACTTTATTCGCCTAATACTGCGCGTCTCGCTAGCTCCGTGTTTACCGGAGGTTTGTATGAAACACACTTCGGCAACACGTTGTTATCGAGACACCTGTGCAGAAACCGGATCTGCGCGTAAGTAGAGGCCTCTCGAAGGGCGAAAGTTTCCCATCGTCGGGCCGATCGGAGCGCGTCGCGCCCAAAAAAATTGCCGATACAAGAGGCGAATAAAGCCATTGTTCCAGCGATCGCTTCTTCTTCTGATTAGGTAGTTATTTTTCACAGTCCGGCTTTTGCATGAGACCGGAAAGAGGTTCGTTCGAAAGCCGGCATCCGGAGATAATTGAATTATTATAGAATTATGCTGCAGGATGATTGGTCTTACAACCCTACTTAATTAGTCTTTTCGAAACGAAAAGGCATTTCGGAATTTCGGTTGACATTTCACGAGTTAGCCCCCCCCCCTACTGTAGTTAGCAGGCTGAAGTATGTGAAAATACAAATTTAAGGCGTACCTAATAGTCGCGAGTAGTATAATAGTATGTACATTTAAAAAGTAAACTAATGGCAAGTGAGTGTTACGGAAAAGTTAGATATTGAATGCGTGCCAAGTTTAGCCTTCAACGAACCCACATATGAGGAGTGAATAATCTCTGCGGGTATGGATTTCCACGCTACAACCATCTTGTACTATAGAATAATTTTGCAGTTTTTGCTTCCGTCCACACTGCAAACCATACACTATCTCTTGACCAATCTCTTACTAGCTGTAGATAAAGATAAAGTGCCTAGCAGCTTCCCAAAATTATCAATCTCATCATTTTCCTACCTCGCTGCAAAATATTCATTTTCCAGTCTGCCATATATCGCTCTCCTCACTTGGTAACCTGCAGACCATCCTTCTGAGAGTGCTGAAATTCTTTAAATTACTGGCATTACTACTCAGTTCCGAATCGTGTCGGCTTTAGAGGCAGCTGACGTCTGCTTTGCTGAAAGGAAGCCACGCATAAAGACCCACATGGACAAGTTTTCTTGTGTCTGAGAAAAAAATGGATATTTGGGGATACGTAAAGTCGTCTACCAGCCTATTTGAACTATGACAAAAAAGCGAAGCCTTACATATTTGATTTTTGGGGATGGAAAACAGTGTAAATCACTAAAAGACACATTTTTCAAATGATGTTACAACAATGCCCCAAGCCCAGACAGAAACACGGTATACAAATGTTCGTCATCAAAACAATGACATTACCAATGGAAACGAAGGGGATAGTCACAGGAAGGAATCATGAAGAAGGAGACAGGATCGCAGGGGAAGGAGTTTCATTCGTCCAACTTTTCGGATTCCTGCTCAAACCCATTATCAGAGCTAATGGCAGATTGGGACAGTTCACGCACAAGGGTCCGCAGTATTTATGGGAGGTAATTGCCATGAGACCGCATACCTATGGAAATTCATGGCTCCCCCCTTCGTCAGGGATTGTTACACTTGGTTTGATGATCGTTCGATGGTCAGTATTCGCGTAGTTAATCGCTGCAGCGTCAAAACGCATGCTGTACGCTGATGTGATGATTGTTCAACTATCTGACCCACCGACCCTGGCGTTGGGAACAGTGCTCATCAGTGGGGCTCATTTTTCCAGTCTGCCGAGAGCGATTAATCGTCAGTATCATTAACAAATGTCCCACCGACCGGATGCCCAAACCCTGAAATTCTAGTACAGAAAGCGTTTACCATTTGACACCCATAGGGGTGCTTTGTGAGAGGGAGGATCTGTTACACCCGCAGAGTGTGATCCTGCCAAAAGACCAACCCTCAGAAGTATGTTATCGCCACTTGCGAGGTCTGAATGGGAGAATTTTCATCTGCAAGACTGCTTTGCGATGACTTCAGTAGTCTACAATTGGCCTTTTCAATTCGCTTCGCGATGACCCCATGTCTATGAATTGCGGTTTTTCAATCCTTACGGGCTGTGGTTGCCTGCGAATTTCCAACCAACCAAAATGTCTTTACGCCTTTACTCGCCTTGCTTTATTCCCAAAAAAGAGTAACAAATGCAACCAGCATGTTTACTCTGATGTGACTTGCACAGACTGACGGTTCCATGTCAGAAAAGTTAAATTTCGGAGAACAGCTTCGTCAACATTATCAGGAGGACGGCAAGGCAGAAGTCCTTTGAGGCCGCGGCAGCTGACCCATTTGTTATTGCCCTGCGGAGCTGGACATTCCGTGCAAATTTGTTTCGGTTTCCATCCCTGTGTGACGCGAGATCATGTAGGATTTGGGCAGGTGGCACACCGGTTGGATCGACTGTCAGTACAAAAGTGTCTCCGCTTCCATCATTTTTTTCCGCGAGCGTGAAACTGACTCGCTCATTGCCCACTGGCCCATTCAGCAGGACCACTGTCTCATCTGAAAAAAATATATGTAATCAGTTAAGGGGGGGGTCAGTGTTTATACTGAGTCCTTCGGTGCGTCTGCTTATTCACGTCCTGCAGTAATGCAGAAATAATACAGTCGGTGACCGATGTCCTCAATTGCTGACTGAAATAATGAAATGCGACTTTGATTAGGAAGGGCACCTACAAAGGTGGGATTGTAATATTGATCAACTAACGACATAATTCCGTGGGATTTCAGACACGTCAGGGTGCTGGCTTTTAGATCCTTTTCTTTTCGGCCGCCCGCAATGGTCGTTCTCGGTAAAAAAAATGACTACCTAAATAGTGAGCAGTTTTTACTGATTTTCGATGCCTTTATACATTTATATGTAGTTTACAAAAATCGTGCATAAAAATCTTCTTTCTTTCAGTCATTTGGTAGATGATGAGGTATTTTTCAAACTTATCTTTAAAAAGGGAATGGTTTGGGTTTGTAAAATGTTTTCGAATCCACAATAATTTTGAGATCTATCTGCTCCTCCATTTACATTTAGGGTTGTCAATTTACTAGCTGTATACTGCCCGCGTAACAGAAACATTAATTTTTATATTCCCTTGCGGAGGGGCTATACAGGGCTCATCGAATTTTGCAATTGATATGGATTACGTTGCATAATTTATGGGAAGCAATTATGGACAGACAAATGCAATGCAGCCAGAGTGGACATTGTACAGCCTCCAAAAATCTCATAATCAGAAACTTTTAAAACCGAAAGATATACTTTCCCCAAATAAAAAAATTTAAGAAGACATGATTTCCTACCGAACGACTGCAAGAAAAAGATTTTCTTGCGTTTTTTCTGCAAATACAGTAAATGTGCTAACTCATGAAATGTCAACCAAAATTTCGAAATGCGTTCTGGTTTCGAAAAGATAAATTAAGTAGTGTTGTAAAACTAATCATGATGCAGCACAAATCTATAATGATCCAGTTACCTCAGGGTGTCGGCTTTCGAAAGAACTTATTTTCGACTACATGCAAGATCTATACTCTGCAAAAAAGACTGCTTATGTAGTATGCAATTTTCTCATTGATTTTCGATGCCCTTGAAAATTCAATTATATTTCATGGAAAACATGCATAAAAATGTTCATTCTTTTACTTATTCAGTAGAAAATCACGTCCTACTTCAATTTCATACTAAAAAGAAGAGTATACTTCGGTTTTAAAAACTTTTCTAATTCCCGAATAATTTTGAACCCGACCTGCTGTTACACTTGCATTCAGGGTTTCAAAACTACAAGCTGTATATTTTTCGTGTACGGAAAACCAAGCATTTTTCTACGGTGTTAAGAGGAGGCCATATGAGGTTCATAAAATTAAGCAGTGGATTTGAGTAATATTGTTAACTTTACAAGCCACATTCGTAAATGCACATACATGACGTTTCATGAACGGCCATTTAACGGTAATAAAAAATCTCACAATTAGAAACGTTTTTAAAACCGAATTATACTCTTCTTTTGAGTATGAAATTGGAAGAAGACGTGATTTTCTACCGGATAAGTAAAAGAATGAACATTTTTATGCATGTTTTCATGAAATATAATTGAATTTTCGAGGGCATTGAAAATCAATGAGAAAATTGCATACTACATAAGCAGTCTTTTTTGCAGAGTATAGATCTTGCATGTAGTCGGAAATAAGTTCTTTCGAAAGCCGACACCCTGAGGTAACTGGATCATTATAGATTTGTGCTGCATCATGATTAGTTTTACAACACTACTTAATTTATCTTTTCGAAACCAGAACGCATTTCGAAATTTTGGTTGACATTTCATGAGTTAGCACATCTACTGTATTTTTGAAATGTTAGGAGTATCAAAAAGCAATAAAAAATGCCCATTAATTGAGCAGTAGTTTTTTAAAGGATTTGGTTTCTTCAGGCGGCCGGAAAGAAATAAATTTATACACCACACTGGTGTGCTTAAAATGTTACTGCCGTAAGATGACGGGTATTACAACACCACTTTGATAATCCTTCTTAATCGACTATGCGTTTCAAAATTTCGGTCGTCATTTCATGTGATCGATCACTGACTGCGCCATATAGACTAGAACCTGCCACTGTATGGTCATCTCCTGATGGTCCATTTACTAAAATTACTATTTAATATTAATTACATGTACCAAGTCAAAAGACAATCAGCATTAGCTGGAAAACAGGACGATACTTAGGATGATGGCAAAGCTAAAGCTATCACTATGTCTTTTAGGCCTGTGTCCTAACTTAATACGTTTCGGTCGGCTGAAATGTCTTATTATCCCAAATGTGAAATGCGGGCATGGAAACGAATCACTGGCGAGTTATAAGCATAACCTATTCTTACTACTAAGACTACATATTTTAATATGGTAGTCACTGAACATGTAACGCAATTATAATAACGGTAAACAACTGCTTTTTCTTTGAATAAAGGTGTATATTCAGCGACGGAGCAATATGCTAGGAGGTACTTCATTAGACGCAAAAGTAAGTAACGTTTTAAGGCGGGGCCTGGATGTCAAAATTAAATTTTTTTCTCCGCAAGGCCAACACAAGAGTTTCACTTTCATTTATAGTAATCGTGCCTACCAATCAGGGATTCTCAAAAATATCCGATTTTTACCGACAGAATCAACTACAAAACAAGTATAAATCGGCTAAATAAGCAGTTTACTTTGCTTACTTTTAAAAGATGCCAATGGAAGTTGTGGATTGGTGCCCTAAATAAGCAGTGAAGCGACTTGCATTTATGGCAATTAATGTTTAGTTATCAGCATTATGATAGGCAGATATACTCACCGTTACGAGGAATTGGGCCGTGAACACTCTGTTTTTCACGACTTCACCGTTGACCACGTCCAACCGACCAAGTGACGTAACTCCATCAAGTGGAGGATTATCTACAAAAATAAAGTTTACGACGGTCAGTTATTTGCATCAAACAGTATTAGGCTAAACACAAAACCACTTACCGTTTATTTCAATGTAAGCGCCTACGCCTTCCAATTTGTTAACCGTGATATAATTTGTGTCGGTCGAGATTTTGGTACCCGCAGGAATGGTAAACGTCTCCCTGTGACCTGCCAAAAGAAACGCGAATGAATTCGACAGGATATTTGGTGGGGGGTGCTTTATTACTACTTAAGGGTGTCTTACCGCTGATATGACCGCATACTCTGCCAGTATCATCGCATGCCTCCCTTATTGCCTGTGGAATGAAAAAAAGCCTTTGAAGTTCGCTTCTAGGATGAGTATTAATTAGGTCATTGTAGGCCGATTTACATTTCAGCCCAGTGTGAAATAAAAGAGACCGAAATTAGAACTGACTGCTAAAATCAATCATACCCGTGCAACAAATTCGACAGTAAAAAACTCATTGTTGATTCGTGTCCCAGGATTGCGATGTATTATTAGCTCTTTGACTTGACTGAGTGCTGGCAAGAAACAAAAAATTTCAGTTCTAAACATGCCAAACTGAAATTTTAAGGCGCACCGCCAGGAATAAATTGTGGGCGACCTACCGAGTGCGGAGAGACTGAGTACAAAGCAGAAGTAGGTTGTTAGGGTCATGTTTTGTAGTCTATGAGCGGAGAAAAAGAGGGGCAACCAGCCCCTTTTTATCAGAATACGCCGATGCGCTGTGGAAGCCGCTCGATCGGCTTGTTGGAAGCTTCTAATTGGCTAACCCATATGAGGGCGTCAGTTAATCCAACTGGAAAGACCGTGGGCGTAAGAAATGACACCGGATAGTTCTATTATGCATTTGCAGAGTAGACTAGGAAAAATAGGCTTCTCCCAAACGTATCAATTACGTTCAGTGAGAAAAGTGCCGAACAGTTGCACAGAGACAACGAAACGGTTTCAGGCAAAAATTTAAGACCTTTACATGGACCTCCTCCTATTCTGCTACAATGGAATAAAATACCACAGAAGACGCCAACCGTTTAATGTTGCTCATACGGTTACGTTCATAAGGGATTTTGACCTTGAAGCGTTATTAATTTATGCAGACAAAGTCTTTTGCTAAACAGTTTTTGCTATCCCATAATTCATGACAGCGTCTCCGTATGGTTAACGTTTGAGATTGCGCCTTAACTTCAGTTTGCAACCATCGTGTGTACATTGACGGTAAACAGAGCGAAAACATGATTACAATTGACTGAAATACGAACGGAGGCCACTGAACAGAAAAGGGTCCATTAAAACCTTCTTAATTCTTCGACATTCGATTGTACCAGGAGTTGGCACAAGAAGAGGTAAAGCACTGATTATTAGTATTCGTTTTACTACTACGAACGGTTTGCAGAAGTGGCTAGCATGAAATATTCTTCTATGTCCATTCACAGAGTATCGCTGGGAATATCTTTAGTCGATTGCGTAACGTTAGTTTAGAATAAAAGAAATGCAATAGGACACAGTTAATGTTCGCAGACCCGCAATCTGGTTGCTAAAAAGAGAAAATCCGTCCAAGGTTACCCAGTTCTACATACGAATGCTAAAGGAAATCCAATTCTAAAAATTCACGAAGCAAGCGTTATCTTTGGTAGTCCTACTCAAGCCAACAACAAATAATTCTTTCGGCGCATCAGTTCTTTTACTTCTCGAGAGACAACTTCGATGGTTGACGACCGCTCGTCGTAGTTGTCGTATTTTGTTGAGTATAACTGCAAACTTCTAAAGCCTATTTTGCGCTTCGTGAGTAAAATGCCCTCAAAATTCTTACAACTAAAGCAACATTAATGCCTTTGTTCTCAACTTTGCAGCTCCTCAAATGACCGTCGTTTGTCGGCCGTTTAAACCTAATTATCAACAAAGAGCAGCCAATTTTTCAGTATGCAGTTCACACAAAGAAACGTTTAAGAATATTTTTGACTTATATTTTTTCAGATATATTGTGGAGAGAACTTGAAGTTAAACCTCTTCCTCCACACAGTCATGCTGCTCAAAGCGGTAGGCGATGAAAAGAAGTAGAATGGGCATGACAACCATTTACAATATGTCGAAAAATTTCTTGAAAATCTGCCCACTTCTTATATGCTCTTGGGACTTACAATCATCCTGTCGCAAAGTTTTTAGAACTAGTTTGTGTATCAGTTTATGCCCCTAAGCAGAAGGGTTCTAGTAAGCATTTACTGTCGCGATGAAAATCATTAAAATAGACTTTCTTCATAAGTATCGTCAATGAAAATGCGAAAAGTAGGGTGCATGAATTAGCACATCCGCACAGAATAAAGCTTAAAATTTTGTAAGCTGTCCTCGAAGTAGGTTTTCTCATAGGCCACTGCACAACTCCATCAGGGAGGCTAATTTCGTGTATTACTTGTATTACGGGCTAAGAAAATATTCTCTTGATTAGGAGGGAATGGTATAGTTTTAGTGCTACTTATACGTCTCTCCAAGTGACGTGCCTGCGCGACTATTAGAAGGTTGTTCTGTAAGTATCCTTTATTTCGAGTCGTCGTATTCATCCAAGATGCCATGAGTGTATCTAAAATGAAATCTATGTAATTGCATGCTTCGATTTATGGCCTTGACATGTATTCCCATATAGTCAGAATGCTATTACCGACAAAGACAAGGGAGCCTGGAATGGCTATTTCTGGCTTATTAGCCGTCGTCAGCCAGTCATATTCCATCTCGAAATGTGGAACACCTGGGGCCATTCCGGTCTCCGTTGTCTTTCTCAGTAATAGCATCCTGTCTATATTATGCCCCGCTGTGCGGCCGCTGGTTGGGCTCAAGATGGAGCCCATAAGGCACAACGGAAGGAGTAAGTTCCGCAAAAACGATCGGTGAGCGCCACTCTACCATTCCCATATATTCCTCATTCTAGTCAACCTCGAGCTTTATCAGACAACCCATGAAATTAGACGTTTCCTGAGTCATAGAGAAATGAGATAAGATCAACTCTCACAGCAATTTACTGGTTATCACATTCCTTAATACGTACATACATGCATACGCACACTTGAGAAATCCGACTGACATCACGTGAGATGGCTGCAAAGTGAGTATCGCCAGAGGTGTTTGTTAGATCGCGTTTTCGAAGAAACTTCCGAAAACAATTTTTTACGGAAACCCACCCCCAACCGAACATTTATGCGTCATACCGGAGGTTTCAATTTTCGCACGACGGTCAAACCTTCTAAAATAATAGTAAAATAGGAAATAAAAATTGGCGTCGTCGAAAAGAGTGGGCGTCACTGCCTCGAGGTTCTCGCAACTCCACCTTTCAGTTGGCGTGCTGAATTTTTGAAGATGTTGAAAACATATTTCCGACAACAAAATACGTTGATAAAAAATCCCCCCCCCATATTACTAAGAGCCAGTATTTCACACCGCGTGATCGATATCATGGAACACTTACTGAAATTTCGAAATGCGTTTTCGGTTAGGAAGGACTACTTAATTGACGCTGTAAGATCGATTATCCTGCAGCATAATCCCGTGATACTTCACACACACTATAGTATTGGCTTTTGAGCCCACCTCTTTTCGACTGCCCGCAAAAACTACAGTCGGTAGAAAATGACGGCATAATTGGTAAGAATTTTCTCTAACGATTTTCCATGTCTTATAGATTCAAAAATAGTTTGCAGGGAACATGTGTAACGCTCCCGCCGGACGAAAGTATACATTCAAGACAGTGACTAGTGGTTATTATACCAAAGCATCTGTGTACAAAAAGAAACTAAGGGGAAATCCTAATTACAAAATAAACTCGATCGAGATGATTGTCCAAGGGAGTTGGCGGAGAACTCCGAGGTCCAACAAAGACAGCAGCAGGAGTCCAGCATCTGAGGAGCAGCGACTGGCCACGGGGCTGTCGACGGTTATTTCACATCCGTATTTATAGCTTCTCCAGGCGTCAAGCTTGAATCCGTCACTGTGACTGGTTGGGAATAGGTTTAGGGAGGATAGTTAAACAGACTTAAGCTAGAGCTCGTCTCGTTAATTTTTGCCTATAATAATGCATTAGACGTATACTTTTTATCAGAAGCTGAAATGCGGCTAATTACCTGTCGCATAAATGTGGAAGGCCTCGGCGCGCGCCCCTTTAGGGACTAGGGGAGCGCCTTCTAGAACTTTCTACAACGTGGCGGCGCTGTGGTTGGCTTTCTAGAACCTTCTATATATGCACAAAATATATACCTAAATGTACTTTTTGTTCACAAATCACGTCTTCTCCAGAGTTTATACTCATAGAAAGAGTATGTTTCGCTTTTAAAGGGTTTCTTATTGTGAGATGTTTTAGTACCGTGCATTGCCCATTCGAATAGCATCTTACCTGTCTGTTAAACAGTGTTCCTCATTAAATATACAACACAGTTCACGTCCGTTACACTATTTTATGGGTCCCATATATTATCCCCTTATTGGTATAAGGCAAGGTATATTTTTTCTTTGCATGAAAGAACTACAGCCTGTGGACTGATGATCCCAGACAAAAATGCCACGCAGATCGATTTTAAACTTATTCGAGAACAGAAAACTTTTTTTAAAACGATAAGTTACCCTTTCCAAATGACATTTTTAAAATGTCATAGGCTGCTGCCCAAAGAGTACAGGAAATGTTACTTTGTGGAAGTCTTCTAGGAAATATATTTTAATTTATGAATGAACCGAAAATCGGTGGAGGAAATGCACACTGTTTAAGCAGTCATTTTTCGCTTTTGCTGACGACCGAAAAAAAGTGTATTCAAAAGCCAACACTCATCATGTCCAAAATACATCGCAATTACGTTCAGTTCAGTTCAGTTCAGTTTATTGAGGGAAATGTAGGTCTTCACCTTTGAACTCCCTATTTGCTTACAAGCAACTGCAAAATCTCAAAAACTCGAAAAGGTATCATAAAGGAACAAATAATCGGAAACGCGTCAGTTCTGTACAGACAAACAAACTGTCTCGAATTTTAGTGCTAAGAGCAGTTGTAGAGCTGTCGTTTCGAGTGCAGCGAAATAAATAATATATCCGGTGACAAAATTTGCATAGGTGCATGTCAGTAAGCGTAGGCGATGAGTTGGTACAACAATAAATGCAATTTAAAATGCTACTGAAATATAGCAAGTAGTATTATAATAACGGAATTTGTCAAGGTTTCAGAGATCGCGGTGGTAATTTAGTAGACACTGCTACACAAATCCAGTTTCCTCTTAAAGACGTCGACGGAAGCAGACATAACGACATCCACAGGCAGGGCATTCCAAGCTTCTAGCACTCTGTTGGAGAAGAAGAACTTTCGTGTGTCCAGTCTGGCCCCTGTCACACGTAGTTTGCATGGATGGCCTCGTAGATTTGTGGTGGTTGCTAACTCGAAGAAGTCCCCCGGTACGAGGCTGCAGTCCTGACCGCGTATGATACGGAAGGCTTGTATCAGGTCACCCCGTAACTGCCTGTAACTCAAGGGAAAGAGATCAAGGTTAGCTAACCGCGTTGCATATGGTAGTGAACTCTGTCCTGCCATGATAGTCAATATTATGGTCCCACTTAAGCAATTCTTCCTAATCGAAAGCGAGTTTCAGAGTGCTAGTTAATATTTTATGAGGTCGGTAACTGTCATATATTCGGACCTCGGATTTCCTAGGGGTGGAGAGATCGCCACTGACAATAATTACTTTTTGCTCCCGGAAACACGTACACAAGTCTGCCTCCATTTTGCGGAGATTTCTATCCAAAAGTATCTTTTTCAAAAGTAAGCACACATATCCTACTTTCATCTCACTTAGTAAATCATCCATTTTATGTCTGTTAAAGAGGCTGCACTTCATGGATGAATGACAGAAATCTGAAAGTAAGTTTTTACTTGGAAGGTATTGCACCAGAGAAATAGTAGTTCTAATCAACATGCAATATGGCACCGCAATTTGAATGTGCTCACTGTTTCCCTATTTTATTAAGTCCGTTTGGCAGTTTCGCTTATGCTCATAAACCAAGTTGACGCCGATGATCGTTTTGAAACTTTATTCCAATCCCCGAAAATGTACCCATGGTAATATATATTTTATTGCAAAGTCAAGGTAGTCAAGGATTACGTATGGAGATGTGGCTCCACGGACAATTAAGCCAGGATTTCAAGAGCCCGACCATTGTCCATCACAATGGAATTTCGTTGCTCAGCACTTTCGGGATGATCTTCGTTCGCATCATTCTCAATCGCCTAAACGGGCATCTGGAATACGATCTACTCCCGAAAAGCCGTTGTACTTTCCGCGGACAACGCGGTTCCATCCACATGATCTTTGCTAATCGGTAACTGCAGTAACAGCGGAATTCGCCGCACTATAGATTCGCCCGCAAACCCTGCACACCAGACAACTATCCCACCTCCAGCTCTAGCGAATCTCCAGCTAACAGCGTAAACACATCACAACGGTTACCGACTCAGCAGCTCCCAAAATATGATGCCCACGCTGCCATCGTTCGTCTGCATTGTGCATCAACCTGGTTGGTTCACTTGAGAACTCATCGTACAGAGGCTGGCGAATCACAATGCCTAAAGCACCATCATTTACCTAAATACCAACCGGGAATCTAATCGACCACAGGCTGCGGTTAGACACCGCTGGCCGAACACCATCATCACATATTTCGTCACTAGCACGTGTACACAAAAACGCTCATCACAAGCACATAATAAACACCTCTCGCACACGTGGGAATCATGTTCTTCGTCTACTTCTGACACGTATGAAATCCGAGCAGCCTACCTTTTCTTATGGGAAGTCATGGTGTGACATGGGGGACGCAAAGTTGCGTGTGTGTGGCACGCGTCGTCAGACGCCTTAGCTCTGTCAGCCACTGCCTCCACTGACCAGCTCCGACAGTGGATTAGCGTCTGGGAGAGGGAAAAGAGAGCAGGGTCGACTGGCTCAACCCACGCTTCTTATTATAAACAATTCACCGTGCTTGAGGATGTCACGCTGCCCTAGAAACCGTTGCTCGGCGGCTGCCAACTGAGGGGCTAACTTGTTCTCGATATGAAGACGTAGAATCTGGCTGAAATGGCTTCTCCTGTCGAAAGGCGGTCCCTTCTATGTTGTGTAAAATCCTGCTCACTTGTAAGCCGTGAAACGGGGTGTGTTGATACGGACTTTCGTCATGCCAGTCACCTGTGTCCTCTCCCGCCTCTGGTCTTCTTGGCTCTGTTTTGACACCGGATCCAAATGGGTGAGGAAGAGGAGAGAGTGCGGTGAATGCAGCGCAGGCCTACGTTCACCTTAAAGTAAATCACGCGCAAGTCACTGTCCCTGCTCCCACTATGCTGTGATGCACGCGGTGGACGTCATAGGCAACGAGGGGCTCGAGCCGTCGTCATCAAGCCTATTCATTTGCATGGCTACGGGAGGAATTAGTGCGCGTGTCCAGGTGTTCCACATAAGTCGGAACTGTGGAATGCTGGAAGACAGTTGGCAACAGTTAGCCATCTCTTGATGCTAGGGTGAGTAAAGTGGTCGGAAAGGCAGTTGAGGAGGGTATTGGTAGCTCATGCGGCTAGCAGGTTAACTGCCTTTCCGTCTGCGGGCCTACTCAATACCCCTCCATACTCACAGAACTGGCTTGCGTAACGTGTTCGCGGTCCCTTCTGCTGTTGTTAGTGGGTGTCGTGCCAGAGGTTTGTGGTACTTCTGTGGTATATTGTAAATCACTCAAAGTACATTCTTATATCGAATTACTCGTCAACGAAGGTAGGCGGTCTGAACAACAAGCGTGCAAACTGCAAGTGAGTGTGGCTCAGTTAGTACCAACAGTCGTTGCCTGATGATTACTGGCAGCGAATGATTGACGGCTGTTTCAACAAATGTTGATCACACTGGTTGATCAATGGAAATTGTGATTGTTGCTAAAGTAGATGTGTTCTCCTGACTCGCCCTGTCTGCATAATCAACTGAGTCCTCGTGCATGTGTGTGTGGAGTGACTGAGTAGAGCACTCTTACTGTAGCCTCAAGGTCACCTCCATACCTGTGGAGTCAAAAATGCCCTCACGAAATTCTGTTACATGCTGTGGGGAGGCAGACGCGTGTGGTCCACGTAGACTGACAATTTGTCCCTGCATCGGGACCCGGCTGGGCAAGGCTGCCTCATCATAGGACAATTCACACGCATATCACCGTCCTGTGCCCGCTCCGTGGGGATCACAGTGGACGTCGACGTACGCAACAGCTCAACCGTCACTCCGAACGTCGCACTTCATAGGGCCGTCCCGTCGATGAGAAGAAACCTGAACTACCAGACGTGGTGCTGCGTATGTCTGTCAAAAAACTCTCCACAGCTAGTCGCATTTGGGGGACACTGACAACTTTGTAGTAAATATTAGCGGTGGATAAATAATAACTAGAC
>CACRXP010000311.1:675571-686120 GCA_902702965.1 Spirometra erinaceieuropaei
AGTGGAGCGCCAAGGTGCAGGCTCGGCCGTGCCATCCACCTGCCCCCTCCCACGCATCTGGTCTTCTTGACCCCGCCTTGACATTGGGTCCAGGTGGAGGAGGAGGTGAGAGTGCGGTGGATGCTGCGAAAGTCTGCTATCACCATAAACCTATTCACACACAAGTCACCGTGCCTGCTGCACCTAGCTGTGTAGCACGCAGTTGACGTCGTCGAAACCGACGATCGAACTGTCATATACCATCTGGTTTGGCTCAAGCGAATGAAGATCCTGCTTCGGTCGAGGTGCTGCTGCCCATCGTGATCCACACACACACACGCACACCTCTCTGTGCTTTATGTTCACGCAGAGACTATGAGCCAGAGAAGTCCCTACATGTCATTTATCGGCAAAACATGTGGCGCCTGCTCTCCCATCGATTGAGGATGGTATGATGGTGTCAGGACGACTTTTTTGTCACCGATTCTCTGTGCTAATTAACCGACCATTGTCATTCGACAGTGCATCCATACATTTTCCATTGAAGGCAGTGAATTGGCTGGGACTGGTGAGGCTGGAACGTCTTTTTGCTTCCGACTGGGTCATTTTTGAACTTGCGAACCATTTTGGAGCGGTTATTTTGGACCCAGCGTCTTCTCTCTGTCCACAGCACGGATGTCCCGAGCAGTTTCGAAATCCTCGTTTTTTAAGTCTAAAAATCAAGCAGTATTAAATTCTGCAGGAAAATGATTGCAGTGGCTTTGTAGAGCAAATGGAGTGTCCTGGGCTTGAATAAGCGGCTGACTCAATTCATCCGTTTGCAGTCGGGCATCCAGAAGTTGGCATTTTCAGAACAGTGCTGTCACTGCTAATAGAAGCGAAGAGACGAGTCTCGGGAAGTAATCTTGGAGAAGGAGACACGATCACAGTTGCAGACAAAGCAACTACGTCGGAGAAACCGGAAGACAGCTCCGAACGAGAATGGCCGAACACGCTGCAGCGGTGCGGAGAAATGACGCCGGCTCTGAAGTTGCAGCTCATTCGACGAGATCCGGCCACACATTCAAATTCGACGATGCCGGAATTCTCGCAAGAGGTGACAACCGCGCGAGCCGGCAGCTACTTGAATCATGGTTTACTGGCCCCCAGTCCATTAACAAGTGCAATGTACTTCCTGTTCCATACTCGGTGCTGAGACTTCTCCTAGGCGGAGTAATTAGTCACGCGGGGAGCGCACAGGTGAACACTTTTCCCAACACCAGGGTCGGTGCGTCAGATGGTCGAGCAATCATTACACCAACATCCAACGCAAGTGATGAAATTGCAGCAGTTGACGACGCGAATGTCGGCCAACAAACAATTAGCACACCCAGTGCGACGATCCCGGATGAAGGGGATAGCCGTGAATGTTCATAGGTGTGCGGTAGCATGGCGACTGCATCCTATAAATACTGCAGTCCCTTGTGCATGAACCACCCGTATCTGCTCTTTTGTCTCTGATGATGTGTTCGAGCAGGAATCCGAAACGTCAGACTAATAAAGCTCTTGTCCCAGCGATCGTGTCTCCTTCTTTAAGTGCTTTCACTGTTAATTTTGGCCGAAATTCATACGGCTCTTCTGTATCAGTGAGTGATGTTGCCATACGTCTGACAGTTCGCAGTCTGACACTAGAGTGGATATTGCCCTCCCATGCCCGAATATAACTTTTCACTCGCCTTAGTTGTCACGTGTTAGAAGAGAGTGTCTGATAAACGCCCCACATGCCTTTGCAACAATGAGTGTCGACGAGGAGTATCTGTCGAGGACAAAATCACAGGGCTTTCCACTTTTTCCCTCTGTGTGTGCGCCCGAGAGCGTGCGTAAAAAGGCCTTCCTCAACCCTCTTGCCTTCGTCCCTGGAGGCAGAGGGTAAAGGTCCTCTTAGATGTGAAACCAAAAATCTCTGTCTTTCCAAATTTTCTCTCGGCCTAAACACTACTGGCCACCAACGAGGTGGACAGGCCTAAAAAGGCGAGAAGGCGTTGCTCTTAAGCCTATGGCAGCACTTGAAGCTGTAAATGCATCATGGTGTAACAAACCTCTGCGCCACCGCCTAACATGCATTAAAATCCCCGAATACTTTTAGCCTCCCATGTCATAGGCTTCGAGAAATAACAAAGTTGCGTGCTTTTTGGTTAGGAGCTGGTAGAATAATATTTTGTTTCGTTTTCTTTTTGAGCACTGTAGACAGGAATTGCATTTTAGGTACCCTACGTGACACTAACAAATATTTGGTCAAAATGGGGGAAATGTCGTCGGCTGAGTATCGTCGTGCATCGTTCGGGTTTTGTGTTTTTTACAAGACTGCATTTAATTTTAACTACACAATTCAGGTAATGTCTCCGTCCGAAAGAAATGTGTCTCACTGAAGCCGATAATTTGAAGGGCACCCATTTTCCACCACCATTCCTAATAAGGCGATAGTCGCACTAAGTTAAAAAAAATCAGTTTATGAACTGCTTCCTATTAGACAGACGAGTCAACAAACTCATTAGCTTTGTTTATCTAACCTACAGCCTAGTGTTTATCATTCAGAGTTAGACCTTCATTCCAAGTCGGAAAATTGTCGCGCTCCAGTACGCGACCATCTGTCGTGATTTTTGCACAATTCACCCACCCATTTTAAATTAACTTGGTCACCGGCATAACGCCGTTAACCACTATTTGTCGCGTGTTTCTTTGTGATGCTGAGGGTCAGAAATGGTAAAAAGCCCCACTTTCCTCAACCGAAACACGTGCTCTCACTGGATCTCACCCCTAGGCCTTTTATTCCACGAAGTCAAACAATTTAAATGGTCCACGTGCAGTATATGTGCTATCCCATATGGTGTTACCCGAAATTCTGGAGTGTGTTTTTCAGTCGCAAAGATTGCTTAAGTAAGGTTGTAGTACTGATTATTTTGAATTGAAATCCCAATATATGCCATTCATGACAGGCTGCCTCCTCTAAAAGGAGGTTTTTAGCCGTCTGAAAAAATGACTGCTTAAATAGTGGGATTTTTTCCCTTTTATAAATTGAAATGTATTTAGTCGGAAACATGCACAGAAATATTCCTGTGCTGATTTGGTAGAACATGACGTCTTTTTTAAAAAGAGGAAGAGAGAAAGAAAGAGTATCTTTTGATTCTAAAACAAGTTTTTCATTATGAGATTTTTAAGACCCTGAAATGTACATTTATCAGTGCTGTTTATAAAGTATGCAACATGGTCCACACTCATTGCAAAGTTTTTATGAGCTCTGTATATGACATCTTACTGGCGTACAGAAATGTGTGATTTTTCTTGCACGAAAAATATACACCTTGTAGTTTGGAAACCCCGAATGCAAATGTGTAAGGGGGGGGGGGTCGGGTTCAAAATAAATCGTGAATTGAAAACGTTTTTTGAAAGCGAGAGAGAAGCCTTTTCTTCAAGCAGCAAATTTAATGAAGACAGAATTTCCTGCCAAATGAATGCGAGGAAGAATAGTTTTGTGCCTGGCTCGCATTGCATTTGATCAATTTTACAGGAAGATCGAAAACTAATGCAAAAATGAGTGCTGCTTAAGTAGTAATTTTTCGGCAGAGTGTAGTCTTTGCAGGCGGCCCGCTGGAAGTTCATTCAAGGGCTGGCATCCCCACTGAGATACCTTGGGATTATGTTGTAAAATAATATTTTAACCCTGCCTTTGTAGTCCTTTTTAATCCAAAAAATCGGTAGGGGGCGCTCACCGATCGTTCCTACGGAACTCACTCGTTCCGTTGTGCCTTACGGGCTCTCTTTCGAGCCCCACCAGCAGCCGCAAAACCGCGCATAATATAGGCAGTACGTTAGTACCCACAAAGACAAGGGAGACTTGAATGGCCATTGCATTGTATATTCACGATTGAAACCGACAGGACAACGGGCCCGTGACGTGGGACTTCTAACAGGTCGCGAGTTCGAGCTCCAGGCGTTCCACACTTCTGGACTGACTGACGACGGCTAATAGGCCAGAAATGGCCACTCCAGTCTCCCTTGTCTTTGTCGTTAATGACATACTGCCAAAACACACTTCACCGTTTCGGTTAACATTTCATGAGTTAGCACATCTACTGGAAGAAGGAGCCTTGATTTTGAGGCATTCTCCCAAGTTCAGAAGTTAGCGCACTGGAGATCGTACTGGTATCTTTCCACGCGCTTACATCAGGAAGGCGCTGCCGCGCATGCACACAACATCTGCTTTTTTCCCTTTGCGATGCCTACTAACCAAATCCTAAAAATTCAATCCTTTTTTTTGCTGCCTCCACCAGCTTCATTATCCCTTTGAGAACACGGAGCGCTTCAAGGACGGCTTTCCGGCAGACTTCATTGCTGAGGGGGTTGATCAGACGCGCGGCTGGTTCTACACCCTCCTGGTGCTGTCCACTGCCCTGTTTGACAAGCCACCCTTTAAGAATCTCATCGTTAATGGCATAGTGCTTGCCTCGTAAGTCCACAGCTTCTTTCTCAGCCATGCTGGTCTGCGTACTCGCGAAGCCAAATGCTAATGACTTTTAAGTCCGCCCCCCCTTTCCTCCTTTTTTTCTGCATCTGAGAAGGGTACTGCATCGTTTTCCTTGGGGCGGACTCCGCTTTCTTCAACCAGCGGCACCTTAGGCGTCTGCTGGAGGCTGGATGCGGTATACCGTCCCCGCTCAGATCACTGGCGCAGACAGACACAATAGTGAGGCATGAGTCTGAGGCCAGCAGCAGCTCGGCAGTTTTATCCACAAATCTACTTGCCTTTCGTGTGGTGGCTTGTGGGAGTTGCAATCTACCGGCTGCTTCGTCAAGACGCGTAGCGAAGCCGCCACCCCTAGGTCACGTAGGCATTGCGTGTTTTGAAGAAGGAGACTCGATCGCTGGGACAAGACGTTTCGGATTCCTGCTCGAACCCATCATCGGAGACACTGCGTGTTCTGTTCAGTCTGTGGCTTTGCCTTGAGATTTATGCGTGGACGGTATCACAACTTCAATGTGTGAAAGCCACCCCGCCTGACGTTTGCCCCGCCAGACGTCTCGGATTCGACGTCGAATCCACCACCAGGGACAGCATGAGATAAGGCTGCCGTTGCTGCTGCTGATGGATTCAAGAGTGTGGGAGTCCGAGCAGACGAGTAAAATTCTTGTCTCCCGCGATCGCATCTCCTTCTCTTTAACTGCATCCTGGAACTGGCATTTTCGCCTGTACCGACAAAAAACCTTGAGTGGTTTATTAAAATTCAACGACTGGCGAGAACGTCTCCTGCTGTCAGCGCGTTAATTTGACCTTCGAGGTTCGAGTTAGCGTTGCTGCCGCGATTGTCAACTGACAAATAGCCTGATGGAGTGGAGTCAGATTCGGACCCGGTGGCTTACGATGTTCGCAAGCATGGCGCCGTCTGATACTGCAACCGACCAAACAGAACCTGTTGGGATACAGGTATAAGCGAAGCGATTGCTCAGGCATGATGAAATGACTTACGTGACTACTGCTGGTGTGCTTTCACGTTCAGTGTTAGGACCTGCCCGGAGGTGTACGGCCAGTATAATCTTGACCTTAAATGCATTCTGGGAGCCTAGAAGCTAGCGTGCAAAGCAGCGGTGGCGAAGAAAACCTGTTTAGAGTGTGCTTCTTGTTGCCGTAGAGCATATTGGCACTGGGCACTTTGTGCCCTTCGTATCTTGTTTCCCATTATCCACATGAAATCCAACTCGAACGTTCCCTTCTTTCCCATTGGACAACCACTCGGAAGGATGGCTATTCAGCTCAAAGTTCATTCAGTTTTCTGTCCGGGGAGACCGGTCTCCTGAAGTCTGGTCGTGTTTTAGTTGTGTTCGAAGAGCTCCCAAAGGGCCCGCCTCCCTTGTGGCCAGCTTAATGTAGGATTATCTAACAGTGGGAGGAGGGACGTGTATTTCAGGTTGCCGAAGTGATAAAGCCTCTTTGCTTCTGAGTCGGACACAGGTGTCTATAGCCACGCTCATACTTGATACAATACTTCTGTCTTCTTCAGCGATGGGCAGAAGATGAGCAAACGAGCCAAGAACTATCCCGATCCGATGGAGGTAATCTCCAAACACGGGGCTGACAGTCTTCGTCTGTACCTCATCAACTCGCCGGTCGTGAGGGCTCAGAACCTGCGCTTCTTTGAGTCAGGCGTCCGCGATGTTGTGAAGGATGTCTTCATTCCCTGGTACAACGCCTTTCGCTTCCTCATGAAGGTGACTTTCACCGTTGCATTTTGTTTCATTCTATCTCACAACCAGCTCTTGGAGGTGCAAATAGCTTGTGTTGTCCGCCATTTCCGAAAGTATACATAATTCAGCACTACTTTTTTTCCCATATCTCCTCTAGTCCTCCATACTGCCCTACGAACGAGCCTCAGGTAAAGAATTTAGAGTTCGACCGGATGATTTTCCCAAAACTTCAAACTACATGGACCAGTGGATATTGTCTTTCACGCAGAGTTTGATGCTCTTTGTCCGCGAGGAGCTCAAGGGTATGTGGCACTTGGCATGGATTTTTTAACACTAAATTCATGGCCTTAGGTTATCGCCTGTACACGGTGGTTCCGCGCCTGGTAAAATTCATTGACCATCTGGTCAACTGGTATATCCGAATGAATCGCAGACGCCTAAAGGTACGCGGGCTTTCCCCTTCATGCGCTTATCTTTTAAATAAGTAGTGTTCTTTGCGAACGACTGTATATTAAAGTCTTGTGCTACTAATCCTTAACTGAGTCCTTAAGCAGAGCAGTCATCCTTGTCTCAGAGCTCGAACGACAAAATGGGGGAGTTTTAAACAAAAAATTGGACAACAAAAGTGCCTCATGAGGGTCACAATGCGGCCAGTTCTTTCGGCCGACACACGGGGGGGGAGGCCACCGTGAGGCGTCAGGTGATGAGACCAAAAGACCCACTGCCACGGCAAGAAACATCTGGAATCGTTTACCGGATCTGCTGCAGTTGCGGAAAAAGCAACTACGTCGGAGAAACTGGAAGACTGCTCCGAACGCGAATTGCCGAACACGCGGCAACAGTACGGAGAAATGATGCCAGTTGTCAGGTCGCGGCCCATTCGACGAGACCCGACCACACATTCAAGTTCGATGTGGCCGAAATTCTCGCGAGAGGGGGTAATCGCGTGAGCCGCGAGTTGCCTGAGTCATGGTTCACGGGACCTCAGTCTATCGGCAAGTGTAACGACATCCCCTCTCCATAGTCCGTGCTGAGGCATAAGCTAGCCAAAGCAATTGACCACTGGGGGAGCGCGCAAGGCGGTGAGCCAGATGGCCGAGCAATCATCACGACAGAATGGTGAACTTGCGGCCTTCGTCATAGGGAGAACATTTGTCCTGCCCGTTGGAATCTGCGCCGGAGCGCCATCCCCATCAATGCAAACTCTTTCTACCTACCTACTTGTGTGCCAGAAGTACAATTGCCTAATTGCGACTCGATAACAATCAAGGTGTCGCGAGCAAACTTTTCTACTGCAGTGGCGTGCTTGAACTCCACTCACTGTAGACCTGCCATCGCACTGGCGCCACGTTTAAATTTCCAACTGGGCGTCCGTGGCATAAGGACCTGTCTTCTCAAGTCGCCCACAGTTGTCTCGATAAGTGCAATTGTTGTCTGCTGTCAACGTAGATGGCGGGGTTCTGTGACTCCCGTCGAGGGTCCTGCCTGTTTTTCCCTCCAACGAAATCAAAAGTCTTGCAAGTAATCAAAACCGTGCTCTCCGGCTAAGCCGAAACAACTATCCGTCACGTCCTTTAAGAGTTTGTCTTCGGTAGTCGATAGACCAAGGTGGGTCCAATGTCTCGGTTCTAGTGAAGCCAATAATATTTCACTGACAACCACCGGACTGCAACGTCATAAAAGGTACCTTCCATCTTGGTCATCAAATGGCGGGAGGACTGCAGCACGGATTAAATGTGGTTCTCGAGCACAAGCGCAGTCGTCCACTTGTGTCTCAATGTATTGACCCGGAACGGGCAGTGAGCATAGTCAAATCGGTCTTCTTGCGTCCTAAGGCGCCCACAAAAGGCAGTCCGCTCCAGAGGCTTGATGTTTATAAGTTTTGATCCAGCGAACCAGTCAACCATTTCCACCAGGACGTCATACTAACCGCCTTGTTTTTTTAGAAACTCGTGTGACACTCACTTGTCCGATGCAGAATAGGCGCTATTTAGGCACACCACCACCGAGTTCTCGCTAGGCCACATCACCTAAAACTTCGATGTCCCCCAACACTGCTCAATTGGCAGATGATGCCTGACGCCTTAGGGTTGCCGGAGACCTGGTGTTTGCGGGCAACACTACTATTGAGAGCTGACCGAAAGCGATACTGACAGGAGACAACGCCACTGTTTGCCACACAGAAAGCTCTAACACCTTTTTGGCATTTGTGGAAGGGCAACCAAGCGCTCAGTGGCGTCATCATAGCTAAGGCAGCTCCCGCCCCCGCCTATTACATTTCTGGTTTCGTGGTAGCTGCGTCGGCAAGAACACTTCCGAGTTGGCGGACTTGCCGTCTCTGGATGTGCGCGACTTAACTTCCACCGCAGCCGCCCCCAAAACGACCCTCTGTGACCGGCTGTTCGCGAGCCCCTGTGCCCGAATTCGAGCAGTAATCCAACATCTTTGGAACAGCAGAGCTGGGAGCAAAGACCGCCGACTCCCAGCTGAAGTCTATAGGCGCGGTCCTGGTGTTACTTCGGAGCGAACTCAGAAGATAACAAGTGTGAATTACTGAATCTTTTTTTAAAGCAGGAGACAAAACAGCGTGTTGAAACTACTGAAACATAAACTTACACCGCGTCATTCCAAAGATCTTCGTGAGTATCCCCACCGATCTTCGATCCGCCAAGTACGCCCTGATGGGAAACAACCAGGGCGATTTTCGTCATGGTACATACTGTGTCGACCAAATGTTGCACAGGCAAAAGGAGTAGTTAGCCGCGTGGGGCGCTCATAGGTGAACACTGTTCCCAACGCCAGGGTCAGTGGGTCAGATGGTCGAGCCATCATCCCACCAACATCCAACATCCGTGATTAAATTGCAGCAATTAACGACGCGAATATCGGCCGTCAAACAGCACACAAAGTACAACGATCCCTGATGAAGGGGGGGGGGGAGCCACGGTAGCATGGCGACTGCATCCTCTAAATGCTGCAGCCCCTTGTGCATGAACCACCCGTATCTGCTCTTTTGTATCTCTGATGATGGGTTCGAGCAGGAATCCGAAACGTGAGGCGAATAAAGCTCATCTCTCAGAGATCATGTCTCCTTCACGACTGCTTCCTGGGGCTCGTCTCTTCGCTTCTACTGTCAATGTATTTGGGCGCGATGCGCTCCCATCGGCCCGGCGATGAGAAATCCTCGCCCCTCGAGAGTATGCTCACTCTCGAAACATCCCCTGATAAGTCCCTTTTAACAACACGAATGACTCAATTCCCATCACAGCGCTCCAGGTCTGCGAGGATGTCAGAGTGAGACCAGCCCTTGCCTGAGACCTCGATTATACTGTCGACTTAGAAGCTCCTCCGAGGAGACGTAGCCCCTCCTCCCCCTGACGTATTTTTGGCATTTCGCTTAGTAGTCCTGTAGGCCGCAAACAGCAGCACATCCCCAGATGGTGATGTCAGGGGATAAATCTGCGCCTGTGCAGTGGAATTTCGAGATTTGTGTCTTTGCCTCTGAGGAGCCGCAGTTCTTTTTTAGTTGCGTAGATTACACATTTACTGTCATTCGCTGGGATGGGAGATCAGTCTGGACACTGTCTTCCCGCGGACTTAGGTCGTCAGATGTGAGAAAGAGAGCAGGAAACTTCCCCCCCCTCCCAAAAAAAGAACAGATGCAATCTCATCTTCAACGAATGCCTCCGCTGAAGACATGCCGACATGGAGAGAAAGAGGGAATTCCGAAGCAGGACACCCATTTCCCGTCTTGCCTCGCGTGTTATGAACAATTTAAGCGCTGGTCCGGACCCGTGTTATGCGGGCTTTTTGCGGCCGTATGTTGCAACCAGCTCATCAGGGCACCTCCCACCCTCGACATTTCTCACCATGATAAAATTGCATAGTTTCCTAAATGGAATTTCTAATTTCGGCCGTAGCTAGTGAACAAACTCAGGTTCGAAACCAAACTTATCAGGTTTAACTAGGCTTTTTCAATGCGAACAGCTCAAATGAATACTTTCCCATTGGACCGATTAAGCGCTTGAAGTTTACACCTACTTAAGTAGCAGTAAGTACTATGTTTAATCCACCTAACCAGAACGCTATGCAACGGTATTTTCACCGTATGTGCCGCAAACAACGGCTTAACATTTTTTTTTCATGCAGGGTGACGCAGCGGCCGATATGGACGACTGGTTCAGTGCCCTTCATACCCTCGTCAAGGTCCTTTACCAACTCATCATTCTGATGGCTCCATTCACACCCTTCTTCACGGAATTCATCTACCAACGCCTTCGCCAGAAGCTTGACTTTTCCGAATGCCTGAAAAGTTAGTTCGTTTCCTCCTCCTCCTCCTCCTCCTCCTCCT